>VZTA01026007.1:9102-327189 GCA_013398855.1 Mohoua ochrocephala | reverse complement strand
GGGGGGCGGCGGTGCCCCGGGCCGGGGCCGCCAGCGCGGGGCGCGGCGACCTGCTGCTGCTGCTGGTGCCACCGCTGGTGCTGCTGCTGCTAGTGCTGGGGCTGCTGCTGGTGCTGCTACCGCTGGTGCTGGGGCTGCTGCTGCCATTGGTGCTGCTGCCGGGGCTTGGACTTTGCTCCCGGCTCCGGAGGGGTCGGTGGGGATGCGCTGCCGCTGCGCCTCGGAGAGAGCCGGCTGCTCCCCTCTCCGGGAAGGCGCCGCTCCTCCCTTCGGTCTCAGCGATCGCCCGCCGCGATCACTGTCCGCGAAAAGCTGCGCCCCGTGTCCCCGTCCTCCTCGAGTCCCCCAGCCCAGGCCGGGCCTGACACCCCCCTTATCTGTCCCTGCGCTCCCCTGTCCCTCGCCCTGCTGCCTCCGGCAAGGGCTTGGGTGGGGAGAGGAAGGCGCAGGCAGGATCTGTAAACTTTGTGCACAGATTCTCCCTCTCTCTCTCTCCCCCATTTCGGAGAGGGATGTTTTCAATCAGGACAGGGTCAGAACACACTCTGCTGGTACCGGAGTAACAGAGAAAAGCGGGCGTGGAGGTGTGGTGGTGCTCTGCCCTAGGGCATGGGGGACTGGGGAATGGGAGCCTGCAGCGCACCGGGGACGGGCAGGGAGGCAACGGGGTGACAGCCTCATGAACCTAAAGGCAGATGCAGAGGCTGACAGTGATAAAAACTCGGGGCGATCTCTTAGGTGAGGGTGGCTGTTCGCAGTGCCCACCGGGATGCTCAGCGACACCGTGTTATCAGATTGGCCATGGACACTTTACTTGAAGGGGTGCAGCAAACCTTGAAAAGGCGGTGAAGTTGGAGCAGAGTGTGTGCAGAGGTCAGGATTTTCTAAACTTCAGTCGGTCCCGGGAATCATCGGTTTGGGCTGTCTCCTACCCTTTGTGAGAGAACAGGAATGCTTGCTGGCTTGCACAGCTACTGATGTTGCCAGTAATCCCAAAAGGTCCAAGTCCCTGTTGGCCTGAGGCTGGGAGGAGGTCTGAGGTTCTTTGTGTTCACTCTTTCAGTTTTTCTTCAGGTGTGCAAAAAAGTGCAGGGTCTCTACCAGCTCTCCCTTCCAGGGGGGTGGTCCCTGCTTCCCCTGAAACCTAACAGCAGGGACCATGTGAAATCTGCCCTCCTCCAAGTCATGCTCTGTGAGTTTATCACAGTGCTAATATTTATCTCCTCCTCCTTCTCTCCATCTCTCCCTTCCCCCCCAGCTGCTGTACATTGCTTGCAGACACAGTGTGCAGGATGGTGGGACACTAATCATAAACTGACCTTTGGAGCACTTCGGTGACTTGGCAGGGCTGTTAATTCCAAAAGAGCACAGGAAAGTTTGGTCCAAACCCTTAATAGCCTCAACCACAAATGTTTGAGAGATGGTGTAAATCCAAAGAGAATGGATGCTCTTATTAATGATTTTGCAACCCCAAAGTCACTTTGTGCATCAGTCAAGCATTAATCTTATCTGAAGAAGCAATTTCTAAGCCTTAGTTTGTTTCTGGCAGTCCTCTGCTTAACCTTTGCTCATCAGTTTTTCCCCTGCTCAGCAGTGTTAGCGGATGGGCCCAACACAAAGCAGAGAGATGATGGTATCCCATCACCTTGATGTTTGTAGTTGGAAGCAGAGTTAATCTATTTGGTTTGCAAATCTGGTTCTGAAGCCATCTCAGCGTCCTTTAAGTGTGAAATTATGTATATGCATATCTCTATGCATGCAAATACTTTTATATACCTATGTCTGTGGCGTATGTGCAACAAATGTGGAGTTCATATCACAGTAATCTTGGATGATACTTGCTGACCTGTGTAAAAAAAAATTGTGAAGACAGTGATATTTCATTGCAGAATATCTTGTGTAGCTTGACTATTTTGTTTTGAAGATGTTAATCTGATTTTTTTAAGGGGGACACATATAACGTTTTTTGTTTTGCGCGGATATTTTCCATGGTCGTAATGATTGTCGTACCTCTACGCTAAGCAGAAGGGAAACAGTTCATATGGTGTCTGTGGAGGATTTTCTCCTACTGAAGTGTGTGAGGGTGACAATTCAGACTCTACAGCCTCAGGCAGGTGGTAGTATAAGCTTAAATATGACATATGGAAATGCACATCTGAATAAATCTATTAAATACAATTTAAAAGGGATTATATTTTATAGAAAATAGCATCAAAATTCAAATGAATGTGACGGTTGAAAGGTATGAATATGTGTGTATATATCCATAGCTAATTGGATTCTTGTGACTGAATATCTAAATGCAATTTTTGTTCACCAAGTGAAATACTGAAGGTTTGTATTTTTTTCCTTTAAGTCTGTCTCCAAGTCCAAACCTTAATGACTTACACTGGAGCCGTCATAATGTAGGCGAATACATCAGTTTTCAGGGATATAAATGTCTGCTAGCAAATGAGTATTTTTAACCTCCAAAAATACTGAGAAGAGGGAAGAGAGCTATGGGTTCTGGAAACTAAGGCTAAGATAATTTTTAGATATGGCAATAGAATTTTATCTCTTGCTAGTTATGTTTCATCCTCACACACTGGAAGTTACTGGGGTAGTTTTTTTGGTCATAATAGTCTACATTCTTTGAATATTTCAAAGTCTCCTGAAAAGCAGATTGATTAAAACTTGGAGAGCTGAGGTGTCTAATACCAATTTTAGTGCTAGACTTGGGCAATAAAACTAATTCTAACCTTTAGGCTGGTAGCCAATTTGTTATGGAAATTCTTCCAATTCAGCTTTTATTCTGTCTTGTTTTGTGACTGAGGGAGCCCTGGCTAGGAATCAAGTGGAAGATACTTCAATAGTATATTTTCATTTTACTGAAAAAAGCCCCACAACAACGAGCTTCCATTTGGGAGAACTTTCTGGTAGAATTTAGTTTTTCAAGAATTTAATTTACAAAAACCCAAGTAGTAAATCTTCATCTAATTATAAAATAGAAATCTTTATGATTTTTTTTAACGAGGCATAATGTTTACTTCTGACATTTTACACCTTGCTCTACGTACTTGTTACCCTGTCTGCCTACTCCCCATATACCTTCAAATTCTTTTCATAGTATGCATGAAGTCAGGACTCGAGCTGTTTTCCCATCAGTAATTGATTCTATTCAGAAAAGTGATGTGAAGACAAAAATGATGCCTAAATCTTGATGGAAATACATGGCAAGAAGAACTGTGAGGAGTTGTGCTTACTTTTTTGTTTAGTGCTACTTGGTCATTAAATTTTGTTTTGCGTGCGTTTCACTGTAATCCTTAACTGCTTATTTACCATTTGATTTACATCTTAATGAATTTCTGTATATTCTTCTGACAGTCCAGTATTTTCAAGTACCCCTCATTGTTCTGATACTTTCATGTTGTTAAAGTTGCTTTTGTGGTAAGGTTGGATAGTCAGTGAGGAGCTTTACCAGTCTCTCTGTTGCTGTTTTCTGACATCTGGGAATATCATGGTTTCTGCCATGGAGATATCAGGCCATGAAGAGACATCCAGCCAGTCTGACCACTTAGCCTGTCTCCTTACTTTTGTTAAGCATGAACTGCACATGAAACTTTTCTCTCTGGTGCCTCGAAATGTCAGATATATGTTAAAGGCTATGTGGTAGGCAAGCTCACATGGATACGTCACATCTTCAAGGTATCACAGTGTCTTTGAAACTTAGAAACTGTAGTCATTGAGGATGACTGTATTAAAACATCTTTATAAAATCTGTTTCCCTGCAGCCTAAATATGCCTTTCTTCTCAGTGCCCTGGCATTCCTGCATTGTTTGATATTTTGCTTTTCTCTAATACTGCATAAAGGAAATACTCATTCTTGCAGCCATTACATTTGACCTGTGTGACCCTTCTTTGAAATAAATTTGATTGTAATGTGGTGTGCTGTTCAGATCAGAATAGGTCATTTGTGTAGTGTGGAACAGGACTGTGCTGCCTTTGTTCTTTTGGAATCTTTCATACTTGTGTCACATTAAAATTCATATGACACAATTTTGTACTGCACTGGCTGTGCTTATAGGCTGAAACTTTCTTGTAGCAGATTGGAATCCCTTTGTTGCCTCCTAATAAACTAAGCTGTGAGGATTTCATGCCTTGCTGAAGTGCTGTTTCTTAGAAGAAAACCAATTTGATGTCACATTAGGAAGTCTAATTAAAAATGAGCATTGTGTCACTTTGTTAGTCTTGTTTTGACCCATTTCAACCTTCGAAGTCATAATCTTATTGTTTGTTTGTTTTTGTCTTTTTTTTTTTTTGTCACGCCTCGGCCATAGAACGAAAGAATCCTATCTATTGGAAATTTTCACTCAGTTTGTTAATAATTACTAATTTTTCTGTGTTTCCACATACTAAGTGGAGTTATTTTCTGGGTGCTTCAGTTTATACTCTAATACACCTATCCAAAGAGAAAATTGTACCTGCCAGTCAGTCTTGATTGAGTAATAAATAGTAGGTTGCTCTTAGTCACCAAATTAGAAGTTTTACCATATAACCCCCCTTCTATTTTTAACCATACTTTTAGATCATTACGAGTACCTTTTCTGGAAATGAACACAATGTTTCTCCTTCTGCTGTTAACCCTGTCTTCAATCAATCAGGACTAACAATGCTATGAATACAAACCACTGATTGCAGCGTGGTTCCTCTTGGAATAATGCAGTATGTGTCTTACAAAATCCCAACATTCAGTTGTTATTGTGTGTATATTTAGGGTGAAGAAAGCAAAGGGACCTGCAAAATGTCTTGGGTTTGAGATTACATTGATTGATCGCACAGCTCTGCAAGTGGGTCATGATGAATACAGAGGGCAAAGTAAAGGTTCTTCTATTTCTTTGAGTTGCCACAGCATATACTAAGAAACAAACAAACAGATGAAAAAGTACAGGAAAGTAGTGCACCTGGAGTGGATATCCTTTCCATAGGTTATTTTATGTTATTGTCTGTGGGAAAGATGCTCAGCCTGATTGTGAGCACCGAGATTGCCTTTTATATAACTACATCCTGACCGGTGACATAAACTCTGAGTTACGTCTTGGAGCAGGAAAATAATTTGAATGAGACTATAAAACCTTGATTCCTATTTATAATAAATTCCTTTTAGTTTTTATAAAGCTCCAGATGGACAGGATTTAGATTTGAGATTCCTGCCACGTAAAGGAGTTTCTTTTTCACGATAGTTCAAGGCAACCTGAGATATGGAATTAAAAGGATTTCACCGTAATCCATTAAAGAAGCTAGTCACATTCGCTACTTTATACTGAAAGTATCATTTAAAATACCAATAATTGCTGCTTTCAGTCTTCCTGCCACAGTTATGTGAATGAATTTGAAGAATTAAAAGGAAAATACATGGATTTCCAATTTGGTCATTGTGGAGAGAACAATCATCTTGAGCTTCTGACCAATTTTTATTGATTAAGCATGTTGTACAGGAAATTGAAAGAAATATCTTGCAGCCACAGTAGACAAGGACAAAAAGTCCCACAACTTTTTTATGCTAATGTTTGTGTTAAAGTAACTCGTGAATCAGGCTTGTGGTAAGCACTTTGAAGTTGCCGTGCTTCCCAGTTGATTTTCTTGATGTGCTTTTCTGCCTCTTAATTCCCAAGAGGTGTGATAGCCAAAGGTCTAGTAATTTTGTAATGGATGGCACTTACTTAAAGAGTCAAATATTTCTCTTTTGTAGATAGCATATCACATCCATGTTATCAATGGATTATAGATGCTTCTATTTTTACTCTTGTGTGTAATACCATTAGCCTCAGTGAGATTACACCTTAGCTGTATGAAGATTACACAAAGGAGTGTTTGTACAGACTCTCTCACTTGCGTATTGTGAGATGGTAAAATTTTATTGAGAATTTGTTTGTATCTCCTGTAAGGCCTTCTGTTTTTTCATGTAGGAGTCAGTCATTTTTGTCCTGTGATGGACGTTAAAACCTGATGAAAAGACCCAGAGAAAAGACCCTGAAGTCAGTTTAAGGAACCCATTAACTTTGGTGGCTTTGGTTCAGTGTCCATGTGGGAACATTAGCCACATGCATAGAACATGAATTTCCTTGTTGTAAAATGCCCTTCAAATCCTACTCAAAGGAATTGTCCTTTCTGAAATTGGTAATTATGGAAGGAACATGCTCTATGAGTCCTTGAAATATACAAGGAATTATTCATGTAATTCCAGTAGTGAGTTTTCTCCCTAGTTTTTTAGAAATAATCTCTCTTCGAATCATTCATTCAGATTTTTGCAAGCAGTGCAAAATGCTTTATAGCTGTTGCCTGGCAACAGCATATTCAGGCAACAGCATATCTGAGTCAGTTGTTAGTTATACGTTTATATATGTGACTCTGGATGGAGCATATATTTTAGATAGATACTAATGAGACATTTTTTAAAAAGCATGCTACGAAATGCTCTTTTTAAAAATAATAAAATTCAAGTAAAGGTTTTGGGGTCTACATTACCCTGGAAAGTTTGTCTTTTGTTTTAGGTTATGTGAAGGATTGTGTAGGTGAACAGCTTTTCACAAATGTTGTGATGTAGTTAATATACTTCTATGCAGTCTGAGCCAGCAATGTAAAATATTCTCTTTGTTGAAGGCAAGCAGTATTTTATGTGTATCAATGCTGAATTATAACCCTTGCTGTTCTTTAAATTAATAATCTGTTTTTGAATCAAAATGTGGGTGTTTTACTGTGTACGTTCATATGTATTATATTTAAAATATTAATTGTAAATGTTGCACTGCAACTTTTGGTTTTAATCTTTACAACTTGCAGTGCGACTCTAAGATTCAAAAAGATGGTGATGTATTATTGTAATGAATCATAGCTTGGTTGAAATTTATTTTTCCAGAAAAAATACAGACTTCAACTCTAAATACGATGAAATTTTTTGAAGAAAATCAATAAAGAAAAACAAGGAAGCTTTTTACTATTGTGGAGAAAGTGTTGGTTTTTTTTTTGTAGTAGGACAAAATTGTAAACTTATAAAAAGGGTTTTAGTGAGAGTGTGTGCAGTTGCTGTATCTTGACACTTGTGCACATAAATGCTTACATTCAATTAATATTTATTTAATATTCGGAATACATGTTCACACATCATGTCTGAGGAGAAAATCTGTGTGATTGATAAGTGCAACTCGTAAACCACTATATCTGAAAACTTTAAAAGTCAACAGTGTTCCGAACTGAGATTTGCAGCTGGCATCAGAATTGAATGTACTGTCTCCAGGAGTACTCTTATTGACTAGGGTACGGTAGGATAGCTTTCTTGGAAAGAGTTCTGAAGAGTTTTGAAGATGAATGTTAATTTTGAAGTCTATTTAAAAATTAAGGGGAAAAAAATATGCAGTCTGTAAGCCAGTAATGAAATATGCTCCTTTTCGAAAGTGATCTCCGCTGCAAAATAAGTCTTCCAGATTCTGATGCTTTTTAACAATTGCAACCTGTGAAACATGGCATTGCTGTCATACTGAGAGGTTACAAGCCCATGCAAATGGAGCCTCACAGGAATTACTGTTCACTTAAGATGCACATAAATTAGGAAGATAATTAAGGGAAGTGTGTAAATCTTTTAAAAGATTGATCTTCTTTCTCTCTGTTGTTCAGTTGCCAAAATGTCCCTCATCATCTCCGGCTTATCTGGGCTGAACTTTGGAAAGGTTGTATTCATTAACATGTCAGTGAGGAATTAGAAGCACACAGCATTGACTAGACCTGGAGAAAAAAGTTACACACTGTGTCTGCTGGAGGAAGGGCTCTTTGGCATATTTCCCCTACCTGTTCATTGTAAAAAGAATTAATAGCAAAGTTTAATACGGAAAGGTTGTCACCACCGTAGAACCAAATTACTGCCATCTTTGAGAAAGAAGCCTTTGATACTTCCAATACTCTTTGTTTGTCCCTGGATTTTTTTTATTTGAGACAGTCTTGCTCCGAGGTACCCTGCCCTCAGAGTGAATTGGTATATTCTCTTTTGTCACTAAAACACTTTTTTTTTCCTGCAAAGGGAAAAGAGTGCATGAAGTCTTACCAAAAAGAAGAATACAAAAGAGTTTTCTGAATGAGTGGTCATAATTATTGGTTTTGTACAGCGCCTAAAAAGAGGGGAAAGCTTCCATTTTAACAGAAATTGGCATGTTAAATTATTAATCGCTAGATTAATATGATAATAGTAAGGCGCATGATATGTGTAATAGATATAAAATAGTATGGCAATAAATACCCTAACAACAAAGGGTGGAGGTTAATTTTTCATAATTGTAACAAGGCTATTAAAAGATATTTTACTGAGTTTTATTTTCTGTAGTTCTAGTATCTTAAACTACAGAATGAATTTTAGAGCTTTTTGCACTATTGATGAAATAACCTCTTTTGAGAAGACAAAAATCTTTGTACTGACATGTTGGACTCAATATTAGAAAAGTTAAATTTTAGTCTTTTGCAGAGATGTAATTTGTAATCTTGAGTACTTTGATTCATTCCAGCCTTGTTCTCAATTATACTAAGCCCACTGTACACTACATAAATTAAATTTAAAGCTGTGTTAAGGCCCCTTATACTGCCAGCATAGTGAATGCTGTTAGTGTAAATGGGAAACAGGCTTTCTGAGCTTAACTTTTCTGTTTGTAAAATTAGTATAATCTCTTTTCACCTGTCATTGCTTGATTTTGTCTGTCTCAACTATAAACTCATGTTAAGTTCTCCTTTAAAATGTAGGTTGGCTAATGCTGATTGTGGTCAAAATGTTATTAGGTGCTACAACTCTACAGAAAACACTGGAATAATTCATATTTTGTTTTTAGTAATTCAAATTTCATAACTGTGGAATAGCTGAGGTTGAAAGGGACCTCTGAAGGTCACCTGGTGCAACCTCTCTCCTCAGGCAGGGTCACTGTCTATTTTAATGTTGTATGAAGACTTTTGATTGCAAAAGTAAACTTTTGGGTATGTTTCATTGAATTCTTCTATTTTATTTTTTTTTTCACAGTCAGGATTTGTTCAGGTATCTGTAATTTATTTTAGATTTTTGTGTATAAAGAAGGAAAATATTTTGCGTTTTTCCCCCAGATCTTACTGATAGAAATGATTGCTCATCAGTTTTCAGTTTTCTTCTTAGAAAAAAGTGTCAGGAATAGGAATGCTAGAAGTCTGAAGCTGATAACTTTGATAGGCCTTAAGTCTCTTTTGCCCTGAGACAGAATGATAGCGCAAAATAGAAAGTGTTGGAGAATTTCACTTTTAAAAGTAGATATTGAAATGTCTGCGGTAGAACTGTTCACATCTTATTTGACAGAACAACCCTGAAAGCTGAATACGGTGCATAAGACAATTCTATAACTGCTTGGGTTGCTGGTCTGCAGTTGGGGGTGTACATTTCTAATCCCAGCCATACAGAAAAGCTGTATTTGTCAAACACGTGGCACGTAAAGTAACAACCTTATTTTAAAGCAGGGGGAAAGGTTAAAGATGTTACTGCAACGTATTTTTCCTTTCTTAGTGCAGTGTGTCACTGGTCAGATTTTGAGAAGACATCAGAGTTTTCTCATCTCCAAATTTTATAAAAGGCATATTCTTCCACGAAAAAATTGGAAAACCCTTACTCTCTAGGCTTATGTGAAGCATTCTGATAAGCAATGCTAATGCTTAGCCTTAAGTTGTGTGTCTTACCCATAATATCTTGGAGCCCAGCATGGGGAGCGTGTATTTGCATCGAAGGTCTGTGTGACTTTGTGCAGGTTGTAGGGTGAATCAGTTGAGTCCCTTTGCAGAGTCTAGAGATAACAAAAAGCATTGTTTCTTGAGGAATTCCACCTACACAACATGTGCAATAAAAGAGCACTACAAAAGCCTTTACTGGGAGGAAATATATAAGGTTACAAAAATTAAAAAAAGAGAGAATAATCAAATTATGGTTTGCCCATAATAGTAATACTGGTATGAACACTTCCAGAAGATTTGTAGCAATCAATATTGTCAGGGTACTGGTTTCCCTATAACAAAAAAAAAAAAAGAATTTTCTGCAGAAAAGGAATAATTTTGAGATCACTGAATGATTAGTATCTTCTTCAATGGCCCATAGCTCAAAGAAAAAGGTTGAAGATGTGCTGGGTAGCCTTTGCTAATATAAGTATCGGTTGAACCTTTTTCATTATCAACACACTTAGGTGGTAATGTATTTAATGAAGTTGAATTCCCTCATCATGTTACATTTTTCCAATTATTGAATAATCTGAATGTATAGAGATTGTTTGGTTTTTTTTTTTGATAATGAAAATTCTAATGTAGAACCATCCAAAATAAAAATAAGAGAAAGGGAGCTACTTTTGGCTTTAAGTGTGAGCATGTAGATGAACTAGATCATCTGTTTCATGCGTATGTAATAGTCACTTTCATGAGATCTCACTGGTCGGTGTAGGCACATCTTTAATTTCTTCTGATGAGTTGTAAGATCAAACATTTTTACAGGAAAAGCTGTGCAACAGACAAAAAGCTGGTGAGAATCAGTGAAAATTAGATTTGCAAAAAGCAGAGTCAAAAATTCTGAGATCTATCTTCCCCCAATGGAGCAGAATCTCTGACAGCTGTTATTCCCAATAATGATGTGTGATGTAGTAAATATATAAATATTAAAAAATGTAGCAGAAGGAGTAAGGAGCAAAAGAAAGGAAGCAGACTGCTGTAATCTGATGTCGTTGCAGAAAAACAAGAATGGAATTATTTTTGTGGTCCCAGAGGTCTTAATAAAGAAGAACACTGCAGTTTTTTAAAGGTAGAGTAGATACATTAATGCAAAGGCTCTATTTCTAGAATATAAGCTATTACACGTTATAGGACTTGTCCAAGACCCAGGGGCCAAACGGAATATTGCAGAGTCACGGCCGTTTCAGAAGGTTCAGGTTATTTTGAAGAATTAGGTCCGAATACCTGTAGAGTATCATTAGAGATGACTCTTTTCAGACACTTCCTAATCATTCGGGATGAAGATAATGCCTACAAATCGTGAAAGGGAGCCGTAACTAATGGTAACAGCTTAGCAGCTGGTGGAGAATATTGGCTAAACTATTGGAATTAGGAATCTGAGGTACGTTGAAAATGGAAACCTCATAGTGAGACATAGGGAGGAATCTGTGGAGCAGCCATGGAATAGATTTAGATGAGATTTATGGGCAATGAGAGGAAAAATTTTACTGGTGGACCTCATAGTGTATTTATTTGAGGATAAATGTTGCTCTAGCAGCTTTTATACAATAATATACCTATAGTGTTTAGAAGTGTTGCTTTGGGATTTTTTGAACTGAAGGAGAAAATAGAAAAGTAAATGCTACTTGTGAATGTTTTTGACGTGATTTTGACATGATTATAACATAATGCAGTGTATGTCCCAAGAGAACCCAGAGGTTAAATACATTTCAAAATGGTTTTGGAGGTGTATTTTCCAGAGTTCTTGATGTCAGAAAATAATTTTTGCCTGGATTTTTTTTTTTTTTTCTCTCTTCTCTGAAATGGAAAATCAGTAATTTCTACTGTGTTTCTGTATAATGCTATTTCGTGGCTTACAGTCATTTCGCCTAAAAAAAGAATATTCAAGGTGAATCTATCCTCTGCTGCAATCGAAACAAAATGGAATTGAAAACTGTAGTGAGGTGGTGCCTCTTGTTCAATTCTTCAGAATCTTTTCTTTCTTCCACCCCTGACTTACCTGAAACATTTGCTAGAACAGCATAAGTAATAAATCGTTGGTCTTCTGATAGCAAAACTAACAGTTTTCCTTTCTGTAATTTGGAAGTTACTAAAAAGAATATATAGCCATTCTCATTTAAGCAAATAGATACATGTCTTAATATACTTACTTAATTTACTTGTACTGGTTAAAAGGGACCGAATTAATGGGCCAAATACCTGCTTGTGGGCAGAGAAGCATATGAAAAGGAATACAGCCTCCTTCTGTACACGTCAGGCTTTTAAGTTTAGGAGAATGTAAAAAGTTGTAAATCATATTGATTTTGTTGACCTGAGCTAACCTGCAGTGGTGCCACAGCTGCACCGTCGCTGGTGCTCAGGGCTGAGCCGAATGCACAGTAGATGAACTGAGTTAAACAGGAGCTCTGAAATGGGGAATGCTGCTAGCCACCCTTTGAAGTCAACTTTAGAGAGCTATAAAACAAAGCATAGCTGACTGCATAGCTGTTAAGATGATCGTGACTGAAATAGTGAAAATGGAAGCTCAACTAGCAATGCCTCATTACCAAGAGGTTCTTGATTTTTGTCACTAGTGTTTGTTCATGAAGTTAGGCTTGCAATGGGTTTATATACAAATACAGAGGAAAGACCTCTGATAAAGAGGGCCAAATCTGCTTGATTGTGCGAGTGTCTCTGAAAGTGTGCGTGTTTGCAGGTACCACACGCCAGCCCCAGGGCTCACCATAGCAGTGAGTGCTTTGACCAAGTGTCATTCAGTCAGTCCTCTGTTACGGCAATTTCATAAAATTCTACCAATCCCAGCAAATGCTATTAAAACCTAAGATGGGCAGAGCAGTTCCTCACCTTCAGAATTCTTTTCTAGGTAAGGCAGGTAGTTTTAGGAGTGCATCCCACGTAAATGGGATTTGTTCAGACTTCATGCGGCAGCATTTCTTCAGAATCAGGAGGGTTAAACTTAATTTCTGAACCCAAAAATTGAAATGCTTGAGTAATATTTTGTCCTCAGGACCAGATGCCTGAGGCGTAGGCCTTTAATCCCTGTGCCCTAGTTACAGCAATTAAGGTTCATGAAATATAAATTTTGTTACATATGCATCTTGGTTTCTTCAGTTTCAAAATTAGTCTGAAATATTGATGATCATATTAAATGGACTCTGTTATGTGAATTGCTGTTAATATTGCATTCTGGTTATCCTAACAGATGCAGTGAATGACATTTTCTAACATTTAGACTTAAATGCACTTTCCCTTGCTGAAGGAAATCTTGAATAACACTATTTCTGGTAGGCCCGCCTCTTTATCTGCATTTAGGTAAAAAAGTTGCTGAAGGTATGCAGCACTTTGGAAAACCACAGCTTTTAATTGTTCATGATTTCTAGCGCTGCAGTGCAAATTAATCATTGTTGAGCTGTGCAGGGGAGAATAGAAATGCCTAACAGCATTCTGGTCCCTGCCTGGAAGAGCTTACGCTCCAACATCTGAAATGTTAAACCTATCCTTCAAAGTCTCGTGGTATTTTTTTTTTCACTGAAAGATTTCTCTCCACCTAAATCTATCATCCATTTCTGCCATCATGTCTATGCAAATGGATTTCTGAAGCTTGATTGTACCAGTTCCCTTCTCCGCCCACACTGATGAAGAAACGGTCACTCATGTGAATGAAGTCCCCATCAGTGCAGGTTCTTTTGGGATCAGGGAACGCACCAATAGGGGATGAGGGTACAGACGTGGAAAAACAATTGCATTTAGGTGGTTCAATAAAAGAAGTGCTGTCTGCATAGCAACAGGTATAGCCATACTAGATTGTATTTCACTTATAGAGATAGTAGCTCCTTTGGTATAGACACGAAAGCTCCCAAATGAAAAATTCACAGCATTCTGGGGGGTTTGTTTTTGTTTTTTAAGGCAGAGGCGTATGTCACTGTAAAACAACTATATGTACTTTAATGTGGCCAGAAAAGAGGCACTTAGCTGTTCCACTGCAAAAAGAATGAGTTAATAAAGCCGGCGCACAATCTGTCTCTGCTGTAGCTCTTGGCACACAACAGCTCTAATTGGTGGAAGCTATTGAGGCCTTAATTGCTGATTTTGCAGTACTGCCATGTTTACTGATAAGGTTTAATGCAAGCTAAAATTTGTTAACTAGAGAGAAACAGTCACACTTGCGTGAAGAGTGTGAGGACAAACAGCAGGCTTTTCTGAAGCACCAAATGACGATGAGGTGTTTCAGCACGTGGCATCATTAGATTTCTCCTTTGAGACTATTGGAAGGCCTTTCTTTGAGCAGAAGAGCAAGTAAAACTTTCCTGTGTCATGCAGCTAGTGCTGAAATAAGCCTATAGTTGAAGTGACAGTGTTCACCTTGATTTATGTGATCTTACTCGATGCTGAATGGATGGAGGACCATTGTATTTAACCATTAAGACCTTTAGTTCTTGAACTGAGATATCCTCACATTTTATTTTGAACATTATTATTACACTGAAATACAGTAGCCTTTTGAGCTACTAACCTGCTGTTTCATTTCTGAACTAAGTTACAAATCATTGTTACTTGTATTTGAGTTTATGTAGTAGTAAAAAAAAATACCAAGTAATGATATTATATGGCTGTTTATGTCCCAAAAGCTAAAAGGGAAAACAAATGGGAATGTGTTTTGTACTTAACATAACACTCTGAAAGTGCCATTATTTTGTGTCTTAGCATGTTTTTCGTATACTGCGTGCGTAGCTTAGAGCAGAGGAAAAAAAGATGCTAGCTGAGTCAAAAACAGATGCTGCTGTGAGTTTTTATCTTCATGTTTGAAAAATGTGACAGTATTCAAAGAGATTTTGTGCTTGCATATGATTAGGATCTATTTAATTTTGTTACTGGACGTACTGTACCTCGGGTATATTCTCCCAGCATCTCACACAGTTCATAAAATGTGCATCTGCACAATGTGTATAAAAGAGCAGATAGTTGAAGTACCTTAACACAGAGCTTTAATCCAATATTTATTAATGTTCAGAAGATGAGAAACACATCATGTTCATCAAGTGTACTTAGAAAACTAATAGTAATTAGCATTATATTAATTTTTTCTGCAGCTTTAATGGAAACTATGTCACACATACATAAATTAGGATTGTAAATTTTTTCTGCTCCTTAGTCCAATTTTGTTTCAAACCGTATTCAGTTAAGCAAGTTGTAACTCCATGTGGATCTATGACAGTATAAAACATTAAAAGATGTATTACATAGTGTTTTAGATACATAACAGGAGGGCTTTTTTAAATATAGCCAAGTGGTTGGTCTTGAGTTTCCTCAGGGCTCTGCACTTCCATCGTAGTCCTTGTTCAGTAGTTTTAGCCTTGAAAGGCTGGAAGACAAAACAAACCTATCATCAGTGAGGCCGTGGTTAAAACTTATCTATGCAGATGTGAGAGGCACTTCCAAGTCTGAGTCAACAAGGGCTGTATCTGCTTTTAAAAATCTTGGGGGTTTGCAAGTCTGGCTCACAAGAATGACCTTCTTGACTGACTGTTTGGCAAACTTGTGTGGATATCCATGGAATGGGTAGCACTTTGTTCTTTAAGCAATCTAATTCAGAACCTGTTGTCTGCTGATGTTCTGTTACCCACAGATGCAGCAAAATGTATCTAAATCCTGGTAATTTTACTAAAATTTGAACAGCAATGTATTTCCAAGAAGAGTTATGGAAAATGCAAAGTAATTTGCAGTACCACAGATCCATGGTCTCTAACTCCAAAGCTGTATGCTTTATTGTGAGGTTAAAAAAAAAAAAACCCTTAAAAAACAAACAAAAAAACTAAAAAAGGGAAAGAAAAAAAGATGTCACTTACTTTCCTTCCTGTTGCCAAGAAACAGTTACCAAAATGCATCTATCTGCTCCCTTAACATAGCAAAGGGTCGTCCCTCAGATAGTAGTGACAGTAAGTCATGAGCTTTCCTCTGCCTTTTCCTTTCACTTCACTGAAGTGTGAAACAGAAAATATAAGATAGTAAGTTTTTAATAAGATAAAGTGGGAAATAAACTAATATATTCTTGAACTTGGTAATGTTTTAGAAATATTAACTCTTGCATTTAATCTTCACGATATTATCTATCTTTAATTTTCTATCAGTAATTTTGAAATCACATTTGCTGCATAAAGATTTGTTAAGTAAATCACACTTGTGCTAACTCTTGTATAGTGTTTTACTGTTAGTGGTCATGTAAGTTTATGTTTTATCTCCTATTCCAGTTCTTATCTCGAACACCTTCTTCGCCTAATAAATTGTGATGCAGAATTAAAATGTGGAGGACAAAGTTTTAGTAGAACAAAATATGACTTGATTTTATCTTTCTGTAGTATGTATTACCATAAACATGATGGTATCTTTTCTGCCTGCTGCTATGCTGACAGAGATGGTAATTCCAATATTCTGTGTAAATAGCAAATCAAAGTTATGAAACATAACATTTGTATTTTAATACACACATTAAAATTGTGTGTTAATGCACATTATTATTTGCTTTATATTCTACAATAATAAATCTAAATAACAATTCCACAATTTGGTCTGATATTAGGCTTTAGCTGTCCAGAACTTTTATTTGCTTTACCAGAAGTAAACAAATTTCATGTAGAAAATTGCTTTTGTCAGTAATTATATACTACTTATATATTTGCCTAATGTGAAATCAATGGTGAAATAAATAGTTTGTTATTATTCCTTTCTTCTCTGTAATCAGTAGAGGGCTCTACCAAGCCAGTCAGGTTCTGGTCATGGTGGTTGCATTTGATTGAGGGCATTTGAGTGATTTGAGTAAGTAGTTAAGATGTTTGCAGATGAAGGAGGTTCTTCATAGTTTTTTTTTTCTTTTTTTTTTTTAATTCTTTTTTCCGTATAAATTAGGAAGAAAGCTCATGGATAACACGTACAAGGTAGATATTTCAGATGCTAATTGTACTTAAGTGTTGCACTCCTGTGATTGACAAAGTCATGTCTTATACTCGTTTACTTTGAATATGTTTCAGCAAAATACCTTTGACTAAAGAGAATTTCCTACTTTAAAAGGCAGTGGACTAAACAGTTTAATTCGGATATAATAATAATAATAAAAGATTTTGTAAGAATGAAACAGTTGATATTTCCATGCCTCTATTCCAGTTGGATTCCTGAATTCCTTTAAAAAATTTTCCTGTGAGTGCTGTTCCAGTGTATTCTTTTATTTGCTGTTGTCATTTGCATAAGGCAAACAGAATCAATAACAACTTATATTCTTTTCTATCATGTCTGGTTTTAGGGCAGACATCTGATCTGATTTAAGCAAATAGAAGTTCTAGTACTCCAAGAGAATTGCTCCAAACTTTCTGTGGACAAAGGCGTGCAATCCAGGAAGAAAAACAAAAATTAAAAAAAAAGAGAAAGAAAAAAAGGCTGAAATGAAGAAACAGTTTGTTTCCATAGTTGCATTTTCCCCTTACGACTCTTTGATGCATCATAAATGTAGCAAGCATGGCTATTAACTTGATTCACTCTCTTTCACAATGCATTGTCGCTGCTCTGGAGAGAGATTTCAGACAGTGCTGGACAAGCAGAAAATAGAAGTGGTGAAACTGAAGTAAGCAGTTGGAATGAGCAAATGAAGGAAACTTTAGAAACAGTCCATATAATTTATGAAAAGCATTTTCTAAATGAGGAATAAAGGAATATAAGTTCTGTAGCTAAAATTGCAGCTTATAGCTTCTAGCATTGTTACACGTGTTATAATGGCACTTTTAGCCCACAATACTTGGTATCCCTGTGAATGGGGCATTTTGCTGCAGGAGAAAAGGTCCTACCTGATTTCTTACCGTGGGGCTGTTTTAACTGCACATTGGTGGAGTGGCATGTACAAACACGATAATATGCTGCACACATGTTGCAATACAGTTGTTAAATTTTAAATGTTTGGCTAGATCTGCCTTTTGAATTTACTTTCTTGCAACTGCAATGGTTAATAATGTATTATTGATGTAACTGGAAAAAAAAACCCTGTAAAATTTCAGGCACTTGACTGGTACATTTGAAAACATAGCTGAATTCATGATGTCAGATGTCGTTCTCAAAGAAGATAAAGCAAGCCTGGGATCATCCAGTTTGGTGATGCTAATCATATGTGGCCAGGATAAACGTAAAAGGGAAGATTGGCTCATGTTTTAGTTCCAGGTTTCAGTGGGCCCTTTACTACCTACATTCACGCAATTCAACAGTCATCTATGATGCATAATAGAAAATAAGCAGCTACAATTTGTGTTTTACTCTCTCAAACTCTCTGAACCTTTTTCTTTTACGCATCTGCTGCCAGTGCTGTTGAGTCAGCAGCTTATTTCTATTCCAGTAATCAAAACTCTGAAAAATTTCTTTCCTGCTTTTGTTTGCCCCACAAAAGCAGCTTCTGTCAACATAATCTCCTTTCACTTTATAGAATCATAGAGTCATTAAGGTTGGAAAAGACCTACAAGATCATCAAGTCCAACCTTTTACTAAACACCACGATGTGAACTAAACCATAGCAACAAGTGCCATGTCCATTTGTTTCTTTAACACTTCTAGGGATGGTGACTCTACTACTTCCCTGCGCAGCCCATTCCACTGCTTGACAATGCTTTTTGTGAAGAAATTCTTCCTAATATCCAACCTGAACCTTTCCTGGCACAGCTTGAGGCCATTTCCTTTTGCCCTGTCCCTAGTTACCTCTGTTCTGCACCTTTTTCCCTGTTGGAAATCTACCCGTGTGTCTGCAAAGGTTTCATTTCTGTCCAAGGTCACAGGACTTTGGACTTACCAAGCCTTACTTACTGGCAGCTGGAAAAATTACATTTGGCAGCATGACCATTTTCTTTGGAGCTCAATGAATGCCAGCACACTGTTCAAGCTTTGCTCTTAGCTAATATCTTCTCTACTGGAGGCCTAGAAAACCGCAGACAATTAAGATAATGTTTCTCTTGGTTCCATCTCTACAAACAGCCATCATGCTACCTCTTTGTCAGCATTGTAAATTCCTTTTTTTCTAGCAGAAGTAGCAGTTGAGGTGATACACAAATCACAGCCAGTATTGCTTAGGACACCTTTTATTCAGTAAGCCAGTGTGGCTGTGTGCTGTCTACCCAAAGCAGGGGACTGTCCAAGCATGCCTGGAGGGGCTTCTAGATAGGTGCTGAGGAAGAGCTTCAGGGGGCTGTTTGCTTAGGTCTGCAAATGATGCCGTAGCCTTTGTCTGTGTGTACCAGAAACTGCTGTCTTGGATGCATGAGCTGTACAGCATCTTGTTGATGTTTGTGTGTGCCCGTGGCCTTGTCCCTCTAACAACTGGTCAATGCCGTGAGTGTAGCAGCTCCTGCGGTCTCAGTGGGACAGCTGGACTCCAGAGCTTATCGGTCCTTGGGAAACTTTGATGTGCTGCTTTCTCAGCAGTGTTAGAGTTCAAACTTGTTTCCTCTCTTTGGACAGTTTTTGCTAACTACTTTCTCCATTCAAACATTTAAGAGCCTTGATGGCACCAGGAAGTCACGTGGTTTGATTTGCTGCTCTGTGATTTTTGTCTCATCAGTGGTGAGAGTAATCTTTTTCAAGCTCTGTGTTCATATTTCACACTCCCTTTTTTGCCTGTCGTCTTGGTAATAACCATCAGTATTAGATTAAATCTGAATAAGGAGCTTCCAGCAAGTGGAACTGATGCGAAACTAAGTGCCGAGTGAGAAGACAACCCATGCAGAGTGAAAGAATGCCAAGGTCTTTATTTGTAAAGTGCAGAAACATGTAATAAGAGTAACAGCCTTATTTATGGAATTGAGAATCAATGTCCTCGCATGTAGCTAATGTGGCTGCTCAGCAAAATTCACCTTTTTTTTGTTTTTTGTTTTTTGACTGTGTGTTTATGCAATGATGCCACAGTGGTGGAAAAGCAAGCAGGAGGTTGATTGAACACAACATTCAAAGCCCAGATTTTTTGAGAGGGTATGTAAGTGCAGACTTCCTCAAAACATACACTATTTTTCACACCAGTTCAAACCGTGTGTAAGTCTGCTTATCTTTGTAGTCCTCCCTCTTAAATTGCTAGACAGATTTCATGATACTTAATTTAAGGTGAATTAGCTGAATATTTCTCTTTGCTGGTAACATTATTGGAAAGGTTGTTGCATAACTCAACTTGTATTTTCACTAGTGAATGTGAAAGTCATTTTATCCTTTTACCTTATAGTCTGTGGCCTTTCATACCTGAATGAAATGCTGATTTATTAAATGAATACTTCTTTCAATTGTTTTATATAATTTCTAACAAAAGCATAAATAATTGTAGTAATTAAAGGACAATGTTTGACATTTACAACTCCTTGTTGTAATTGAATTAAACAAAAATAATAATTTCTTGTTGCAAAAATAAACAAAAGAGAAATTACTTGTGGGAATAATAGAGTTTCATTAGAAAGAGTTGTTACCTGACATTTTTGTCTAAACTCTAGAGTTACTTACTATAATAGCTATGCATCTAGATCGTGAAAGAGATGACAAAGGAGCAGGAATCAAGTAAAGGAATATATTTAATTTCACCAAAATTACTTTATACAAATTGTCGAATGCAATTTAATCAATTTGAAAAATTCTCTAAGATTTGTCTCTGCAACTCTGCTTAGGAGGCCACGCATAAGCCACATAGTGAGAACTTCACCTGTCTAGAGCATTTCCGAATTGTCAGTCAGTGAATAGCGAGGTGTCATACCGATTTGAAGTTATTATAATATGTGTTATGACAGAAGCTTCTTCCTCCATGCATGTTTCCGTAGTGTTTCCCAGGACTTCTATTGAGAGGGCACCTCTGGAATGACAGGAATGACAGTATTGGTGGCTTAGAGACAGATCCCAATATAAAAGGAGAGTCTTGACTTCAGTCTGTGGGATTTTAAGCCATTTTTCTCTTACATAAGATAGGATTTTCCTTCCTTGTGTTACGCGATCTTTAATCTTCCCATCAAAAATGGAACATGTGTGGTTATCTTATCACAGAAACCTGAGTCTAAGAACTTACTAAATAACACTGTGAGAAATTGAATTATGTGGGTTTAAGACCAAATTATGTTAATATGTGCTGTACACTTGTAGGCCTGGGTTCAATATTTTCCTGCATTTACTTGAGGAATATTGAGACCTCAGGCATTTCCTGGCATTTAGATAAACCAGCTTCACAATTTTTATGTCTGAAAGGCCTTTGAGCAATTTCTATGCAGTATTGGCATGCCGCTTCCTTGTATTACCAATGCTTTTAATTCTTAAAAGACAAGTGCTCCTGAAATCTGTGTCTCCTATATGCAATTGATTTGTGGGCATTCTCCCTGAAGCTTATGAAATGATGCAGTACAATTTTATGTCAGGTTCTGGTTTTATACGCTATTTCTGGTTCCGTATACTATTTCAGTATCCTTTCCTTATAAATGTATCAGTCTAACACACTGAAATTAAAGGAGAGCCAAGCTGATTTCAGTACGTGTCTGAGCACATGGGTAGCAAAGCACTGTGAGAACAAAGGTATCTTTCATTTTACGTCTGATGTAATATGAGGTTGACTCTCAGTGTAGAATTAATTCCAGGCCACTGTCAGTGGTCCTGTAGAAACCATACAGGAAGGGATGGAGGTTGTCCTTCCTGTACAATGGATTTGGGGACCATGGGTCTGCATGAAGAATTTTGCGCAGGATAACTAAAAGTCTCCCTGGTTTGAGAGAGCTTGGCCATCCCTTCTTTTCAACTCCTGATAGACACTTAAAGGTCTTGCAGCAGTGGCACTGAAAGACTATTTGCACAAACTGTTATGTGGGAAAATGTTTTACCTGTCGGTTATATGTGTGGTGTGTGTAATGCAGTGTGGCTCAGTGACAAGTCATGCAGTAAATAACCTCTCTGTGTGTCTGTATGTTAAAAGCTTTGCCTTAGCACTGAGCAGGTCATCCTGCTAGGAAAATGGCAGTCAGATGGGCAAGGACCCATTCTTGGGAAGCATTTTTGTCTGTGTGTTTGTTGTTACACCATCACTGTCATAAAGCTGCTGCGTGCATTGTTTCATATTCCCGCGTACCTGAGACTGCAAGGAGTGATGCCCACTTTCCTCATGGCATCATGCTGTGAGTTGGGCAGGGAGGTGTGTGCTGAGTGGATGCTGGATGTAATGGCGTGTTTATCTGCCAGACATAATTCCTAAGCACGTGCATGTCATGTTTCGAGTAACTGGCAATCCTCTGCACTGCTTTCAACAAGGGTGGCTGAGCCTAGACATACAAAGCTATTGAGACTTCATGTTCTTTTGGGTTAAATCTCACTTTTTCTTCAGGTTTTTCAAGAGGCTCTAACCCAAATCCTAAGATCTATAGGATCTTTTTGCTCAGAATCTTTTAAAACCTGTTTCTATGTTAAAAGCACAGCTGTGTGAAACAAGTCTTCAAGTGTTGCAACTCTTTTCCTTCCTTCACACCCATGACGAAGTGCCCTGCCATTTCCTGAGTAGAGCAGGGAAACCAATTTGTATAATATAAATTGGTTTCATTTTGTGGTGTCTTGTTACTATTCAATAACAAGATTAAAATAATTTAGCACCTATTTTTAGCTTGGTTTGCATTCATAGGGCTGTTTTAATCAACCCAACTTTAGAAAGATTCCATTATGTTAAGCTTATCCCTGGCTGCAGGTGAAATAATTCTGGATTAATGTCATCAACGTGTGCTTTGAAGGTGGGAGAGGAGGCCTTACATTGATAGCAACTGTATTAATAGCTGAACGTGTAATTTTTCTTGCAAAAATGGGAGAAATTCTTCTTTGGTTATGCATTCACATGAGACCGAATCTTCTTTAGCATGGCTAAGGTGCCCTGAGAAGAGTAAGGATGCTGATAGAAGAATAGGAATCGAACTGTCATCTTCTCACTAGAGATTCAATTTAATATACTACTATTTCATATGAAATTAGTTGCCCCAATACTAATAAAAGAATATCATTTTAAGGAGGACTTTTTTATGAGAGTGGTGTAGAACTTCTCTAGCAACTCTGACTTACTCCTCACTTTTTTCTTCCTTTTATCCTGGCTTCTCAGTGATGCTTTAACTGATTTCATACCTTCTTTACCAGAACTCTGTATCATTTTATCTCTGTTTTCCTCTATAATTACTCTGGAAGTTACTCTGAAGCCCATGTGGTCCACTTTATGCCTTGCTCACAATGTTTAAAATCACCAGAGTTCACCTTTCCATTTTACTTTCCATTTTACTTTTCATCAGTAAAATGGAGATGATGTCAGCTAAACAAGACATAACATGCCTTTTGTCTTTAACAAAATTAGGACCCATTAATAACGTTACTTACAGTATGAATTTTCTATCAAAAATCTTGAGTGCCTGGCTCACTTAAACCCTCTGCAGGTCTTTAAGTAGAAGTGTAAATTTGCACATCTAAACTTAAGCACATAAAATTCAGTGAATAAATGTATTGTAATAGGGCAAACTCAGTCCCTTTTAATGAACAGGTGCATATGCTGATCAGTAATATAATATGTTGGATTTTTTTTTAAATTGTGAAATGTAATTCTTTCACTCATGACTTCCGAAGAGTCTGGTTCACTAGTCACACTTGGGAATGGATGTCTTCCACCCATTTATAGTGCTTTTGTAACTACAAATTGTTTTCCATAATTTTTTATAGTGACAAAAAATGCAATTAAATTTATCCTCTTGGGGAGAAAAATCTTCTTAGGGGATTATGCCACTTATGTCATGGTTAGACAAAGTATTTTAGCCCAGTTTAATGGTTTATTCTAGTCATTATTAGGACAATACAATTTCAGGTGTGGTAAATACTAAGTATTTATACATTTTCACTTTATAAATGTGTTTTTCTCTTTAGAAAATACAATCTAGGTTCTTTACAAAGCTTAGGTCTTAAGTTATGCTTTTCTGTAGTATGTAGAAATCCAGCTATGCATACAGTGATAAAAGTGTGGAGTTACAGCATTATGACTCTAATTATTTCATTTCCGTGATCTAATTAGTTCATGGTGTAATATTTTATATATAAGCGCAAGGCAGAATTCCAGTTTTAAAGTCCTGGAGTTTAGTAATTGCTCATCATTTGCAATTTGTGTTTGTTCTGGACAATAGATATGTTACTCAACAAAACAAACTTTTCCGTGTCGTTTGCTTCATTGTTGGAGGGCAGCTGAGGAATAGTAGCAGAAATAAGTTTGCAGAAGGCAAAGAGATTACAAAAAGACAATCACTGATAA
Source organism: Mohoua ochrocephala (assembly GCA_013398855.1). Lineage (NCBI taxonomy): Eukaryota > Metazoa > Chordata > Aves > Passeriformes > Acanthizidae > Mohoua > Mohoua ochrocephala. The sequence goes on along the minus strand of VZTA01026007.1, from coordinate 303,149 downwards.
TAACAAAATATTTAATAATAGTATTGATGAAAAGTTTCAAATGAGAGTCTATTATGGGCTATAAAGTTCACAGTTGAAATATTATGCGTATGTTATGGATTCTTCACCATAGTATATAGGACCTAGTGTGGATAGGCTACAAGACACAAGAATGTATATAGAAAGGGAAAGTGTTGTTTGCCTAAGGACAGAGAATGCTGCCATTAATTTTGTTATAAAAAGTTAGCCAAAAAATTAAAAATAAAAAATTCCAACATTATGCTTGAAAACACTTTGGGCTTCAGTTTCTGCTGAATTCTATACAGACAGATTATAAAATTACTTTTGTTGTGGTTTTTTGTTGTTCCATATCTCTTTTAAGGTAGCATAAACATGGCAAGTCTCTGGCGTAGGGAAAAAAACAAACAGAAAAATAAGTTTTCTAGGATATAATAAGATTAAAAGTAAATTATTTTAACAGAAATATCTAATGTTGGTTTGATTAATTGTAACACATCAGAGAAAGTAAAAATTAAAGCTAGGAATAAAAGCATCTGTTTAATCTCTAGGCACAAACTTCAGACAACTCCATCATTTTAAACAGCACAACAAACATAATTACCTTATTTATGGTCTTTGTATTAGTGGAAGGAGCTTCAGTCAGATTTTTTTGTTCTGCTTTTGACTAGGGACCCATCTTATACCGTGTCTTTAAAAACGGTGCAATTAATTCCAGAGTAAAAAATAAAACAAAAACCCCCAAACTGACAAACATTTCTTGCAAGCTTAACACCTATTCAGCCTTGATAACAACTGGTTTCTGTGATAATATAACAGTAGTCTACCTCTAATTAATGTTTCCACGTAAAGTACTGCAGTCAGAAAACCAAGACCCTTGATTTGAATGTAAATGACAATTAAACACAGTCCTAAAATTCTTGTTGTTCTGAATAAGAATAAAATAATTTTTTTTTAAAGTGTATGCTTAACTTTCACATTTATCAGATGGATGTCTGTAAAAGTAAAAACTTGAATGAGTTGGAGAATATAAACAATGCAGACAAACATTTGAATAATTCTGCAGGATTTGATTCAGTAAGTTCACTTCCATGTGCCAGGGAAACTTGTTATTCAACAAATACTCTTTTTACTCAGACTGCTTTTTAGATAACTGCCTGAAATTCAGAAAATAAGGAAGAACGTTTATGAAATATTAAGATATCATCCTGACAGTTGAAATGCAGTGCTACAGGGCTCGCTGCATAAAAATTATATCATTCTGCTGGCTTTGAAATGTTTTATGATACTTCTTGAGGGCCTCGCAACATTAATTTTAAATCAAAAAATTATTCAAAAAATAAGTGGAATAGCGTGTCTTTGAAAATGGCAAAATGAACTGTTAGAAAAGGGATGGAGCCATAAAAAACCCAAATCCATTTCAATTCCCTGGTGTAGTCAATAATGCTTATCAATATACTACTGTCAGAGTGTAAGGTTCTTCTTCATTTTATACCAGCATTTTCTTTACAGAAGAAATTATAAATGTCATTGCAGCTCAATATTAATAAGTGTTTCCCATTCTTAATGATCAATGAAAAGTACTTATACAGAAATCTTTCAAGATCAAATACTGTCATGTTTCCCAATTCCTTTTCTCTCTGCCATTTCTTTTCCTCAAAAGTATCTCTCCTGAAAAAGTTTCTGGGGAAAAGATGTGGCATAATAACAACAACGGGTGTCTTGAGAGTGCCTTTAAGAAGCACAAAATTGATGGGCTTGTTGTGAATCAGGGGGTGACTGTAAGAAAAACTAAATTTTTTTTCTGAATCACAGCTTGCCATTTCACTGTGATTCATAGGTATAAGGCTAATGTCTTCTTTCAGTTGATGGAGCACTTGAATGATACTTCCTGTATGGTGGACTGGTGTTAATGTGACCGTCATGTTCTTGAGAAAGATAGCAGCAGCATTGCTTCTCTTTTAGCACTGCCGTGTCAGGGATTAATCGTAGCATTCCTTATCCTTCCTTTGCACTGGTAAGTACAGTGATCATTCATTTCTGATCTTCACTTCACTCAGGACTGTAAAGCTGGGCAGAGAAAAAGCAAGCTGTCATCATTAGGGAAACAGCAGGTTCACAAGTAAAAACAATTCTTTCTGATTTGGAAGCGAGGTAGATCTGTTGTCCCTTTGGTGAGGTTAAAGAGATTGCTTTGCCCTTTGGGTGAAGGTTGCACACTCAATTTCAGACACAAAAAGATTGATCCTAACTCCCCAGCAATCAATGATTTTTAAATTTTTTCCTGCCTTAATGGACATTTTCTTGTGTCATAACTTTACGTCTTGGAAAATTTGATCGATTTTTAAGCACTTTCAGCAACTCTATAATCCTTCCCTCCTCATTTGCCATAATACATCAGGCAGATTTGAGACAGGGGATATATCTTGCTTTCAATCATAAAATAACTTCTTATTTTGATTTAGAGAGGCCTTATTCTGATATCTGTGTGTGCGACTGCTTACTTCCTGAGTGGCTGGTAGCCGTGCAGCCACTTTTGTGGGATTCTGCGTAATGGCACAGCGTGGCCCTAAATCCCACTCTTCTGGTGCTGTTTGTTGAGGCAGCGGCCGTCGTCGTAACTGCGCTGCTTCTTTCACTGAGACACGCAGCAAATGGCATTGGGGGCACACGTAAACAGTTCACACACAGAAGGGGTGCAGTACTTTGAGTTTGGATGCTGTGCCATCCTAAACAGCATTTTTTTGCTACTGACATTTTGCATGAGATTTGGGTATGTAACTGTGAGGGACACTGAAGTGAGAATTTAGAGTCTCTACTTTTCAAGAACGTTTTTATAAAATTAGTGCCCGTTTTATTACTTGTTACTTATGCCAAAGATATTTTTTAAAGTGTTTATTCAGTGTATTAGCTTAAATGATGGAAAGCCTTTCCTCCTCACAGCCTTGTTCAGTCTTGTTTTTTATTAAAACGTTCCATGAATTGTCATGCCTATGTTTCAATATATTTGTGGAACATTTTATGCTAGGTATTAACTCATTAATCCTTGAAGATTATGAAGTCCTCAAATCTGTGTATAATTCAACAAATCCAGATTAAGAAGCTTTTAAGCATTGAAAATCATGGATCTCTTGGGGACCTGAACAATTATTTCATTTTTTTGCCAAGGAAACCAACCCATTAAAAATCATCATGTGCTTTAAGTGTTCTGAAGCCAGAGGGTTGAGTGACACTATTGCCTGTTTTTCATTTGCTTGATCATTTATTTCTTTCCAGCTGGCTCCTTAGAAGCTGATTTTGAAGAGCTCTTCCCACACCTAACATACTCATTCATATGAGAAGTATACAGCCAGTTTGCACAGGTACCTAAACTTCATGAACAACAGAATAATTTCTTTCATTTGATTACAACCCTTCCCTTCTCATATTTTTTAAAAAAAAATCTGTTAGAATTAATAATGTACAAACAATAACAAACTTAGCCAATTAATTGGAGCTTAGCAGCTGAAAAATGAATTATAGAAGTTATGTTTGGACTAACCCAGAGATAACCATTTTCTGTTTTGAGATATGAATTCTGAATTATGGTAATTCTGATTAGGAAGGCCTCCAAAAGGTGGGAAGTTTCTTAAATTCAACGGATACTAATTTATCTAATTTGGTATATGAGTTTTGTGCAAGTTAGATTCTTGTTGCCCAAATACTGACTGGTCCATATTTTTTTTTTTTAATCATTCCATGTGTACAGTTCTATCTGAGTTTGAAAATTGATTATTTCTCTCAATTAAATCCTCTTTGTTTTAGAGGAGGCTTTTGGGTTTGGTGTTTTGTTTTGTCTTGTTTTTTCCTTTTTGAAAGGAGTGTCTTCAGAATGGCATACAGTAAGAATTGTTTTTAATACCGGTGGGCCTGGACCATGATTTAGTAATGACTTGGAATGACAAGCTGCTGTCTTTTACAAGCCACATACAAACCTTCGAAAGGAAGGAAGAGGAAGGTTTCATTAATCATTTCACTCAGCATTAATCAGTGGTTTGTCCTAGGTGGTATATCGTATGTGTATATGAACACTGAAAATACTTGGAATTATACTAACTTACTAAAGTGTTTTTTTCTTTTGAGGCAGACACATTTTTGTTGGCTGTTTGTTGCCATAACAGAGTTTTATTGCAAAATGCCAAATTGTTTAAATTCTTTTTATTGTCCCTGGAGACATAGGATGATATATAGTTCCCCAGGTTTAGGCTGAACAGATCTGAATATTCAATCCCCTGTTCTTCTCACTGAGCTCCTTGCATTTAGTTGAGGTAGGTAAATCACCTGTCAGGGACTCAAGTAAATTTGGAAATCTACAATCAAGAATTATAGACAGATACCTCTAAAGTCTGACATCCCAGATCCCACAGAGGGGTGGGTCACAGCGCCGAGATGCTCCTCTGCATGTATTGTGTAGGAAATCCCAGGCAGAAGTCAAGGTTGCAGAAGATAATACTGGGTGATCGTGAAATCCTAGATGAAATACTGTTAATAAGACTGTGAGGCAAAAAGTAAACATAATAGGGGAAGAAAAAGTATTATTCAAAGCTTCTGCTTTTTAGAACTTCATGCTGCTCTAACTCACGTAGGAATGTGATACTTGGCTGAGTGCTTCCTTACTTCTCTTCTGCATGTTTCTAGTTACAGTAATAATTAAAGATTGTTCATTCCCCCACATTATCAGGAATTCTAATGGTTGTACCAAGGAGAAAATTTGCCAAGAACAATACCTTTTGAATCACTTAAAGATAATTAGCTTTTTTTTTTCCCCCCTATTTTCTTCTTGAGACTTTTTTTTCACACTGTAGGCATTTAGAGGAATAAAGGATTTTTGGCATTAAAAGACTAAAGGGCTTTTCAGGATAAGTTCAATAGTGGGCTAAGACAGTATTTCTTGTGAAATTTTGTACTTAAATCAGTATTGAAGTGTGAAGTATAGTATATGTCCTTCTGTCTTCAGGATTTCAAACTAAAAAGAAATTTTATCAGAATAGTAATAATAATAATAATAATACAAAGTTTGTCATTTTTCCACTCAGGTATGATGCCTGACCCCAAGCATATCACTGTTTACTTTTTAATCACCAAGGTATTTCAGTAGCAGAAAGCAACAGAAATGGCAAAAATATTAATTACTCACTTAGAAGACGGAAAACATACTGGAAATTTTTTTCAAACCATTGTGAACATTTTCTTGGACCACATGTACTAACTATATTTTCTATATCTGACTATATTTTCTATATTATCACCTCATATATTCTTTCACCTTGTCCCAGTTGATTTGTTCTTACATTTCTCCAAGACTCCAAGAGATTTATTAAATGAAATTGAAATATGCTTTTAAAAAAGCTAAAATTCTCCTGAGATTTTAGGTTTATGCTAGCTTTATTTTTTGTATGGTAATTGAAGAAAGAATTTAGAGACTGACTCAGTCCAGGGTTGCTGCTTTGCTTACACAACATATTCTCTGCTGGAACACTCATGAGGATGACAGTACAGGCATGTGAGCGAGTTTAAGTCAGTAGGTTAAGTACTAACAGAGGGATGCTCTCATTACAAGTATTAACTGGTTCCAGGAAGGAGTGTAGTAATTTATATCACAGAAACAAGGCAGCAAATAAAAATACTCATTTTTCTTAAACAATTAAATTGAATTCAATTAAGCTGAATTCATAATGAAGGTCATTGTTGATGGGTGAGTGAAAGGCCATTCCAATTCAGAATGCAAAGTCAGGATGAGAAGAAACTTGAGTCAGGAAGATTTAGTGTCTCTTCTTCCTCTAGTATTTCTCTTGGAAAGGAGCTATGAAAGCTTCTTAGCCTGTATTAGATACCAACCAAACTACGGGTACAATCAAGATGCTGTCAATTTTCTGATGTCTGTAGTGTCTTCTGCTTTTTCTGATTTTAGTTACTACTCTCCGTGATTTCTGTGCTCTCAAGACAACAGCATAATATGAAAAGGTTGGAAATTTAAGCTAAACATCTTACAAGCCATTACTGGAAGTTTATTCATCATTCTTTACCTATTCCAAAGTGTGATCTGACCCATGGGCAGCCTGGAGAACTCTCTGAGCCCAGCAGAACGTGCAGCTGCTTTGCCTTCAGAGGTATTCTAAGTCCTTGGGTTTGAAAGGGAACCTTTGATGAAACTACTTACCACATCACGCTTTTTTTTCTGAGTTTGACTTCTGCCCACTTCAAAAGGAGATGATTGTACTTTTTGCAAATTTCTAGCACCATCTCCACTTACTCTACAAATGCACTGGATTAGTGAACGAAGGGAGGAAAAAACCCAGCAATTGGCTCAGTCATTCTTGACCACGTGTCAGACTTAGTCCTGAGGATGAAATTCATTGCTGTGGGGTTTTGAGGTGCAGCATGCCTCAGGAAACTGCAGCTTCTCTCGCTGTGTGTCTGAAGAGTCTCCTTGTGGATTTTCTTTGTCTGAGGCCGTTCCCATCCCCAAGTACTTTCACGTGTATTCCTTCTTTGATGGCTTAGCTGGTTTCGCATTGCTGTTTATGGTTCATTTTGGTTCATGGGTTACTAGAAATCTGTAGGAATTTTGAGTAAGAATACTGATTTGACTTCCTGTTTACTGTGACTGGTCTATTAATAGCAAGTCTACTGATTTCAAACACTCAAGTGTAGAAACAGTCACTAAAATTTGACCATATGCGGTAAAGTTTTCTAGATTATTAATTTTATTTCTTTAAGGAAAGTGGGATGCCTTTGTTAAGTACTTTAAGTACATCTAGCCTTTTCTTTTAAGGGCCCGCATTCTCACAAGGGAACCACTCAGTGCTGTGATTGGATTAATGCAAATTGGATGGGAAGATTGGGCTGGGGTAGGAGCAATTGAATTTGGAAAGTTTATGAGAGCTGCTAGTTCAGGGTGAATAATAAAATAAAGACAGCAGTTTTGCAATTTCGAAAAGCTCTGTGCTATGTAATAGACTATAATTTAATTCTGAGAGACTTTTTTATTAGATTTTTTCCCAAGTAAAATCACAATTCCTATTGTTCCTTATCATATGTCTCATTACTGCTGCAAGTATTATCCTCTTTATATGATTAGAGTGATTCATACTTAGCTCTCTTCGTTGTTTTGTACACAATTGCAGGTAAATAATGGAAGCAATTTGATGCTTCTGAGTAGACCAATAGGTACTTTGGGGTTTTTCTAAACAGGGATGTATATTTTAGCAAAGGAGTGATGATAAACCTTACGTTGAGATCATCAACAGATGCATAACTCTGATAAAATGTCTCAGCGTTGGTCAGAGTAATAAGCCTGTGCCAAGCAGTGGTTCCTAGTTTCACAATGAACGTGTATGAAGTTTGTCGTCATTTACACTCATTATCCTTTGCAGATGCTTCTGGAAGATGTGTTATTATCATTTGTCTATTTGAACATAAAACTGTCATAAGAATGTACCTAACAAACAAAATAATCGTTCTCTGAGGGAAGTTGGCTCTGTGAGAGAAGGAACACTTTCCATGCTCTGCTGAGTACTTCCAAATCCAGGCAAAGCCAAAGAGAATTGGAACAGTGAGGTTTCAGTCCGCTACATCGTGGAATTGAAAGGGCTTCATTGGTTGGGCAGAAAAAAGCACTCGGTTCCAGTTCCTGAACAAGAAATGGTTTAAGAAATCTAAAACCAGGGGAGTGATGACTTAAAGAAAAGAAATATGTCATTGGTGAAACTGTATGATGAATTGAGACTTTGTTCTTACTGTTGCTCAGAGTTGTGTGTAGCTATAAATTCAACAGTGTGGCGGTGTCTGAAGTTATCTTAGTGTTGATTGCCTGGTTATTTTTTACTTCAAAAATTTTAATTAATGGTTACCTGGGGTAAGAGATCCTGCATTTTGTCTTCTGGATTTTACTTGTGGATCAGAGCACAAGTTTAAATTCTGCTCAAAAAGTACAGTTAAACTTTCACAAAATGGATCAAAGGATATTGGGTATTACGATTTGCCTGCCTTAAGGCATCTCAAGAAATTTGGTTTAGTTACTGCATACCCACATTAATTATTGTGTGGTAGTGCAAGGACATTTTTTATTTATTAGCTTTTCTACCTCTTGAATTTTCAATTTTAAACTGATGATTAAAACTTTACTAAAGCTGCTGACTCATATTTTTACATTTCACTCCCTATTCGCCTTCCCCTTTTCCCCTTTGGATTCAGATAGTAATTAACATAGTAGATGTCATTCAGACTAAGTGCAGAGGAAAATCAGTTGGAAGTATTGCACTAGAAAATTTTCTAGACTCAGTTATAAACAGTATTATTAAAATATTGACAAATAACTGGGAAACTGCGTTGTAAAATAGAGGGCAAATCCTACCTGTATTTTTCTGTGAAAATACTAATTTTAATTTTATGTTTGGTGATCTCTTTGTTTGTCTCTAAGAAGAAAAGTAAGGCTTGTAAGTCAGTAAAGCTGAAACTCCATTGATACAGTGGTAACACTAATATATTGAAATTTGTGTACACCAGTGCTAATTACAAATTATACAGAGACATTTCATAAAGGAAGATTTCAAGCTTGCAAAGAATACTGTACAAAATGGGCAGAACTCCATGGGGAATAACTATACACAGTTATGCAGATACTTTCAAGTGATTCATTGATCTAAATATTTTGAGAAACCAAGTCTTAAGTTTGTTCTGTGGAAGTCAGTGCCACCTCCTCCTTCATCACGAAATGGTCCAAATGTCTGAATCCAGCAGACAGGTTTCCACTGTTAGATCTATTCACTAGGTCCTGAAATAAGCCCACCAGCTCAGTATCAATCATTTGTGGAAGTGCAGAGCTCAGTTAAAGAACTAATGCTCCTTCACCTTGGATTGTTAATTTTTCTTCTACTGTTATTAGACATGTAGTCAACCAACAACATGTACAAATACACAGGCATGGATACGTTTCATACTAGTTCTGAAAAATTTAGATGATATTTGTATATTTTAAAGTCTGAACTACTTTCCAAGGTAGAGGTAGAACAAGGTAATATTTTTATTTTAAATGCTTTATGAAGTATAAGACTGGGACACTGTTGTTCTTTGTGACATTTTTTCTCCGTATCTGCAAACATATGCTTTAAAATTCAAAACACAAACTATGGTGAAATTTAAGAAGTGGAAATAAAAGGAGACAGTAACAAAGGGAAGATGATAGTTACAGTGAGAGAAGCAATGGTTTAAGAATCTATATATATAGATTCAAGGTGCTCTTCTTCAGGATGCAAATAATAATGCATGAAAAATACATTACTCTCTCACGATTATTTTAATTTATTGTATTATGTTAATTCAACTTCATTTCTTATGAAGAGGCTTCCAGGGACATTTTTCAGAATATATTATCATAATTTTTAGGTTTTGGTATTGCTTAATATTAAAATAAATGTTAAAATAAATATTAATTATTTTTATTAACATGGGAAATAAGTGTTAATAACAATAATAGGCTCTAATAATGGAAATAATACCTGTCAGAAACTTAGGGATCATCCTTTAACACTTGTGTAACGTCAGTTAAATGTGTGTGAAAACCATAGATTGGTAAGAATGGAGTGGCATTTCTCCAAGTGGAAGTAATCTTTGAGAGCTTGTCCAAAAATAGTTACAGATGTTTTAAGTGGCTTTTAATTATTTTAGCAGGTTTTATTGATGTTTCTGTTAGGTTTTATTAGCATTTCCACTTCTGGACTGTGGCTTTTATTCAAACCCAAGATGTCATGATTTCATGGTGTCCATGTTTATGATACTGCTACATGTTGCTGTGGAAATTGTTAGAAAGTCATAAATAAAAGGCCTGCTTCTGTTTGAGGCTTTGCTCTCTTTGCTTCTCCTTATTCATAAATTTATTTAACTATACAGCTACTGCAAATATTCAGTATTATTCAGGATACAATTATGGAAGTATGAGAGCCAAAAGTACAAGTAATCTCCAGATGTTTTAAGAAAAGACTGGAGTAATCAATAGGAGTTTGGTGTACCTTTTCTACATGAATCCTGATGTTAAAAACAGGTGGTTTAATAGATTCATCCCAAATGTCTTTTGATTTGTAGCAGTTATATTACTTTTACTTGTAAGTGCTTTCCATCTGACTGTTTCTAAGCTTTCTTTCCCCAGAATGTTAATTAAATTAATGTTCTGATGTACGGTAGGTTAATACAATTTTCGTTTTACAGATGAAGAAACTAAATCTAAAAAGGTCACATCTCATGTCAGTGACAGATGGAGGTACACAGTACTCTTCCGCGTTAGCCACTGAGAAAAAATAAATCTTTCTTCAGTTCGTGCATTTGCAACTGTTACCATAACCAAACATAAATGCCCAGAAATTGAACTTTTCACTCTAAGACCACGTATTTCCATCAGATGAAGGAGGGGAGGAGGGAATGAAAGCTTTGGGAGGTAGCCAAAGTGGAGGAATAGCATCATTCAAGTGGACCAGTCACTAGACATTGGACAAAAATGTTTGCATAGAGTATGTGTTTATGTGAATAGATACGAGTGTATGTGTTTATGAATTTACATATGCTTAATGTATTTTTTAGCTAATTTTCAAAGAGCTGTGGAAAATATTTCAGGAGATTTGAGGTCTGATTTTATCTTGAGGGATATACCAGAAGGGATTATATTTTCCAGAGATGTCTATTTCCCCAGAGTTTGAAAGGAAAGTGCTGCTCAGTACTCCAAACCAAAAACTAATAGGAAAAAAAACAATCTGTAGTGGAAGGAGCAGCTGGCATTTTCTGCAGAATTGAAATTCTAAAAGTTTATTTATAGAAAAAATGTTTCATTTCCAAGTTTTAAGTAGGCTTTTGAGACCCTCTCTCTTCTTGAAAATCCTACACATTCTTAAATCCAAGCTCTTGGGAATTGTATCTAAAGAGCATCTTGGTCAGATTGAAGACCTGGTATCTAGGTTTCCCAGGATTTCTAGGTTATTCCTGAAGTTTTGAGATGTCTGAATGTATTTCTCAGTTGAATTTGAGAGCTGTGAGATCTATATCTCCTCACGAGGCTAGTTCTATACTGAAAGGACTGAAAAACCTGTTAACTTTGGCTTCAGAATGGTTTTACATGCAGGAAAAATGTTTCTAGGTGACTTGGAACAGTTTTCTAAATGAAAAATTATGATTTTTTATGAAAACTGGAATTTTCCCTTGAAAGTCATGACACTTGTAGAATACACATTTTCTACCCAAGTCATTGATGAAAGAGTGTGTTCCAGGCGAGAACCTCGGCCAGTTTCCAGTAGGGTTATTAATGATTACTGAAGACACTAGAGATGTAAGCAAAGAAAACTAGCTTTTGTAATTGAATATAGCAGGGTATTTTCATATAGGGAGTAATCTGATTACCTAGAAATGCAGTTAGATACATATTTATCCAAATTTAATTTTTAGCAGGACCCTGAGATAACTACCATTGCTCGTAATTTTTCTCTCTCTCCTGAGTGAATGGCACCACAGTATAACATCTGAATAACTTCACCCTTGTGAACACATACTGGTGTGTTGAAACACTCTGCTGTGGTTGCACTTAGCATTTCCTTGTTCACCTGCACAGGTGATCTTCTATTCCAATCCTATTCTCATTTATGTCATCAGGGAAGCCAGTTGTTGGGGAGCAACTGATGAGCAACACATGCACAGCTCGTTACAAATCTCTTCTCTCCTGTACCTGGTCTTAGACTCCCCACCTATGCAGTAGATGACCCCTAGAACTTCCATCTCCCCACTCGCAGCTCTTGGACCTATGAGCCCCTGGTATTCATGGTCCCACTTGAGTTGCTGGCACTCAGACTTCATCCTGTGCTTGCAGGCTAGTCCAGCTCGAAGGTCACTGGCTCCCATACGTGCACGCTCAGAGCTGAGGGTGTACCCACACCGAAGATAGGCTTTAGTCAGGAGATGGGGTGTGCCGCAGTGTAGCACAAGGCTCAGGCAGGCAGGCATGCTGAGCAGCCTTTTCACATGCAACCAACCCGTCCTTTTTTTTTTGTTTTCCCACTTCCATCCCTCCCAGATCCATCTTGACCCCTCTTTTTACGCATCTTTGGTCCTTTCCCTAAACATCTCTTTTTGAGTGTTACAGAGTAACTCTGTAACTCTGTGTTACAGAGTACCAAATAAGTCCTATACTCTGATGACCCTATTTAATGAGCATGGCTTCTTAGAGAGAGTTTCCTTGTTTACCTGCTTCAATGGATGTCTTCAGCAGGGGCAACCATCTCATTGTTTTCCTTCGATGGCCTTCGGAGTGGCCAGTGGTGTGCTCCATTTTCCTTTCTTAGGTTACTGGGGGTCCTACGTCTATCACTGCTCCTCTGTGTTTATGGTTGTCAGCTGTTTTTCAGAAAACCTAGCATTTGCCATCAGAAAAGATCACTGTTAACAGTGTTATGTTAGTCTGCAGGCCACATAAAAAGTTACCTCAGGTACCTAAAGCAGAGGTTGTGTAGAACTAAAGGTCCTTACCCAAAACTGTGATTTGCGCTACCCCTTTTCACAGCTGCTTTGTGTGAATTCTCGTGCTCTCTTATGTCCAGTAGAACTTTAGTCCCAAGGTTTCAGAAATTAAAATTGCTTCCATTTTTACCTTGGGAAAGCTAGATTTATGAAACATACTGAGGTCACTTTTATTAGATTGAAGCAGAAGTTGCCAATATCTTTTTATAGCGTAGCCACTGCACTATGTATATCCTGCTCTAAAGCAGTACTTCAGGAAATTAGTGCAGTTCAGATCTAGGTGCAAACTGACCTCCCCTGAAAGTTGCCTGACACGCAGAGGGAGTGGATTTAGAGAAAAATTCAGCTCTTTTGTCTTCCTTCAAGATATGATCTGCAAGATATTTCTGCAAATATGATCAGGTAGCTTCTTGTGTAATAATAACTTGTTTTAGGTTTCTTCCATACAGGATACATATTTATAAGATTGTAACCTTCCCCCTAATTTTCTAGATAAATAGGTCTTTTAGTTCAGACAGTTATTTTTTGTGGGATCAAATGTCTAAAAAATAGAAAATGACTGATAGTCAGAATATCCAAGGAGTTTATTTCTTTATGGAAATAAGGGTAAAAAGGCATAAGTTACGGTTTTAAATAAACTTAATGAATGACAATTATTACTGTCATCTGGGAAAGAATATTAGTAATCACAGGAAAACTGAGATTTTCAACAACTACAGCTTTAAAGGCATGAATACGTATATTTAATATATGTTTATCTTTTTATAGCTGGAGTTTCATTTGGAGGGTGGTGAACAGTTGCTTTTCCCCAGAAATTATTTTATTCACAAAAGAAATGGTATTGTTTGGTGAATTTGCTTGATGAAACTTTATTGGAATAAAAGCAGTCATCTGTAATACTCTATTGGTTAAGCTGAACTACGTTTCAAGACAAGTAGTCAAAGCTCCTTTTGGAAAACTAAATTGAAATCTACAGTGCCTCCCCCACCTTCCCTTCAAGGAGACTTTTGTATTTTCTCAATTTAAAAAAACATACAGAAAAGTAGCAGTAGAGAGATTTTCACTGTTAGATGAACAGTTCTTAATGACGGAGATATAAGGGGACGTGTGCCTCAGACACAGACCAATTATTGAGAGCTTTGTTTTAGTTTAAATATTGATGTTTACTGATTTTCTAGAGTTGGAACTATATCATTCTTGACTGGTTTTTGTGATGTTTCTTCCCTTTGGAGATTATGAATGCATTTTTCATTTTCTTTTGAATTTTTCTTAGCCAATTTCTACTGATGTTCTTATTAATGTGTTTCATTTTATGTTGTTTTCTAGTATTGCATTTTTCTTCCGAAGCATTTTGTTCATCAGGGTAAAATGTAACCTGGCGTACTAGGTTCACTCTTGCAGAGCTCTAATGAGCCTGCTTCCAAATGATGCAGGCATTCCAAATATATGGCAATGAAACCTCTGTCTGTGTCTTAAGATACTGAAATTTTGTCTGTTCTCTGAATTCACATACAAGAATAATTGCAGTGTCAGATGAGATGGTAGGGTAGAAAAAAACCCCACACAACAAACAAACACAAAAGAACAGCTGATAATCATCTGGTTACTGTAAACTTCAATTTTGTGACACTTATTGAACAACTAACGCCATTCACTGATGTGGTGTTTAAAGATGTGGTGTTTATCTTGTCCATATAATGTGTTATTGAGAGAAAGAAGGGCTGAAATGCTTTAATGATATCATTGAGGGAAGGAGAGGTGACAGGGTTCTTAAGAAATGATTTTGCAGTCAAGTTACTAATATCCTCGGATATGAAAAGCACAGTGCTGTTGTTTGCATGGAAATTTGTGTTGTACAATTGTTACGAGATTTTCAGCTCTGCTCCACAAACAGAATATGGTAAGAGCTACCGTATAGAACATAGTAGAGCATGTCACTGTGGACTCTCTGGAGTAGCATGAGGCTCTCTTAAAAGAGTTCTGATGCTTTACATTAAATTCATAAATACTATTTGAATTGAAAGCTACATTTATATGGCCTTGTGTGATGAGTTGACCCTAACCAGCAGCCAGGTACCCATACAGCCACTCACTCACTCTCCCCACCCAACAGGCTGGGGGAAAGAATAAGAAAAATGAAACTGAAAAATACATTGCTTGGATAAAGTCAAATTAATAGATGAAGGAAAGAAGGAGGAAACCAATTGAAAGAAATCACCTCCTACAAGCAGACTGTTGTCCAGCTGTTCACCAAGCATCAGCCACATTTGGAGGCAATCCTTCTGCTCCCTCCTTCTTCCTCTCTACCAGTTCTTATTGCTGAACACTATGTTACATGGTATGGCTAATTTAGGTCAGCTGTTCCAGGCTGTTTTCCCTCCCAGCTTCTTGCCATCCCATGCTGGGGACAGGGTCAAAGTAGTAAGAACAGAAAACCTTGATTCTGTGCAAGAGCTCTTCCAACAATGGCCAAAACATTGCTGTGTTTGGCTGCAAATCCAGAACACAGCACCATGCAGGCTGCAGTGAAGAAAATTAACTTCATCCCAGATGGACAAAGTAGACCTTGTTAGCAGAACGAATAAATGGAATATCATGTACCATTTTTCGAATCATATCTGAAATGAAGAGAATTTCTAGAAGTAGGCAGTAAGTAACACAATTGGATGGTGTGAACAGAGATGTACATTATGTGGACATGATGGTGGTTAGAGGCATATGAAAAAGTTGCAACCCTGCTTTATTTCTTAGGATATCTTTGCTCATTCTGCACTGTTTTCCATTATTTCTGTTTGAAGTATTTGCTATCGTTTGTTCATGGCAGCTTACAATGAATGGTTTCATTTGTTTCTCAGTACAGTCAGGCATTAGATCTTGCTGACCTTCAGCAATGCCGTGGTAGTCAGCAGAGTCATGCTTTTAAGTCTGGGTTGAGTAAGGCCAAAAGTAACTGGCTTTATATGTTCTTTTTTTTTCTAATTCATGCTTAATGTCTTTGAAAGTGTATAATTCACTGTATTAGAGCTGTTCATTCTTTAGCTTACAAAGGCAGATAAAAATGCAAAGATAAAGGAAAGGAAAAATGAAAGTACATAGTGAGTATGAGATAATTGTGTTGTGCAACAGAGAGGGAAGAAATTAATTTTACTGTAAAGATTTGAGCTCTGTATTTTATTTTATTCCAGTCTGCATTGTGATAGTAATTTTGCTTTTTTGCCCAGCACATCATTGGAGCAGTATTTAGTCAATAATTTGTTGTACATAAGCATACTTGAGATTTGAAAAAGTCCATTGTATTCTTGATATGACAAGTTTTATAAGTCATTACAAATGGATTTTTTTTATAAATCACCTCCCAAAAGCTTCAAGAGTACAAAAAATGGGATCTAACACCTAAATTCCAAAATTTACCACAATAAAAAAGATAATTACCAATAAATATTCATGTGCAAGAACATGAAGTAACTGAGGACATACATTGTGTATTTTCAGTATGACTAGTAAATTGGAAGGAGATTAAGGTAAGCTAAATCCTGAGGAATTGGCAAGGCATACTGCAGGTCTGTATGGATCTCCCTGTATGTTTGCAAAAATGAGCTTCACCAAAGTATTTGCATGGTGGTATCTTCAATTACAGATACTTTATTAATCCTTAAAATTTAGCCTGAAAAATTCCAGTCCTCCTTTTGGATTTTTCTTTTACCTTCCTGTTGGATATTTTCCCTAAATGCAGCCTTTTTTTTTTCCTACCAAAAATCTTACATAAATACACATTTTTAAGAAGATATTCAAATGTCCATCTGTTCTCTGAAACGAATTCTATAAAAAGCTGACAGTAGACACGTTTTTAAACAAATTTCAGATTCAATTCAGAATTTATATTTAAAACTGATTTAATGGGAAGGTTAGAAAAGTCCACTTGAGACTTCATGATATTATCCATACTGTTCTTTAAAAAGTTTTTCTTCAGATAAAAGCCTACATATATCTGTTTGTGAATAAGAGAAATGTAGTATTCTCTAATACCTTTTCTTCTAGGGGGATTCAGCTCTGTGAAAAATAACTGGTTTTACCAGTGGACAAAAGACCAGGGAGTTATCAACTTGTAATGTAAAACCTGAGTAAAAGTACATTGACTTCTTTGTGAGACATCTAGTGGACTTAAACCAAATTTCTGACTCGTATGAGTAGTTAATTATTTATAATAACATATATAGAGGGAGTCTGAATCGGAACGTAAATTCTAACGTCACAGTGAGGCTTAGCTTTATTTCAGTTGTTAGTTTTTTTGTCCAGTTATGTATGCATATATATCAAATGATACTGTTGCTGCTGTATTAGAGATGTGCACTGTGTTGTACTTGATGCATTTTTAGTGCTCAATAACACGTACTCTCAAGTTCAGTACTAGAAAAACTGAAAAAATGTAATTGTTTTAGTAGCACAGTAAAGAAAGTGGTGTGTTCTAAGTAACCGGTCTTGTCCGAAACTACTGTCTGTTCTTAAAAATGTCTTGGACATATGGACTAAATGGCTGATAGCAATGAAAGAATATTTGTGTATTAGTGTGTAGGAGTTTAGGAGAAGGAAGGAGAAGTAGGTGTTAAACATGACAGTAAGGTGGGAACAAGTGACAATGGGAGAATGAGAAATTTAATGCAGAAATGTATCTTGTGCAAGTAATCCTTGACACTTACATAATTTTGTGTATGACTGTATCTACAAGCTATATCTGATTCAATACCTCTGTGCTCTTACTCTGCTGTAACTGTGAGGCAGCTTATTCCTCTTTATTTTAAGGCAATTTTTATACATAATCGTATTCTTTCAAAGAAAATAATCTTGAGTACTGTCTTATGTGTCTTACCAGGGGGCTGGTAGCCATTGGAATAAGTTACTTTTCGTACAAGACACATAAGAGTCTTCAGTTGTGGTTTGGAAGTCCTTGGTTATTTATAATGAAAATTTGATGTTATAAAGTGTGTCCTTACTTGACAGAATTCATAGATACTGAAAAGGTGACAGATTCTGTATTTTTAAGGAAAAATTGCATATATCATGTACCTGATACTTTATCTTTTCAGGTTACATTCCAATCAAGTGTTCATACAGTAATTGACAAGAATAGTTTTTTTATATATTGAA
Source organism: Mohoua ochrocephala (assembly GCA_013398855.1). Classification (NCBI taxonomy): domain Eukaryota; kingdom Metazoa; phylum Chordata; class Aves; order Passeriformes; family Acanthizidae; genus Mohoua; species Mohoua ochrocephala. The sequence goes on along the minus strand of VZTA01026007.1, from coordinate 285,473 downwards.
ATAAAATCAATTTATTTGTAATATACATGGAATGTGGAATATAAGAAAAATTAGGTACTATGCTTAGGTTTAGGGAAAAGTTTTCTAACCTTTAACAGCTAATTAATTTAGTTGCTGAGTGATTAAAAGAGCAGTGGATTATATTAAGAAGTTAACAACTCTCAGTAATGACCTGTTTCCCATTGGTATGCCTCTAACTTTATTACCTCTTGTGATAATTAAATAAAAACAGACCTGTGTAAGCTCCCAGGAAACACAACAAATGCTAAATTATGATCTATTGTGTTTGTGTCATGCTGATTTTTGTTGCATATTTTATGGTTTTGTTTCCCCTCTGATTGATCACAACAGGTTTTCTTCATTACAAGTGTGTGTTCTAGCATGTGGTACAGGTTTGCATGTGGAAGAACTAAAGATGAAAGGTTAGAAAGACGGTGTCAGAAGCTCATTGTCATAAAACAAACTTGACAAGAGATTAAGTTTATTTTTATCAATAACATAAGATTTTAAAAAATACATTTTGTGTCTTGTTGACAGTTGACATTGTTTAGATCAATGGTTTGCTCCCCATCATATTAACAAAAAAGGGCAACTAAAATGATCAAGCTCAAACTTGTGTATAGATAAGAAAGGATATTTTCGGTGTTTCATACGAAATGTAGATTGTCTTAATCTAAAAACGTGTCTCTTCTTTGAAACTCTCATTTCTTCAGGCCAGTCTTTAAAATGTGACATTTTCAGTTGCACTGGTACATTCGTTGTGTTGATAACCATGTACAAGCACAGCACAGTGAGGGGCTCCACCGTCTGGCTCATAAAGAGTGATCTCATAAAGGGAGCTGATAAACCTGAAAGAGCTGGGGGAACCTCTCACCAAGAGCACCAAAGCATCCTGTGTAGGTTCTTAGGACCCTTTTATTCAGGGCATGTGCATCCTCCCGTAATTCATTCAATTATCTGACAACCACGCAAAAAAAAAATAGACTTTTTAATGTATTTTAAATTTTTTTTCAGTTGTTTTTAGGTTCCAGAAGAAGCATGAGTAAAGAATTACAGACAATGTTTTGAAGAGAAATTGGTGACAAGTTCATTCCTTTTTGTATCCCAGAGTTAATTCCAGATTTGTATCATACTTGTTCTAATGAACCCCATTTTCAGCAATTTATATACCTACATAAAGTATCCATTCTGTGTGAGAAATAAAACTTTTGACCTTGGTCCTTTGTCCCACTGCCTTATATATTGCCTTGGTGTCCAAGACCTAAGCATTTGTGAACTTGTAGATGAGAAAAAAGACTTTGTGTCCTGTGAGCAACCAGTGTGGGGATGTGGTATATTTTCAGTTTCATGTATTTCTGAGTATGCTCCTTGCTGTCTTGTGAAAAGGTTGTATATTCCTGAGGGTTGGTGGCTCTATGCCCAGGTGTGTTGCATTTCTGGAGCTAGGAGGCAGGAAAGTATATATTATATGTGCTCAGTCTATAATCTGCTAGGATGAAAGTCACTGTCTCGGCCAGCTATAGATAATAGAACACCTTCTTTACGTAAAGTATAAACTATCATGGTTCAATATCCTAAATTCAGGAGCAGTTCTACATTGTAGTCTGTATCAAACAGTTTATAAATACAAGTTTTTAAACAAAGGAGATAACATTATAGATAAAATTCTCAACATATTTTCCTTTGCCAAATACAAGTACATGAACTTTATCCCGAGCTGTTATCAGCCAAATATTATTCATCCAGCCAAAATATTTAACTGTAGTGGAGGTTGTTTTGGGTCAATTTGTTTATGCAAAGAGGTTCTGCAATCAGGATATACATATCTTGTATTTGTAAAGCAATACTTTCTTACCTGATACACAAGAGAGAGAGATAGGACCTAATGAGCTTTTAGTTTAAGCACTGGTGAGCTCACCACTCCTATGTCTTTGTTGACCAGCCAGGCAGCATTTTGGAGAGGAATGATTGGTACCTGCAACTCCCTGGAAAGGACGTTTATAGTTCCTATGTGTCTTTCCTCTACCATCAGCACTGATGTGGATGACACAAGGTAAAAAATCTTCCTGTGTTGGCATTTACTTCCTTAAGCCCTTGACCTACTAATAATTAATAACTCTACTTCAGTCTATAATTGCAGCTAAATTTAGTAAGCTGTTTCATGTCTTGCATCCTTGGTACAGAACCAGGGATTTGGAGTGAGGGTTGGCTACGGTGAGGGAGGACTGTAGCTGAGTTTGGAGAAAGAAAAGGTGACAAGTTATAGATTGTGGTTAGTTATCCATTATATTTGTGTATATTTTTTGTACATCATGCAGATGTAATTTTTCAGACCTTACAGCTCACTTCACACCTTCCTCTGTATGTGAAATAGAATAAGGGTGGTTGCTTTAGGATTCTGAAGTTGAAGAAATTTTAACCTAGGCGATGATCCCTAGCAGAACACATCTGGCTTTTTGCTCAGAGCATTCATATACATTCAGTAAATTGTTCTGCCACCGGTTGGAGTAAAAGTGCCACGGAGCAGTACAGGACAATTAAAATTAATGGATTCCCACCAACCAATGACAGAAAAGGACCACTAAAAGTCATCCGGCTCTGCAGACTGCCCTGAACCTGCATTATGCCCACCTAAAATTGTGAGCAGGCCTGAAGAGCAGGACTTGGTAGATGAGAAGCTGGATGTGGCCCGGTGATGTGGGCTCACAGCCCAGAAAGCCAACTGCATCCTGGGCTTCATCAACAGGAGCATGATCAGCAGGATGAGAGAGGTGATTCTGCCCCTCTGCTCTGCTCTTGTGAGACTCACCTGGAGCGCTGCCTCCAGCTCTGGAGCCCCAAACACAAAAAGGACATTGACCTGCTGGAGTAGGTCCGGAGGAGAGCCAGAAGGATGACTGGGGGCTTGTAGCACCTGTCCTGTAAAAACAGTCTGAGGGAGTTGGGGTTGTTCAGTCTGGAGAAGAGAAGCTTCAGGAAAAACCTACAGCAGCCTTGGAGTGCTTAAAAGGAGCTTGCAAGAGGGATTCATGCAGCATAACGTTTATGTTAGGTCATGTGTCTCTGTGTGTATTAGTTCTTAACACGGCCTAGCAAAGAAAGAGTTAGTCTGTGCCTCCTAGGACTCAGCTGGCCAAAGTGTGTCATAGAAAAATAATTACTGTTGAGAAAATGGTTTAATGTTTAGGGTGAAGTTCATCTATTTTTGTTTTATGGAATCTGACCCTAAATGTTTGTGAAGAATTTGAAAGTCTGTGAAGAATTGCAGTGTACCTCCGGCAATAAATATGAAATAGCAGTATCTCAATAGTAAATCTGAAAATATATATTTTTATATGTCTAAGAAAAATATAGCAGATTTTAGAGGCAATGAAAAGATAACATAAAATAGTATAGTGGCCTTTGGGGATACAGTTTCCTCTGTTATAAGCATATTAAAATAAACTGGTATCTGCTATTCATCTTTTCTGACTTCAACGGAAAAGGTAAAACGATCGTGTTTCTACAATTTTAATGCCTTTTCATTGTTTTAAACCTGTATTTCTCAATGATTATTTATGTTGTAAGTTTTCTAGTTTGTTAGTCATACAAAAATAAACTTTCAGTAACAGCCTGGTCTTTTCTACTTGTACAGTCATTACACTGTAGCACCGATTGGTTTACGTTACCAATAGCAATGAAGTGGTGTTGCAGCAAACTAGGCTTGAGTTCAATTAGAAAGTGTAATTTTAGCTAAGTCCATATCCCAAAGTCAAGTGAGAAGATAAAAGTACTCTCATGTGGATGGACAGGATATTTTGCTACCCAGAAGAAATGTATTATCTACTCTTTAAGCGCTACTTAAGTAGTCTTTAAGAATTGTATTAGAATATTGTTTTACCTCAGGTATTGCTACAGGAGCACAAATAAACAATATGTGTTATTCAGCTTGAGTTTAAAACAAGCCTCTGCTCCTGGGTAAAAGGAAAATATAGTATCAGTTTCCTGAAGTTCTACAGTTTATGGTCTATGGAAGGTCAAATGAAATGAGATCCTTTTCAAATTCTAAACATTTAAAAAAATGAGTTTCAAGGACAGTGCCTAAGACACTAAACAGGGTTTCTGCTTTTGCATGGTTATGTTTACACAGTAAGATAATATTTTTTACTTCAAAAGAATCAGTTCCTTTCAAACCTAACTTTTTCTTTTTTCTTTTTTTTCTTTTTTGTTAGAATTTCAGTACCTATAAATAGCAGCTCTTGACATTTTGCATCATTCTCTACCCTTGCTCTTTATATAGAACTCTCATTGATTTCAATTCTGTATATTGAATTAGACTAGGGTGGATAGCTTTTCATTTATAAAAGATGGTGACAATATTAACCTCTGTGCTCATAGAAAGTCTATTAAATCTCCTTTAATTACGAAATGCTTTAAATAACTTCTCAGGATTAAATTTTACAATTTCTGGGCCATCACAAATTGAGATGCCATGAGTTTATGAAGGAGAGTACAATGAGTTCTGAACATCTTTGTTTAAAATTCACAGTTCCAAAAGTTGTGCAAAATTCTGGTTGTTTCTGCAATGGACATTTGGAGTCATGGTGACATCCATTGTCCATGTAAGAGTATTTCAAATTACACCTTCTATAGACTCACAAGGAGATATCTGCACTGACTTCCTTCAGCAGCTTTCCCACAGTGTTACCTTGGAGAGGAAAAAAATTGTCCATGCAGTTTTGTCTGTCACAGAAAGGGTCAATGAATTTTTGTCAGTCCAAAATCTCTGCTACCGATCTCCGTTCTAGACTGATTTAAAGATGAGTTGAACTACGAAGTCGTCCTGGGCATTGGTGCTCCCTGAGATTTGTCTTAAGAGGAAGGTTACAGTGAAGGAAAAAAAGGACATAGAAATATTTAAATTTTTGAACTATAATATTGTTCCTTTTTTGTTTTCTTCTCTTTAAACAGCTTTTTCACAGTCTAAGTAAAACCATCTATGATACTGTAGGATTGCTGCAAATATGATCCTTGAATATCTGAAAGTTCAAGAGGATGAAATTTTTGACTTGGGAAATGAAGGATGAGAATGGACTGGGAAAAACCCCATGAAATTCCAATAAAATGAGTTAATTGTTGAGAAATAAAGGGGATTAATTTCTCTAATACTCATTACTTCTGTGTATACTAAATCCCAGAAGATACCAAGGCAATATGGTATCTTATGCCCAAGCTATTTGGTCTATCCAAGTTGAAAATATAATAATGTAATTCCCCTAACATAAGTAAGCAAGTCCTTACAATGCCTCAGTGGACAAATACCATGTTTATAAATATACAGACACTACAGAGGGTAGTTTTTATTACATTTAGAACTTCTGATAACCAAGGTATTAAACTGCTCTTCTGTTGATTGAGTGGATACTGGCTGTGCCACACAGACTCTACAAGCCGTAAAGAGAATACGTGAGCCAAAATAACTTATACACAGACCACAGGAATTGGCATTTCCATTATGTTAGAGTCTCCGAGTTGTGCAAAAGGCAAAGTGGCTTGAATACAACCCTTCTCCAGTATGGGAAAAATCACCCAGTTTTAAAACAAAGCATAACATCCTTTTTACTATTTCACTATTGATTTTCCTATTTTATATTTGGCAGGTGGGAAGATATAGCTAGCATCTCTGAAAGCATTGTCTTGAAAGGGGTGCGTGTGGTTTTAAATGAAACATTTTTCTCTAGTAAAAAAAGAAGCTGTTGTGAATACATTTGAGGGATAATGCACAGGACTCCTTCTGAATAGTTATTTAATGTCCCAAGCCTTGATTTTAAAGCTTTGAGTAGCTACAAAATGCTGAAGAACTCTTCTGCCTTAGAAACCTGTTCTTTAGAAACAGCGGACTTTTTAGAAACTCTTTTCTTTAGCTACAAACCAAACTGTGTTTTCCCTAAGGGAATAATCCAGAATTTTAAAGGGAGCAAGTCAAAAATACCACGAACAAGATATCCAGAAGATGAGGGCTTATATATGATGTATCTGTGTTCCCTTTTGAAAGGTTGGTGTTTTTAAAACTAGAAAACTTTTGCAAGTTTCTTTATTCCTTGTTCAAATAGCTTTCTTTTTAACATTGCCTTGAAAGCTTAGGATCTTCTAAAATTCCTTTCTTCAGATATTTCTGTAAAGCAAACAGATTTATTCCGTGTTACAAGAAAACCAAAGTAATAGAATTTTGCATCAAAATATTAATTGTCATTGGTATTACAAGGAGGAAATCTAACAAGTATATTCTTTAGTAGATAGATGTCTTTATTAATTGCACATGCTGTTCAGTTTTTCTTTTGATGTATTTTTGAAGAGTTTCACAATTAAAAGTGTGGTGGTAAAAGGTCTTGTAAAAGGAATGCCTTAGGCAGGTGGATTTTTTTCTGTTATTCCCGTGAACGGAAATTATGCCAAAAAAGAACAAACAAGGAAATTAATAAAGGTCCTTATTAAAATAAGTTAACCTTATAGTCAACGTGATTTAAAAATTCGTGGCAGATAATTAGTCTCTAATTCCTTGTGTTTACAGTTTAAGAGATCAGGAACTTCGGCTGCGCCAGTATTTCCTCTGCATTATGGTTAAACAGATACGGAGTCAGAATAAAATTTGGGGTTTGTGTTGGTGGGAAAGGAAGGATGTGCTGTATCTTTCCACGCAGGGAGACAGGATGTCAAGATATCATTTAATTTAGAAAAGTAGGAAATATTGATCTCTAGTACATAACACTTGAATTCGTAAACTTCCATGGTTCATTATTTCATCCAAGCTTTTGCTTCAGGCTTAAGCTGTATTTGCTCCGTTTTGTCAAGAGAGTACAGACTGACACCTGACTACCTTTTTAACTGATGTGCGAATATATGTTTTTAGGAAACAGTTGAGCCTGTCTTGAGCATGGGGCCATATGAAACATTGGCCAAAGAAAGCAAAACAATCCAGCATTTTAGGGTCCATCTGTTAAAAATGTAATACAAAGCTGTTTTCTCCACTGCTGAAGGAAAGTGATCTAGCCCAGTGTGTAGTTTATGTATTTATACTTTTTATACTTACTTCAATTTATTATAATGTCTTGAATGCTTGCTTTTGCCCTGGGAAAGAAACATAAATTGTTTCGTTTAATCAAAGACTTATCAAGAAATTCAGAAGAGATTGCATGTGATTGGAATTAAATCTGTGTTGTTAAAGGGCAGATATAAATATTAATTCAATTTTATTTTTAATTTAGCTAGGCCGGTGGTAAGAATTTTCTTTAAAGAGAAATAAACCTTTCAAACCCCTACAAATACAAATATGCAGACAAGTGATTGTGGAATTATGAACAGCAAACCAGTTGTTATGTTGGCTCTGACTGAGTGGAGCAGCACCATTTACCCAACATTTTTAGCAGAATCAAAAACTGGGGGCAAATCCTGAGATTTTTTTTTCTCAAGTGAAGCTTTCCATGCAGTCAGTGATGCAATGCTATGAAAAGGAACAATTAGGTCCAAGTAGCTGGAAAGAGGACTCTGAAAAGTAAATAAAGTGTGGGAATCAATAAATTAAGGCAATTAGCACCCACAAGGAAGTATCAGAACATTGTATTATATAGACATAATTTTTCATCAGTTTTAGCTTACCTTATTAGCACTTCCTAGATTTTCTGACACTTCTCATTTCGAAAATTGGTTTTAAATATTTATAGCTTATAGTATTTTTTTCATATATTTTTGTAATATTGGTCAGTCTAGAATTTAGCCCTTATTTTGAATTACTTTTTTCAATATTTTCAGATCAGCCTTTTGGAAAGCATTGTTGAAGGAAAAACTTATTCATCTCCATTAAAACAAAGAAACCGTCATGGATTACTGAGTTTGAGGAGATGTGTCCAAGGCTAACAATATGAGAAACTCTTTTGGCTTCATATTTTTAGGTGTAGATTTGCTACTGGAAGCATTTCTGGCAGAAGTGCAGAGAGGTCATAGGTAGACAACCTGAAGTTTGTAGAAGACCTTGAAACAAGGAGCTGGACTGATGAAATAGGAAGATGCAGAAGAATGTGAGCAAGAGGGGTTCTGGGAAGAAGGAGGATAACAAACAGAAAGAAATTGCAGAAAAAAAGGGAGAGACTGGGATGCTTTTCCAATTGAGAGATGAGCACTGGTGCATAGTGAGGCTTGTTTTGTACTTCGAAGGCTTTAGGAATAGGTTGGATAGACAAGGGGAATGGTAGTGAGACCAAAACCAGGGAGGTTCAAAGTTCAGAGTAGAACACAAAGCAGTGTAAACCTTTTTTATGTGTGCACAAGGATGAAAGTTTAAGATTGCACATGCAGTTTGAATTCTAAATAATTTCCTTTATTTTTGTTTGTTTGTTTTTTGAGGGTGTGCGAGTATGCCTAAAAGAAATACAGGAGCTTAAAGCAAACTGGAAAAAGAAAATTGTTTTCCACTGCGTGGTATCATACAGATGCCCACTTTGTCAGTCAGCTAGATTTAAAATTATGGATTCATGTCATGGGGTGCTGCTGTTCTAGAAATAATTTCATGAATGACAATAGTTAATTGCCATTTACTCATGGTAGAATCACTTTTCTGCCAGAATGTAGAAAGCAAGTGTGGATTTAAGGAGCAGTAAGTTATCTTCTGTATTTTCAAGGCAACGTTTCTCCAAGATTTTGTATCTGAAAAGACCATGTGGTATTTATTTGGTGGTTTTCTTTCTCTGTTTCTCTTTTATGTCCTTTCTTGAGGCTGGAAAATTTATAGTAGCACAAACATTCTATCGAGCCTTTTTTTACTGAGATAACTATTGCTATGAATACAGGTATTAAAAGAAGAAGCAATCTAAAAACATATGGAAGACCTAATATTGCAGTACTCCTAATTGGCATACATCAATTTGATGGTTAATTTTATCTTAGTGACAGTCCTGTGGATATGGCATTTTATGAGAAAAGAAAGAAATTCAAGAACCATTTAGAAATGTATGACAGGCTTCAGGAAAATCATGAGGGAAAAAGTATAATATGATTTGAGTATTTTTAGAAGATTAACAAGATTTTCTGTGCGTGGTTATTTTTTAAAGTTTACATCGTTTCAACAGTATAAGTGAATCCTAATCTCCATAAAACTTGTCAATCTTAACTGGCATTTGTGAAAAAATAATCATAATAGTTATTCCTTCCACCATTCAGTCTGCAGAGCTGAGGGACCCTTGGCATAGTTTGAGCAGAGTATCCTTTCACTGCTGTGTGAATATTCTTTTAAATACAGTAACACTGTTTTATCTGGAGTGTTTGAGCTCCCTTGCATAAACAATTCTATTTTTGTTATAACTCCTGTTATAATCATCTTTGAAAATTGAATCACATTTGAATGATACCTCACAGCCCAGAACTTTCTCTGAATAATAGTTGAAAAATATGTGTAATAGTGATACTTATCTGAACGTACTTTTTTCTTCCTCATTGTAATATGCTACACTTTGATTATGAAGGGCTGAGGTTATGAGACAAACATTGTTTTATTGGCTCTGCTTTTATCTTTTTGAAGCTAAGGTAGTCTTGCTATCAGGCTTTAGGTTGATTTGGTGTACTGTTCTCACTAGCTACTCTGTCGGGATTAATAAAGTATGAGTAAAATAAAATGTGTTTCAAAATGAAATTGGAGTTGCCAAAACTGCAACAAGAGAACTGCTGATACGGAAGAAATGCTCAGTTAATTCATTTTATTATATAAATAAGTTATACTTTCTGAGGGAAATTTAGCAATGTTTGCTGCTGTAGTTGCATGATACTGCAAATCATTAGCATATTTTGAGAAGCAGCATTCTCTCCGTTCACCATTATAAATATTTATGAATTATTTTCTGATTTGTTTTAGAATAGATTTTTATGAAACGTATTTGGGTATAACTGAGTGTATTGCATCCAAGTTACAGCCAGGGTTGGGGTACCAGACCCAAGCAAGCAGATACGTGCAGATATTATATAATGAAAATAGGTAAAAGTTACTGTACCTGTGTATCAATTCAGGATATTGGAGTGATCAGTTCTCTATAACTGATTCTGATGTAAGGTTCCTTTGTAACTAGATGGGGGATTTTTTAGCTTTATGCAATCTAAAGACATTTCTGTTTAGGCTGTTGATCCCGAGCAGCTGCACTAGTTTGCTACACAGTTCTGTACACACTTTATACCTTAAATAACCTTTCTTTGCACTTCTCAGTAACTCATCTTTTATAATTTCCGTTGATGCCATTAGACATTATGCTTTCAAGGTTTCTCCTGTCTTGTGTTACTATTTTGTATCCTTTGATCCAGTGTCTGTTTTTTTCTTCAGAAGCCTGTGAGATGTGGCTTCCTGATAGTATTGCATTTGCTATTACTGTGCCATTACGATATTTCCTTATTATTCTATGGTTAATCTAAGGTCGTTCAGTCTATCAATATGATAGGGTCATTAAGAGATTTCTCATAGGTAGAGAGACAGTGCATTCATAACTACTTGTTACTAATATCTATTTTTTATCCCATTATCTCTAGTCCTTTATCAAAATTGTGTTGTTACAGTGATAGAGTGATACAGTTCTGATGTTGGTGGGTGCTGCTATTGTACAAGAAGTAGCTGATATCGTCTTTAGACTTTCATAATGGTTTTGATGATGTCTCAAGTGAGGAAAACTTACAGAATGCTACAATCGTAAAATGCCAAGTCCACCTCTAAAACGTCCCTGAGCAGCACATCTAGTTGTCTTTTAAATACCTTCAGGGACGGTGACTCAACTGCTTCCCTGGGCAGCTCGTTCCAGTGCTTCACAACCCTTTTGATGAAGATTTTGTTCCTAATATCCAATTTAAACCTTGCCTGATGTAACTTGGGGCCATCTCCTCTTCTCCTATTGCTTATTACTTGGGAAAAGAGACCGATCCCCACCTTGCTTTCAGGCAGCTGTAGGGAGCAATAAGGTGTCCCCTGATCCTCCTTTTCCCCAGGCTAAATAACCCCAATTTCCCCTGTTGTTCTGCATGGTACTTGTGCTACAGGCTCATCCCCAGCTCTGTTTCCCTCTTCTGGACACACCTCAGCATCTCAATGTCGTTCTTGTAGGAAGGAGCCCAAAACTGAACACAGTATTCAAGCTGCAAATGAAGGCAAAATAGTTCAGGGCACTAAATTATTAAAACAGTGTTGCAGGGAATATGTAACAAATGAAAAGTCCTTGGAATTGTTATGGATCCAAACTCCCAAAGAAGTTCGCTGGTGACCTAAATGAAGTAGAAAACATGCATATTAGACTTGCAGTGCAGTGTGCTACTGCAAATACCTTGAAATGTAGGATTAGAATTTGATAAAATTTTGTTGAACTGAAGACGTATTTTAAACAAACATGAAGAACCATAATAGGATCATGTATACAAAAAAAAATGAAGTGTGCAAACTTACTTTGGAAGAATTGAAGAAAGCAAATACGATTTGATGGCCCTTAACAAAGGTTTGTAAGGCAGTCTTTATAAATTACTGTGAAAGGTCTGATATAGTGTGAATGTACATTCTGGCATGAGCCTGAATGGGAACTTCCTCACTGACCTGGGTTGCTAAGCCATGGTGATGACTGAAAAACTTTACAGCAGTGAATTTTACTGTCACCTCATAGTATCTTAGGGATTTTGAGAGTAAACCACAGATTTTATCAAGAAATAGATTTTTACGTATTTTATACTTGAAAGATTTGATAAAATTTTGAAATTGCAGTAACGTAGAGCTGAGACCAGCACTTTGGAGTGGGACAGCACAAAAAACCTTTAGGTCATTTGGGAAGTGTGTATTGAGGAACGGTGCATCTTTACTTAATTTAACAAAATCTTATTTAAATAGATATGTGTGAAAGCTAAATTCTAGTTAGCTAGGATTAGAATAGTTTGTGGTCTTGTGAAATTGCCCATGTGCAGGGAGACAGCAGAGGTCTTCAAGCAGATACCTTTTTTGAAGAGAGTGCTGACACTTCATGTAATTACATGTTTAGCTGTTTGCCCCTAGGTCTAGGAATGTGGACACTCAGCAAAAATGCATGGCAATATACAAGACCTGGAAAACCACTTAAAAACAAAGGAAGGAAGGGATTTGTCACTAAATGGATCTATCTTTCTTTACGTGTCAGTGATCTACTTTGTACCTCAGAAGACATTCAACCAGTGGGCTGAAGTAGTGTGGCTCTGAAGTATTAGATGAATATTGGCTCTAGCCAGCTTGGAAATGTCCCAGAACACTTTCGGTCTGGCCTACTGTTCTGGCTTCCAGAGTGTTTTATTTGCATAGTTTTGGTGCACAGTACAAAGACAACAGCAGTCCAACTTTTCTGTATCATAGAAAACTGTGTACATAGATTACTTTTCAGTAAAGAGTCCAAATTTGGACTGTATTTTTATAATTTCTAAACAATATAATTCTTCCTTTTTAGCATAAAAATTACTGAATTGAGGAAAAGAATTTAAGGCAGAGAGACTGATATAGTGCATGCTGCCAGCACATCTGGAAGACAGTTATTCCCTAATTACCCAAGAGACAGAAGAGAAAACTGGCAGCTTTGCTGCTATTATAAATCCCATCACTTCTAAAGGAGTTAATGGCTGCCCAGCTAATCAGTCTTTGTTATCTTGTAACATTCAGAGACAAAATAAAGGCTATAAAAATAAAAAGCAAAGGAAACTGACTGGTCTGTTACATTAAAATGTGTGGGTTTGTCTTTCCGATGCAATCCCAACGTATCTGTCTTACGGTGTTTAATTTGGTTTTAAAATGTGCAAGCATTTAGTTGTTTGGATGAAAATTCGTTCTGTAGATGGAATGGCTGTTGTAGTTGCTAACTTACCATCTTTCATCTCTTCTTTTGAGCTGCGTGCCTGACCTATGCTTAAAATGGCTCTATCAATTTTGCCACCAGCTGCAGAGCAGGTTTGCCTGTAACAAGCTTGTTTCTTTTATTCTAAATTTGACTGTAAAAGAAAAAGAGAACATCACATGTGAAACCCCAGAGTATTTGTCTCCCTTTTCTTTGAAGGCAAGAGCCACAAATTACTTACCTGTCAGTAGAACTAAATGAAAAAGAATCAAATTCTATTAGTGTACGGTACTCTCACCGGATCAGATAAGCTGAAAGATAAATTTGCTTAATGACATAAATAACATCTCAATTTGGAAAGGGTCCTGAATATCATAGGGGACATTTTAACATTGCCAAAATGTTGCCAAAATTCACTAAGAGAATAAGGAGAGAACTTCATATCCCACAGGAAAATTCTACTTATATCACTTTCTCAGTCACAGAGTGCTTAGAAAATAAAGAATGTATGGTACTTACTGCACATTCCTCTCTTACTGATGGATGGAGTGAAAAAGAGTGTTAGATGGAGATGAACAGTGGGATTCCTTTCTGAAGGTGATAAAACTGAATTATGTCTCACCAGATCTGAGACACATTATATTATCCCATACTTCATAAAAAAAGCCACTAGTTCTTCTCTTTATTTTCCATGGAATAGCTTTCTTCAGGGGTCCCTATGTCCAGAGCAGTACTGGGTCACAGTAAAGTTCTAATTATCTATCTGAATTTTTTTAATGTATGAAAAAGATCTGATGTAAGTAGATGTAGTCACATATCCAGAGTTTAAGAAGCAACTGGTTATCTGTTGGTAAACATCAGGGCCATATCATTAGCTGCAAGCTCATTTTCCTTGGAGTTTAGGATTTTGAACACCCAGCTCCAAACACGTGCATTTCAAGTTGTACGACAATATTGTAGTGTTTTATTATGTGTAGAATCTCCTGCTCTGAATTTCACACTCTCAGCATTCATGGGTGAGTGCAGACCTGTGCTGAAGCATTCCCAGTCATTTGCTGTAATTCTTATATTGGGATTCAGGGTTTTTTCCCAAACACATTTTAGGTGGCATATGGGAGTCAGCTAATACAAGATGACAGCTATACCTGGCTTGGGCTAAGAATCCCCATCCTACAGCAAGATACTTCTCGGTAATAGATTGTCTCTGATCAGATGTAGCAATGACTGCTTTCTTCTGAATGGCCTTGCTGCTCACTTCTGGTGTCTTCATGGAAAGGTGGGACTGTCAGAGCACAGTGGAACAAAGCAGCCTGGCTGGGACCAAAGCAGATCTGCAAGTGCATCTGAGGTTTGTCTCCCCTGTTTGCTCCTCACAGGAGTGGGATGTGAGTAATAGCCTCATGCTGCTCTGAGTCATAGCAGGAAGCTTCATCAAAACAGAAAACTGCCAGGGTGTTTTCTACTGTGTACCTTGTCATCCCACCTTGTTAGTGTCTCGTGGGAAGGCTGGTCTGTGAATAGATGCTGTTTGCTTGTGCCCTAAGTGGTAGGAAACAGCTCCAGAAGACTCTTCCCAAATAGCTGACTGATTTTCAGTTGATCATAAACATAAAATCAGTTGATACTACCCATCCCCACTCAAAAATAGCTGGAAAAAAATGTCCAATTGTATTTCTCTCTGCTTTACTGTCTTTTTTGTTGAATTGTTTCAGGGAACCACATGAGGAGATTTGTCAAACTGCCATTTAGTGAGTGTGGCCAGACTGACTTTGAATGTTCTGCTTTCCATTTTGCAGCAGTTTTGAAGTCTCCAAATCAGATTTTTTAACAAGTATTATTTATGGCCAACACGTGACAAAAAGAAAGGCTTATGTTATTTGAGTTTGCAATAGAAAGAAACTTGAGGAGGAAACAAAGGATCTAACATTTCTTTTTTGCCTCATGCTTAGATCAGGGACTAGCGAGGTAATTACTTGAAGTCTTAATTCATGGTAAACACTCTCAATGCCAAAAAGAATTAGAGAGTTGTCTTTTAGTTGCATTAACTGACTTAGTTCAAGAATGATTTTTCCAGATCTGTCTGTCTTAAAAATTCAGAAGTCTCCTCTCACATCCTGGTTTACTAATCTGGGATATTATAGCCATTGAATTCTTAATAGTTTACTTTAAATGCCTTCGGGAAGGAGAAACGAAAAGAGTTGCAATTATTTTTTCTTTTCCTTAACCCACACGGTGTTCCTGTAAAGGTTTCACGTGGCACAGTACAAAGGAAAAATACTGCAGAAAAATAGATAATTTTTACATCTAATCTGGAATATCCTTGAGAATTTCAGTTTCTCTCTGTCCTATTTCTACTGCTATGGTCATTAAAATCAACGTCATGACACTATCCCTGTTTTCCTCAATTATATACTGGTCACAAAATCAGAGGTCAGACTGATCACAGTGGAAGAGGTATCTACGAACTTTACAAAGTTCCTGCTTGTGCATCTGAATCATGTCCTTTCTGCATTTACTGCAGATTTCGAAAAGAACCATTTCTTTATAGTGTCTTGCTTTTGAGGTTTTTGTTTTGTGGTTTAGTGTTATGCAAATACACTCGGAACTATTTTCACATATTTTTTCAGAAAAAAAAGTTAATAGTTCGTTTTAGCAGTAGTAAGTAGTTTCTTTTAGATGGTCATCCCCATACATCTTTTTGAATTTTAATACAGCAGAACAGACAGGTTTGTTAGTAAGCCCCCTCTATTCTCTGCCATTATAAAATAGCCTTCACTACTGTGCAAAAGGAAGGGAGATGACTGGGAGGGAACAGCTAGGGTTGGTAATTAAATGGCTGTGAAGAATTCTGTGGCTGTGGATTGATGATAGAAATGGGTCAGTGACTTGTTGATTTTGGTCAGAAAGCCTCCCTGATTTGATCCCTTCCCTGTGTTTTCCTCCTCAGAAAGCAGTAGAACAGCCATTTAGTTGGGCCACCTGAGAGATGGCTGAGGGAACTGATCCTGCCTTAGCAATACATAAATAATAAATAAGTACAGTAGCTCTCCACTTCCTCTTACCAGCCAAAATAATTTATTATAAGGCCTTAAATCTGGTTCCACAAACAAATATTCTTGTATTCTGGCACCAGCTGTGCACTGAGGTAGAGAGCACAAATAAATGGAGCCAGGAGCACCTAAAACTAGTTTTGTTGCCAAGGGCATCTTAACATGAAAACACAGCCCTAGAATAATATTAGGAACAGAAATATTTATACTCTCTGCAGGGAGCTGGATCTGTTTTCTCTTGTGCTTGGTTAATGTAAATCTAAAAATAGAAAAATGTATGAAACCGTCAATGATTGTCTCCATTTGAAACTAATGAGAGAGAAAAGGAAACACAATTTCATCACAATTCTTGCAGATTGGAGGCTTGAATCCTGAAGTTATTTTTTTTCTCAGTCTTAATGTTTATTAGAGCTTTTCATTTGAATATTTAAGAGTTTAACAACGGAAGCAGCTGTTTGTTTTGTTAAGACTTTTGTGCTTTACACCCATCCCACGGTGACCACTGGTCATATAAGAACTGTGGAGCAAGGGCAAGCGAATGTAACTTCTTGAAAGTAAATTTCCTTTCTGTAAGAAGGTCACAGCATCCAATATTTGTGACACTAAGTATTACATCTTTTTGGCACCTGCTGTGAGAGTAGAGTAAAACCTTTTATCAGGTATAATCTCTAGGAATCACAATATTATCAAATGTGACTGGATTCTCAAAAAAAAAAAAGGTACTGATGTGGTTTTTGCAGATAGTTTGCTTTTAGAAGATTTACTTCTTGCCAGCATAGATGCTTTAAGGATTCAATATATTTTCCTCAGAGATATCATTTTAATCCACAGATGTTTATACTCAGGCTACATAAAAGGAGCATTATTGACCAGTCAAAGGAATCAAATTTTGACTTCCTTCTTCATATATTCCACGAGGAAAGAACTTCCAATGAATTGCTAGATCATGCTTTGTAGAAATGCTTCTCTGTCTTGCTGTCTTTCACTTCATGAAGGCTTCAAAAGAGACAGAGAGTGAATCACACTCAGTACTTGAAATGAAGCTGAAACTTCTCATCCACGTTGTGAGACTGAGTCCTCATTCAGAATTCATCCTTTCTGGCCATATTTCTGGATTCATGAGTCCTTGGTATTACCTCTGGTTTCCAGCACAACACTTGTGAAGGCTAACTATGGTCTCTTTTATTCATATGATCCAACAGTTGCTCATAGGAAAATGTTGCTGGCATTTCAGTGTAGACATTAGAGTACAAGATTAATAAAAGAAACTTTAAGGGTTTCTTTTTATTCAGATATTCTGCGCAAAATTTCATGCGAGAGCACGGTTAGATTCCAGACTCAAAATCCTTAAGGAGTCAATGAAGACCTTTAAAATTAATATAATATATTAATGTGTTAGAAATGGCTAAATAAAGACCAGAAATGGCAAAGGAAATGGATACTGGGGGTGCTTTTTTCTGAAATGTGCTTTCAGTAATGGCCATATTATCTTTCCAACTCAAGTATCCAGTGAAATTGGTAGAGTACAGCTATACTATTAGCAGTAAAACACTGGAGCAAATTCAGGGTGATACTTCTTTCCTCAGGTTCTGATATTCAGTGTTTACTTACCTAAGGAATTAATTAGTAGTGTCATGAATGCCACTCCCTTGTAAGCATTTCCTGTCTTGAGTTTATCTACATTTGCATGTGGTACTTATTGCTGGAGCAGTAAGTTCCACAAAACTATTTTTAAGGATGTGAAGAGTACTTCCTTTATTATTTCATTTATTGAAAAAATCTTCCTCTCATGCTGCTAATTTTTTGCATCAGGAAACAACGAGCCCTCATTCCATGTCCATCTTTGCCGTGGCAGTCATGATTTTATGTACTTGCACAATCTCCTCAGGCATGCCTTTTCCAGACTGAGGCATTTCCATTGAGTTAGTCTATCTGATTACAGAATCTGTGATATACTTTTGGTATCTATTCTTTCCCTTTTCCATACGTTTCTACTGCACCACGTCTGTTCTGAGAAGCAGTAACCCTGGTTCCAAAAGCTACGTTGACATTTCACGATTTTACAATACTTATTCCTTTCCTATTCACTCTGGTTTTTCTGTTGTTTTCTACGAGTTTGAGTGGTATTGCAGCCAGGCTTACTGCCCTGTATTTCCACAGTCTCTTGGGAGAACACTTTTTTGTCACATTTCCTACTTATTGCGCTAGTAATGGGGCCAGTTGAAAGGCTAATTCATTCACTTTACTTAATCTATGGAATCTGCATTTGAGTTGTTCATCTCTTGTATAACTGCTGTTGTGCTGTAGTAATCTTTTATTGTTCATTTTATTGATTATTTTCCAGAGCCTCTTTTACTAATGCTTTCACTGAGACGGCTACTTATTTGATGCCAGGGAAAACCCAACCAAAACCAAAACAGTGGTTTGGATGTCACTCAAGCTCCTTGGTAGATTGATGCAAAGAATTAATTTAATTGCTTGTTTTATTTTTTCTTTTATAGCCTTATGTTCTTTGAACATTTCTTTTACATGCTGATAATCTTTTGGCCCTGCAGGCCCCCCTGGCACTGGATATTCTTATTTTTCAAGATTTTTATGTCTCAAAATGTTCTTTGGCCTGACTTAAAGTTTTACATTTAAGATGTTAAAATTTATCTCTGTTTTCTTTAACTGGATACAGCTTTCACTCTTTAAAGAATGCATTGTAAAAATTATTTCTGCCAGTTTCTGGTTGTTAAAAAGCCAGCTTTCTTTTGGTCCTTCATGTGTCATATATATTCAAACTTACATTTTATGATAGTGTTTATAAAAATTTAAATCATGCTTTAAAAGACTTTAAATAGCTCCATTTAATTTCAGTTTACTAATTTAAATACTTGCATATATAGCTGATCTCTTTGAAGTGAATGCTACTGCATTAATGTTTTAATTTATTAACCTCAATTATCTTGTTTCTTCATTGAAACACCATAGTATCACCTCCTATATAGTTTTTTCATTTCTATACTAGAATGTATTCAACTAATTATTTTTAACACAATTTCCAAGTTGCCTAACATGCCAGTGTCCTCATTTGTGATGACTTAATTAATTTGAATTATTTCCTAATGCCTGGCTGCTGTCTCTACTATGTATCTTTTCTTAATGCCTATCACTTCAGCAGTGCCATGTTGAGAGTCTGTGTTTAGTTAAAAAAAAGTCAATATTATTTTTTACCAAGTAGAGAGATTGCCTGTGATAGGTAAATGTGCATCTTTTCCTCTTTCCACTGAGACATTGAAAACCCATCAGAGATCGTTGCTCAAATACCTCCTTTTCAGATAACTTGTGATAGTGTGCTCACAGAAGGAGTTCCAGTTCCTTAAAATCCAAACAGATTCACTATCCTTTTCCATCTGTTTTTTTTGTGTTTTACTGGAGACCTAAATCCCACATCTGTGTTTCTGCTTTTACTTCTGTTACCTTTGATGCACCCTTAAAAGAAATAGAAATTCTGGCTCATAGGAAATGCAGATTGAATACATGGAGAGTTCCTGACCTGGACACACCAAGATCTAAGTGAGAAACCTAATTTCTGGTTTTATTCTGGCTTTTATATATCATCCAGTTAATTACCTCATTATCATTAAGCTAAAACTACAGCAAACAGGAGTTTTGGGAAGATATGAGACTAATTTGGAGCAAGGTATAACTCCACAGCCATGAATTCCTCTCTTCAGATTTGGACATAGGTAGAGTAAGGAATCTTTGAAAAATAAAGGTATAATGAAATAATTTAGCACTAAATAAGCATGCAAATACATGCTTAGTTTCTGAACTGTTTCAAAGAATGCCAAAGGAAGCTCTGACACGTTTTTGGCATTTAATCTTCCTCCTTTGTATCATGTGAAAGTCAGTAAGATTTGCTGGCCAAGCCAAGCCAAGGGAAGTCTTCTCCCCCATTGTTGCTGTACTTTCTGTGTCTCATAAAAAGCCAAAACTCTCAACATTTGGTTAATTCCTTAGGTAACATTTGGTTAACAAGCAGACCTATTATGTAGACAGGAACAGGTTACCCGTACAGTAGCTTGACTCGTTTGCTAAAAATAGTCCTAATTGCAGTGAATTTTGTTATATGAATATACATTCATTTATCTTACTGGATAATTTCAGGGAACGCATCAAAAGGTAACATTTTGCCTTCATTAGTTGAGAGAAACTATACATAGCATCTCTTCTCTTTTGGAACAGTTGTGATAGTTTTTGCTCTTTTTATTTTTCTTCCCCAAGAAAGATTTTTGTCATTTCTAATCACTTTGTTACTGTGGGTTCTTTGTTGTTGTTGTCGTTGGGGTTTTTTTTGTTTTAGATGGTCACTATTTTGTTTATGCACTCAGTGGTAATATTCTCAACCTAGAAGAAACAAATAGCAAAATGTCAGCTTCCTTGTGTGAGCATTCCCTCATAATATGTGTGTTGCATATAAAATCTCCTTTTTCGAGTCTTGAAATTTCGAATTTGCATGAATCAACACAATGTTTTGCTTTCCAGATGACAAAAAACACATTATAAAAGATCGAAAGTGTAATTTATGCTGGGGTTTGTTTTCACTGTGGATATTTTCTAAGATTAATTGTTGTCAATTTGTATGTTAAGAAGATGCACAATTTTTATTTTCGGTAATTTTCTCCAGAACTTTAAAGTAGTCACATTTCTAGTCACAACTTTAAAGTATTAGCACTATCATTGTTCAAATAATCTACATCAGTTATAATGTTATCCGTATCTATATCTCTCTGCATTATCTGCACTTTGGATGTGAAGTTAGGAAAATATCCATGAAAATTAGTAAGATGATTCCATTAAAAAAACCCAAAAAACCCCCAAAACAACCAAACAAACCCCCAGCTTTTTATCTTACTGTTTTCCAGTCTGTTTCTTATCACCTTCATTTCACTGGAAAGAGGTTTAAACCATCTATAGGATTCTCTTTCAGGTTATTTTGTATATAACCAGTGTATGAATACCAACTTTCTCCATTAAATACAGTAACAGTAATGAGGTACTGTTTTCCTGTTTTCTTATGAGCTGTCAGCTCACAACTGCTTTATTCTATGTGTTATTACTGATATTTTTCAGGTTGGTATTGTTAATGGAAGTTTGTGGCTGGTCACTCATGCTTGTCCTTAACTTTAACTGTTGGTAATGAAGACTTTCTCAATCAATTCACAAACTGCAGTTTTGCTGATGCTGCTGATTTTGTGCTGTGAATTTCTGCCAACACTAAGCTTGTGAAGCCCTAAGCTAATTGACTTTCCAATTTCACAATTGAAGTAATATTGTGCCAAATTTCTTGGAACATTATTTTATAGAGGTTCGTGCACAAAATTGACCCACATGAGTTGTTTGCCATCTGTTAATAAAACCAGAGCAAACAAACCACAAACCAGAAGTAAAAGAACTTTACAATATCCTTCATGCAGAAGTTGACAAGTTGGCATGCAAGAACACCATAGAAGCTTACATTCAGACATTTAATGACACTGTTTTCTAACAAAGAAAGAAAAATCTTTAGTTATGGTTATAGAATAAAATATGCTAGGGTGTTCTTCCTTCTGCACACTTTTTTCTTGTCTCCTCACCAAATCAAGCAAGTCCTGGGGTTTTATTTCATGGAAGACGTTCTACACATCCACAATGGTTACAGGAGGTGTAGCAAAGTTTTACAAACAGTATTTCCAGCTGGAGTTAAAACAGAGAATGCAGAGATGTAATATTTTATCTGTCAGAAACGTAAATGCAAATGTTGGTGGTTTTTTAATTTAAGTGGTATATGGTCTGCTGAAGAAGAGTTCGCCACACAGGCAGGCTTCCAATTGTAATGTGCATAGTAACATCTACAATACAGTGATACTTAATAGCAAGAATGAGAATCAAATGATTTGCTTTGTTTTCCTGTAGAAAAATATCCTGTCAATTCATTTTCGCTTTGTCCTTTTTCCTTTGACATTTCCAATAAGCACTTAACACTGTTTTTCTTCTTCTGATTTACAAGGAGATTTTCAAATGTGCCTTGCATCAGATTGTAGCAATTCAGCATATTTGTATACATTTGAGTTTGTGAATTAAGATAAAAACTACTACTGTAGCATGTTTCTAAAGGCTAGGTCAGGAATTTTTCTAAACAATGGAAAAGTAGCATTTCAGCTCTGGACTCTGCAGTGAAATGCCGAATTTTAGAGTTAGTTTCATTGGCTTTCCCTTGAGGGGCTTAGATTGCTCAGACTGGGTTCCAAAATATGCTGACTGAGGAGTGGCCATAAGGGCTCAGAATAGAAAATTGTAGCGTAAGAATAATCCTTCTTTGTCAGTTGAAGGGTTATTTGGAAACATAGCTTAATGATTTCTAGTTGGAAAAAGCATTTAAGATCCTTTCAAAACAAAAATCAGTCTTTTCTCTTTAAAAAAAAAAAAGTCTATAGCTAGGTTTTCTGTTACAGTATCCTGAAGAAAACATTTCTTTGAAGATCCAGTCATGGATGTCCTGTGTCATAGGTGTGCCAACATCTGCTCAATCAAATATAACTATAGGAAAGAACAGGTCCTATATTTCGCTCTTGCTTAATTCTAAGCAAGAAAAAGGTGTAGTTCTATCCATAGTGTTGTTACTTTGTGGAAACTGGAATGGGCCTTGAGGGTTTGTCTTGCCTATGTCCAGTGACTCTGTAGGATCAGGCATTCCAAGGAATTCCCTAATTTTTCTCTAACTTGTTTAGAAACAGACTTTTAGTCACTGTGTTTTATAACTTTATGATCAGTTTATTTCTTTTAGGACTGGGAGGCTTACAGGAATTTTTAGGTCACAGGTGTGGATGTATGCATTCATTGCATTCAACTTTTTCTGTTGGAAACTAAGTACTTACTTGGATCTGCTTTTAGTAATATTTTTTTTAAAAAGATGGTATATTTTTGTTCACTTATTTTGATGTTACTGATGGTGTTTTGTTTGTTATGGTGTGATGTTACCTTTTATTTGCTATGCCTTCCAGCTTGTTTTTAAAAGATATATGAATAGATTTGTAAGATGAGGCAGTGTCAGGAATGATATTTTATTTTTTGATGTCAGAAGAATTTATAAACAAAGCCATTTACCTACAGGAAAGTGATAAAGGGTTGTCACGGACTTTCAGTTGAGAATGCACAGCATGCACAGTGGTATTCCTCAGCAGCTTTAAAAAGGCAGGCTAGTCTGTGGAGAAATATACTTCTGCATGTTTGCATTCTCTCCTTTCAATGTCATTGCCTTCAGTCTTGTCAAATTCTGCAAAAGGTAACATTTAGCACAAGAAGGCATTTGAAGAAAAGATAAATGACTGCAGAAAATGGGATGTTGTTTCTTTTGAATTGTCACGGACACAAAACTCAGCCACTGTTTTTGTCAGAAGTTGCACTACAAATCTCGACTAAATACAATGCCTGAAGTTTTCATTTTGTTTTAATGTCCCTTCAAGACTTTCGCCAAGAGCAGAGAAGCAACTGCTTGGGACTGACCCACTTTATAAACAGAAGGTGTGTTACGGGTCATGAGAATAAAGAGTACCTCTATCTCACTTGTTTTTCTCCATCAGTGCCCATAAGCTGATATGCAGTGAGCAGGAAAAGCAAAACAAATTTATGTGTTTTTCACAACTGGTGTCCCAACTTCCAGTGGTTTCTCACTCATGAGCTTTCCATGATTTCTCTGCTTGATGATTCTTAACAGATCCCTCCTCCGGTGCCTGTCCAGCCTTTCCTTGAGTCCACTGCTATATTTGCATCTGCAATACTCCTTGCCAAAAATACATCCATGGCTTCCTACCCACTGCCAAACAAACCACCTCCTGTGACTGGTTCGAATCTGACTTTTGCTGTCTTCTTCTCCTACCCCTCAGTTCCTCTATTGGAAGAGTTGGTTAATAATTTACCCCCAGCTCTCTCACACCACATTGGTTTTTGATCTCAGACATCTGTACTTCATTTACCTTCTCTGCTGGCCTCTAAACCCCTTCTCCAGGCTGAAGAGGCCTTGTTGCTCCTCTGATATGAGCTGTTTCATACTTTGTGATAGCTTCTGTTTCCTCTCTGACGCCTCCTATTCTCTCTCTTTGAGAGGAATGAAAGATGGGGTGAGCTCAAGTGTGGGTAAATCATGGTCATAGTGGCACAAAAATGCTCTCAGTTTTTCTCTGTTGCTTTTGTGACCAACCTTAGCGCTTGATTTACCCTTCTGGCAGCTACTGAGGACTGAGCAGATGTTTTTAGAGAACTCTCTATACTGTGCTGAGGCTTAAAGCCCCTCTTTTCCTAAAATAGATGGTCCTGGTTCCCATACTTGTGTTACCTGATGTGTTTCTGTGCTGCAATTTCCCCCTGTTTCCTTAATGACCAGCATCAAAAGTCTTTTGGAAACCAAAATGTGTATTAAGAATTAATTTAATATGGGCAATTATACTTAGGTAAATCGTCCTTGTATTTTAGTGTGTATGTTATCTTCTCCCTGTGTCATAATGTGAAATAACAGTGTATGCTCTTTAGTCATGCACCTCGTTTCTCCTGAAATGCCTCCTCATTACAGGGACATTAAATGCATTAATGACATGAGCTATATACCTATATCAAAGTTCAAACTTCTTATCTCAATTAGAACTGGAAAAAATTGGCAGAAAACTTTGCAATTCAGATAAATCTTTCTATTCTTTTTAAAGAGAATGGGTTACTACTTTCATCCTCTAAGATCAATGAATTAAATATGGGTTCAGTATAAATTTTGTGCCCTCCTAATCGACAGATCTTCATCTGTTGCATAAGAAATTAATGCAAATTCAGTGTCTCAGGTAAAGATAGTAACCATAAATCTATGGTTTAGATAGGTAGAATATTCTTATTTTCTCTAAATGAAGATATAATGAATTAATACTCAACTGTAACAAATGTTACAGTTGAGTGTTGAGAGTTTATTTCTATTAAACAATAGCAATACTGCTAAAAAATTTTTTTAACATTTCAGTGATGATACATGTATGTAGTTTCTGATGAAGTATTAAAGTAATAACTTTCTTTCATTAAGCTGTTCTTGCAAAACTCAAGTGTTTGAATTTAGCCTCTCTGCTTTTGTAGCATCCAGATTTACTAATGAGGGTCTTGCTTGGTCCACAGTAAATTACAGCTATAGGGAGCTAAATTAGATAAGGAATTTTTTAACATAAGTCCTCTGAAATACATGATGCAGAACTTTTTTTATTCTGTTTTATATCTGCAAAAGGATTTGTGATTATGTTAAAAAATGGCACCTTTTTTGTAAGTTCTTTGGGGGTTTTGTTTTGATTTTTTGAGTAAACATTTAAACAAGGGAACAATTTAAAAATAAAAAAGTCCTAGATGTCACTACTGAAAACAGAAGTACATAAGACATTGTAGAGGACTTGAGATGCAGAATGGATAACCTCACCTGAAGAAAATATGGAGGAATGAGTCACTTGGCTTGTCTCTCTTGCCATTCAGGGTGTTTCGTCCTGGTCAGCTCAGAAATTAGCTGAGCAAATATTGCAGCAGTTTTCTTAAAGCAAATCCTCAAAAAAAGGATTTTTCTTTGTGGAAGTGTTTACATGGTCAGGGTCTGGAATAGAAAATAGAAGACAGAAAGCCATTCTACACATAGAGGAAACAACAACAGAATAAGATACCAGGGGGATGGCAGAGTAGTTATGTTTGTATATTGTGTACTCTTTTCTTCAGATAAAAAAAAGGAAAGACTTTTTCACCCAAACAGAAAGGGTTTTGATAAGAGAAATAGTATTCAGGAATGTACATATTCAGCCAGTTAATAATTGCTATGTGAAATATCTATGTAATTCCATTAAAAATTCCCTGCACTCCCGAATTCACCATTGCAATTCAAAATTCAAATTCAGGTGCTGATGCCTACACATGAGAATATGCATTTCATGTATAAATAAAGGAATTTTGTCCCTATTTCTATTTGTTCAGTGAAGCATAAGCAGCAGCAATCATGCTCTCAAAAAAGATAAAAGGAGTAAAATCCTATGTACCTTTAAAATAATTGGCTTTGTGTTTGTGCATGCACGGCAGCCAAGGACTTAATGAAAACTTTAAAATCCTTCATTCATACAGCCTCATAGAGTGTAAACAACCAGGTAGAAGACTTTGATAGACTGCCTCATTATAGTGGTGCCTGTGCCATTTAATCACAAAGCAGACGGCAAGCCAGTGGCCTCTTACAATGTAGAATGTAATTTTTCTATTTGAAAACTATTTTGCACAAGCCAAACTCAATTGCTTTAAAAATAAAAGCTGAGACACCTATTCCAACCTACTTATATTGACTCGCACATATTTTCCTTACGGCTCACGATGGATATGCCTGGTTGATACTCAGAGCTGTCAAAATATTAGTGTACAACACTTAAGTTTATTTATTTTAAAAATTACCTTTGACTATGGAAGTTCTTCATAATAACTCACTCTTTCCTTTTCTTTTTCATTTTATCATAATGAGCATTAACAAAACCTGCATCTTTGGTGCAGCTGTTGGGATTTCTTTGTAATTTTTCTAGAACTCTGTATTTTTTAAAAATACAGGCCAAAATTCGGGTAAAAATGTGTTAGAATCAGACACAATTTAAAATTCTATATTAAAAGTATTTGGGTTTTAATTCCTTACAAACTGTTTTATCATCTGCATTTTAAGAAAGAAGTCTATCTGAAGATGTTAGTCAAATCCATTGTGTAATGCTGTCTTATCATAGGCTTGAGTTTTTTCTTTTCAATCTTCCTTTAAAAGTACCTCGTTTATAGCAATATTTGAATATTTGCTCACTACTAAATAATTTGTTTTTTCTTAATCATGAATGTGCTCTATCTTAATTATGAGACGTCATCTTGCCAGTATAATTAAACTGTAACAAAATATGTAATTAAACCTTCCCTGATGGAATACAATTTATAATTGTCCTGGTTTAGCAGCAGCCAGCAGCTAAGCCACACACAACCACGCACACACTTCCCCGGTGGGACAGGGGAGAGAATCAGAAGGGTAAAAGTGCAGAAACCCTTGGATTGAGATAAAAACACTTTAATAGGCAAAGCAAAAGCTGTGAGGGCAAGCAAACCGAAACAAGCAATTAATTTACAGCTTCCCATGGGCGGGCAGGTGTTCGGCCATCCCCAGGAAACCAGGGCTCCTTAGCACATAATGGCTACTGGGGAAGGCAGACACTCCAAACATCTCCCTGCTCCTCCTTCTTCCCCCAGCTCGATGTGCTGAGCATGCCGCCATATGGTCTGGAATGTCCCTTGGGTCAGCTGGGGCCACCTGCCCTGGCTGTGTCCTCTCCCAGCTCCTTGTGCACCCCAGCTGCCTCACTGGTGGGGTGGGGTGAGGAACAGAAGAGGCCTTGGCTCTGTGTAAGTGATGCTCAACAGTGATGAAAACGTGCCTGGGTTATCAGCTGTTTGAGGCACAAATCCAAAACACAGCCCCATACCGGTGACTGTGGAGAAAGCTAGCTCTATCCCAGTCAAAACCAGCACAGTAATATAACACTCAGTAGACAGAACCTCTCATTAAGTTACACCGAATTTTGTTAGTAGTATAAGTGAGTGTCTTTTATATATTTTGTTATCTTTCATTTTTTTTATGAAGAAGGCTGTAAATACCGGGCTACAAAGACTACAAAGCCTGTTAAGCATAAATAACTTTATACAAATACGTACAGTTCTTCAGACCAAGAGTGGAATTCTGTTCTATGAAGAACTGTAACAAAAGCCTCTGCAAGAACTATATTCCAAACAGCTTGTCAAAGTGAGACCAAAGAGTCTTGAACTGTCAGCTTTCTGCATAGAGCTGGATTCTGCCCTACAATTACAGCAGGTTGAAGCGTGAATTACTTCTGCCATGACATTTTCTTGCATTTTAGGTGAAAGTTTGAATCAGCAGATATTTGCACAGCTCTCGCTGCTTTTTGCAGTCAATCTCACTGAAGCTAAGTGGAGCCTGCTTATGTCTGTCAAGAGATTCTGTATGCAAATATATGTATGTGAGGAGAATGAGGTAGCTAGATAGACTGAGTGATGATATCGACAGGGACCTTCTCTATGGCCACCTGAGTTCCATTGTCTGAGGTGAAAAAGGTAATACAGATACTTTTCCAGGTATTGAAACTGTTCAAAGTTATTAACTTGATATTTAATATGTTACTAACCATGTGCCAAAGGGAAGCAGAAAAATACATGGCAGAAGCCCTTCATGCAGTTAGAGCAGGAGAAAGAGTGTCTGTGAGCACAAAGTGCCGTTGGTGAGATAAACCTTCTGCTGTAAAGGTGACATGTAAAATATGCAGAAGCTACTCCAGGTCAGAGTAAATCAAATTGCTAAAGTAATCGGGTTGCCATCTCTACTTTTCATTTTGACTAATTGGATGCCTAACTAAAAGCCACTACAATTTACATAGTTGTTTTTCCTTCGTGTTGTCTTTGTTTTGCTGATTCTATAAAAAAGATGCCTAGTGAACTACAAATCTATGTATTTTTCCATAAGGCTTGTCTGTTTTGAATAGATGCTCAATATTTTCGTTTCATCTGGACCTAAGCTTAGTAGGACAGAGTAAATCGTTTCAAATTCAGGAAGTCAACAGCTCCTTTGCTGTATTTTACTTTCTACATATGTACGTAATTGTTTTTTATTATGTGCATTCTGTATTATTTTTCATTATGTTTTAAAAATATGTAGGAAACATGGTGCCAGTTTCTTGACTGGACTCTCACAGAACCTGGCACAGTCATTCTTTGTCCTGTCCTGAAAAATCTGCATTTTTCAGTTTTCAGTGAAGAGATTTGTGGTTTGTGTCATGATAAACCAGAGTACTAATAGTTGTCATTTATCATCCAAAGAGGGACATGGAT
Organism: Mohoua ochrocephala; assembly: GCA_013398855.1. Lineage (NCBI taxonomy): Eukaryota > Metazoa > Chordata > Aves > Passeriformes > Acanthizidae > Mohoua > Mohoua ochrocephala. Next base: position 256,645 of record VZTA01026007.1, on the reverse strand, counting down.
CTGAAGAACAAGTTGATTCCCATTATTGCTTCAGAAAAATGAAGCTTAGCTTTTCCTTCCTTTTCTTTAAGAAAGCAAACTCACAAGCTCTGTGGACTAAAACTCTTGGAGGGTCAACCTTTCTTCGAGGGTTTCTGTGTATCTCTGCCTACCAACAGTAAGGTCTTGATTGTGTTCTTCTGGAATAAATGGAAGGTCTCCCATTGATTTAAATGCAGATCATGCAAAAGTAAAAGGGACATCCTTATGCAAGAGAGCAAAGGAAAACTACTGAATAGTTTGAATGCTTAAAAACTATATGAAAACCCAAGAAGAGCTTCAAATTTAGTACTTGGAAAAAAATTAAGTTTCAAATCTGGCTGGTTTTGTTTGCTTGTTTATCTTATAAAAGACTACTGGAATTAAATGTTTACATTGAGACATTTATGGAGCTGACAGATACAGCAATTAGAGGTCAGCTGGAAAGTTTCTCCTAATATTAGTTTTAAAGAAATACAATTCTTATAGGAATTATATTGTATTATGTTTCTTATTCATATAAGAAATTAAAGAATGGCTGTAAATTGATGTCTCTAATTAACAATTTGAATTTAAAAAAATGAACTAAACAAATATTTTATGTTGTTTTTGTTAGACATGGAGAAATACTTAATTTATATTTTTTTCCCTTCCTGTACTTTCTTTCCAAGATTCCCATAATACAAAGTTGAGTTTCACATATAGGTACATGTTTGTGGGAGAGTCACGCAATGGACAGTGTAAGATTCCGGCCTGTGGAGAAAATGGTAGCAGCCTGAAATGCAACTTAAATGAGGCAGAAGCAGCTCATCACCACTGGGAATTAATTGTAAATCTCTGTGTTTGGAAAGTGAGAGATTTCCAGTTGTTTACTTCAAAACTACCTCAATGTAACTTCAAAAAACTCCAGCTTTTATTGGTTTTGAAACTAAAACACTTTGCTAATTTGCTCTTTGCATGAGTTAGTGCTTATTTCACAAAACAAAGGTATATCTGCAATAACTGAGATGACCAAAGGAAGCAGGCGTGTTCACCCAAAGGTTAACAACAAGAGATCTGGATAATTTAATTTGTAACTCTCCTTGTTATTGTCTTCCTTCTTATAGTGGTTGCCTGCACAGCTGCTCTAGGCGTTATAGAAACTGCAGTTATATTTTGTACACACCAAAACAGTTCTCTCAGATTCTGAGTACATCCATGCTAATTATAGTAACTATATTTTAACTGTTAGAATCCCCCTTTAAGATAAGAAAATGTAAGCTTTCAGAGTTAGAAAATGGTATTGCCATTTTAATTCCTTGGGATTTTTAGCTCGAGTGAGATCAGAGATTTCAAGTTTAATGCAGGCGTGTAATCATCCATATTCAGTGATTTGGCAGAAGCACAGTGAAAAGTAGAGGTAATTCCACCATCCTGTCTCTTCTCAAAGCATGGCTTGGGTAGACCGCTTATACCAAATTACATAAGCATCTTTGTTGTATTTTTTAAATCTTCTGCATCTTTGCTGACATTGCTTAAAGGTGTGCTAATTACTGTCAGTTGCTCTAATACTGGACACCTGTGAGCTTGGAATTAGGCAAAGACAACCAATTCATTTTATGTAGGACACTGAACAGGGAGCAGATGGTAATAAGCTTTGGTCAACATCAAGCTGGGGAGGATTCACGCCACCAAGCTAGATGTGGAAAACTCAAAATCCCTTGGCTAATCCCATGAGCCACCCATTCTCCCTAATTGTGTCTTTCCATAAGAAGATGTACTTTACGTGTTCCAGTCTCAGCTGAATGAACAAACATGATTTAATGTACTGACTGTAGGATTTTACTAATCTATTTATTAGTTCCCCTTTCAAGGGAAGTTATAATGATGTGTTTTCACTTAAAGCAATTAGAATGTATTTTTAACAGGGGAAATTACTTAGATTATAATTACAGAGCATTATGCTATACTTTTAATGATTTTGCTCTTTAGAAAAATGAACAGTGAGAACCATTTTGAATAAAGTTATTACCTTGCTCTAACAACCTAATACTAACTTCCTTCTCAGGCTGTTGGGTGACCACAGCTGTTGGCCTATGTCTTCGACTGAAATAAAAAAGAAGAAAATGAATGAACATTTACAATTGCATCTGTAGCAACTGAAATATTTGAGTCTTTGTATAGTTTTGAAGCAAAACCAAAGCTAATTTTGTGAAGGTTTTACTGCTGTTTTTTATATTTATGGTTCCCAGTGTTGCACGTTTTAAAATGGAAAATTAAATCTAGTGCTATAGCAGCAACAAATCTATGAGACAATAAAAGCAAGCATGCCTTGTCCTATATGTTCAACAGACAGCAAAGATAAAATAAACAGTAGGANTCCGGCTCATCCTCTGATGCAGCACTTTTCCAGGAAGAAATTATGTGACACATGGGCTTGGCAAAGAGTTGGTTTAGTCTCATGAGAAAAGTGGGCCATCACAAAATAGTAGATACGGAGCATGGCAGGTAGGTCTTCAGCCCCGTGCATCCACTGGTTTGCATGCACTGTGTGATGGGGGAAGTGGCAGGCGCTGTGGAGTCTGAACCAGTACCACAAGAACATTTCATCCCTTTTCTTCTCAGCTGCAGTGTAGACTGTTCTCTAAGAAGGCTATTTGGCTGAGCAGTTTTTGCAATGTTTCTTCTCAAAGTGCATTAAGGAAGCTATATACATTTTCCTAACCCTGAGTCTTTCAGCCGGCGTAGAAATTACTGAAATAATTGATAGTCAATAAAAGAGAAGTCTCACATTAGTGAGGTTATCTCAATCAATCCCCTGTACAGAGATCTAACTGAAAAACGAACTATTCTTCTTCTCTTTAATTCTCCTAAATTACCTCACATCAACAAACCTTGCTAGATCCCCTCCTGTGGAAGGTAATTTTCTAAAAGCATGCAAATAAAAAGCAGCAATGGCACCGTGTTGTAAAAGTGAGACGGAATACGAAAAGGGTAGAGATTATGGATTTACAGACAAATGACTGGAAACATTAGTCCTTTGACGGTATTGCTGTAATCTCTTAGGTAAATACTTGCACTTTTTAGACATTTCACTGCACGGTGTACATTGATAAAGGGTGCTTTGGTGAGTTGGGCAGTCTGAAAGGAGGGAGGTTGAGCTCTAGGTATTTCAATTAAGAAAGTGGAGACAGCTGCTCGTTGTTTTCCTGGACAGGAAATGCATTGGAAATGAGTAGGGGTGAGCTGGTAAAATTTGGACCTTGAATGCATGCCTGAAGTATGGGCCTGAGTGCAATGAGAATGAAAGTAATGGGATTGAACAAGTTCTTCATAGTGCACTGAAACTGGAAGAAGTAGGAGGCTGAGATGGTGGGGAGAAGGTAGGGCTCAGCAGATAAGGGGATAGGAAGGGTGCAGTAAACAAGTAGATTCATAGCACAGCTCAGATCTCTTGCAGACATGTTTCTGATAAGTTAAAAATAAAGTTTAGCTTCATGTATGGTTTTCGTTGAGTTTCCATCGCTATCAGATAAAACATGAGTTGTAAGTTATGACCTACCTGCATCACAAAATACCTTCAGCCATCAAACCAGTTCTCTTTTTCTCCACACAGATAGATATTTCTCTTTTAAGATACCAGACACTGTGAACCAAAGCAATTAAGCAGGAGTTTGTGTGACAATACTGGAAGATGATCCATGTTGTTCTTTAACCCTCTTCTGACTGACAGAATTATCATAGTTTGGTTATAGAGCCATCTTGTAATGTAGGGCTTTCCTTTAGTCGCGGCAGTTTATTAAATCGTCTAGGTGTGGGATGGCTGCCTGTTTAAGACGAGCTGGCTAGGTGCCACTAGAAGCATTTGGTTCTTGTAAAAGTCTGTCAAGACTCGACATTTTTGTTGTGAATCCCTGAAAGGGTTACAGGATTTGAGAAAGAAACTGATGCTGGCTCTTGTGGTATGTGGGTGAGCTGGAATTTTAAAGATGTGAGTGAAGAACAAGGAAAGCATGGAGGTTTGATTCAGAGCAGTTCTGTCGAAGATAGGGAGACTCTGTGGAAGACAGAGCATGTGTTCAATGTGTTATTAATTTTTCCTCCTTTTGCTTTTTACTTTCCTATCACAAGGCTGCTATTGTGTAGGCAGCTTGTCAATGTACAATACATTTGAAATGCTCTGATAGGAGCAGAGTGACTAATTGGCTTGGCTGTATTGAAGGCATAACAGTTTGTAGTCAAATTATTTCTTTTGTCAGCTTTAAGATCTGTTTTGAGAAATATACTCTATGGGGCACTCTTGGAAAAAAACGTTTTAAAATTTCATCAGAGCTCCGATTTCTTTCTAAAAAAGACTCTATTAAGTGCTTTTTTGTTTGTTTTCTCTTCATGAATTATGATCATTATTAATGTGGTAGCTTTTTTCCAGAGCTGTTTTGTTTGTTAACTAATAGTGAAACCTATGCTGTTGTGAATATCGATTTACTATTAATGTTTTTTAGTAAATAATGAATGTTAGCAGTAGGCAAAAAATTTTAAATCAACTTCATGTCTAAAACGTAGTGTACATTGTATTCTATCCTCTAAGGGCTTTATATTGAGTACTGCTGCAGTAAGGAATGTGAAGAGCTCATCCTTTATTTAGATAAATTGTGTTTTGATACAAAGGATATAAGGAATGGGAATGGACATTAAAATCAAGCATCTATTTTGAAGTATTCATCCATTCACTGTTTGAGATTTACTGGAAGTAACTAAAGAAGTTTGATGTTAAGAATGATTAAAAAAAAGACCTAAAAAAACCAAGTAACCCAAACCACAACAAAAAACCCAAGGACTTGTGGGTTTGTTTGTAAGTATTTGTGCTAGTATTCTAGCTGAAGATAGTTTGATCCCCTTTAAGAGGATACTTGAAACTAGCTCCATGTTTGAATGCTTGGCAAACATTTCCTCAGCCTTGCTTTTCTCTCAGCTTTCAGTAAGAGTAGAAGCCATGACGGTGCTTGGGAAATTGGTGTGTTGCTATGGAAATAGATGTGATACCACCAGTTTATGCTTCATTGCCAGATCCAATGTGAAGATATAAATGAGGGAGAAATCTCTAGGATACTGTTTCTATACAAGGAAAAAATTAAAATACACCAAATATTAAGTATGAGTTAATTGAGGTGTTTTTAATACGTCATGACATTCAGATTTTTTTTTCTTTCTACGGCTGATCCATAAAGCACTTGTCTAAATTTTGAGAGCTTCAGGTTCTGTGCCTGATTCGAACTGGTCAGACACAAACCTATTTCAACCCGGGAATTAGGGCGCTCAACAGAGATGTCAAATTACAGCAGAGCTTACATAAATACTCTGTTGTCCTACTGTCCTGGTTTCATCTGGGATAGAGTTCATTTTCTTCCTAGTAGATGGTACATTGCTGTGTTTTAGATTTAGAATGAGAGCAATGTTGATAACACGCTGATGTTTTGGTTCTTGCTAAGCAGTGTTTACACAACATTAAGGGCTTTGCTCCTCACCCCACCCTGCCAGCAAGGAGGGTGGGCGTGCGCAAGAATTTGTGAGGGTCACAGCCAGGACAGCTGACCCCAGCTGACCAGAGGGATATTCCATATTTTATGGCATCATGCTCAGTATATAAACCAGGGATAAAGCTGGCTGGGAACCACTGCTCGGGAACTGGCTGAGCATCAGCCAGTGGGTGGTGGGTGAGCAATTACATCCTGCATCACTTGTTCAGTGTATTCTAACTAATTTCTCAAATTGTTCTTCCTGTTGTTGTTTTCTCTTCCATTTCTATCCTAGTAAAATGTTATTATCTGATGGGTTAAACCATGACACCTACATTTTCAGTTCTCATGAAACAGGATGATTGTTCTCTAGTAAGCTGTAAGCAAATTCTCTTTACTAAATTCAAGAAATTAACAAGGTAGTTGATAATTGATGAAGGAACTGCCAGCAAGCATGTTCAAGTTTCTGGTTGGGTATCTATGCGTACATGCAGGGGAAAAGGTTCTGTCAGACATTTATTTTGCTTGGTTTGGAAGGATTAAGAAAAGAAATTGGCAGGTGGTGGAGGGAGTACAGAAGGGTAGAGGAATGGTCATTTCTGAGACTTTCACACTCTGCTTGTTTTACTGCAATACAGGAAATATCTGTCCTGTGGGTCTGAACAGGATCATTCATGTATGAGATGAGTGATTTTTAGACATTGTCCTCTATAGCCACAAAACCTAATACAAAATGTGTGTCTGGGTCATAACTCTCATCTGAATTTTCCTGAATCATAGTGATGATCATGTCACTACTGGGGCAGCTAATTTTTTTGTGGACAACCATCCTGCCCTTCAACCATGAACCCAGATTCCACTGCCTCCAAATACGGTTGTTAGCTGACCATCTCACAAGATCCCAACTGTACTTGCACCTACCTCCCTTTCACTTCCATATTTTAGTCATCGCTGCTTGAATAGGTGCAAATTTTCAGGTCCAGAGGTGAAATTCTTGGTCTTAAATGAGACAAGTGAAGTGCTAGCTTTCAAATCACAGCTGCCATTTTCACTGGTAAAATTCCCTTGTTTTCAGTCTTGGACTATCCTGGAGTCTTCTCTGGAGAGTAAATGCTAATTATTTCATTCTATCTCAATGACACAAGATAGAAATTTAGTTCTCATTTCCTTCTAATTCTCAGAAATCAAATTATTTTTTCCAGTTTGTATTTAGTTGTGAATAGTTGCTTCCCTGGGGTGTGGTGAATACCACAGGAAAAGAAGCAGGGTAACATGAAAAGAAAGATAGTAACTTTATTTATATATTTACCACTATCATATTTTCTTCAAAGAATCCACTATTGGGAGTTGAAAATGGAATTTTTTTTTTAACTTTTTTATTGCTTCTGGTGTATCTGACTATGTGTCAGTAGGTTGAAGCAACTTGTTCTGCCTGCCTTCAGCAGTACTTGTAGTTGTTTAGAGAAGAAGTAAAAGACATAAAATCTAGTTATTCATCCTAGGTGTCATCACAAAGAAGTTTTTGCACTGTTCGTTCAGCCAGCATTAATTGCAGATGATGTGCAGAAAATCAGGTTTATTGCAATGCTTAGAAGTAAATTCTTTTCTATTTGAGCAGTAATTTACATCTGTGGAATTACACCAGTCTCAGACACTTAGGACTCCAAGATTTCCATAATACAAAGTTGAGTTTCACATATAGGTACATGTTTGTGGGGGAGTCACCCAATGGACAGTGTAAGATTCCGGCCTGTGGAGAAAATGGTAGCAGCCTGAAATGCAACTTAAATGAGGCAGAAGCAGCTCATCACCACTGGGAATTAATTGTAAATCTCTGTGTTTGGAAAGTGAGAGATTTCCAGTTGTTTACTTCAAAACTACCTCTATGTAACTTCAAAATGGATTGGTAATGAAAATGTCTGAAATACAACAGAAGAACATTTTAAGATCGATGAAATTTCAACAATGTCCCTTGTAATTCGCAAGGTGTTAAATGTGCTTTTGATATTGTCAGAAAGCAGTTGATTTGAGGCTGTGGTCCCTCTAGCCTAGGTTGTGATGTAATTTCATGATGGATACATCAAAACCACTGCTACAACAATGGCAGGACTTAAAACCTGATGTGGAAAAGAGGAGACAGGTGCCATTACAGAAAAAAAACCCACCTTAATTTAAAATCCCATATGTTGGCCATATGCTATTTCTTCTCTAAAATTTAACAAAAAGGTCATACTTAACCTGTGCAGGATACCGGTTATCTTAGACTGGTTGTAAAAGGTACAAATTCCGAACTTTCCCAGAGACGTCTTTGTACAAATGTCTTGATGATGTGATCAAAACTTCAAAAACTTGTGAACAAAGAGTACATTGTGTAGTGGAAAGTAAAAGCACCCGTTTTTATAATAGCACGATCCCAGATACAGAGTTATTTCTGTCCCTTCATAATTTCAGAAGAATGGAAACCACCATTCCAGTGTTTGCAGTCTAATTTCTATTCAGCTTTTGTTCAGAGCCTGACATCTGCATGCATGTTTTGAGCTGTGCTGTGTTTCGACTGAAGAGACGAGGGCAGACAATTATGCAACTCAGAGGCATAAAGCCTGAAAGATTAAATGAAAATGCATATTCTTACTCTAGACAAAGCGACACTAAACTTTTCTCTAGAAATTACTGAACCTTAATCCTGAGACATTGTAATCATGTTTTACCTCTATATAGTGGGCCAAACCCATTGTTAAAAGACCCTTGCTTTCACTAAAGTTAACAATACATAAGCTTTTTAGGAAATCCTTTATTTGGAAGGGAGAAAGTTGAGTTTCAGCTCGGAAGGGGAAAGAGCTGCCATCCTAAATTACTTTTTCAAAAAAGTGATGAAAAGTTTTGTTGCTGAGAAGAAGGTAACAATATAAAAATGGGGGAGGGGAAGTGGGAAGAGAAGACGAAGGAAGTGGAAAGAGAAAACTAAGGGAGAAGCACACTGTATTAACGCTTTCTAGAGTTTCAGAAGTAGTCCTTGATAGACAATTGCCTTTGCTTGAGAATCCTGCTTCCACGGTGTACAAGTGGAAAAACCTCTTGTAGGCTCTGTGGACCAATTTTGCTTCAGCTCATTGAATTCCAGTTTTAAAGAGAACAGAGGGCAGAACTGAGAATAAAAAGGCTGCATGTTAAAAGAAGGAGATCTCCAGGTTGTTTTCTCTCAGAAATTCCTCACAGAGAAAATTGTAACTCTAAAAGAATATTTGAGCATTTAAGGTTGAATTTAGTCACTAATTCACTTATTCATAGGATCATGGAGGTCAGCTAGTCCAACACCCCAGAGTGGGACTGTTAACTACTGGTATGTGATTTTAAAATAATCTCAGCCATCATATCAAGCTTTTGCTGTTCACAGTTTGCAGGAATTCTCTGCAGCAGTAATGAAAAGGATACTAAAATAGATTTCTTAATGTAAGCACTCTCTTAAAACACATGCACCATCTCTTATGACAATTCTAAGAAATTCTAATCACCTGTAGCAAAATCGGAGAGTACTGCTCTAGAAATTAGAACTTCAGCCAGCAATGCTTGCAAGTGCTTATATTTTTTAATAACCTGTACTTTGTTTAAATCCTGTGTGCTAGTTAATTTTCCTCTTGGATTGCTTATAAATGAGTTAAATGAGTTAAATTTTGACATCTGTGCTTTCATTTTGAGGGTATACATTCCCCCCAGTAAAGCTTCTGAGTAAAGGATACACACACTCTGAGACATTTCATCGTGGGTGTATTTTTAGAACAAACACCCACTTATATAATTAACTTGGATCTCTGGAGAAGTGGTGTAGTGTTGTTAAAAAGATCAGTGACAAGTAGAATGATACAACATTCATGACCTTAAAGGAATTAAGTATGTGTTGTATTGTGTTACTGAATTAGCTTATGGTCACTGAGGGATATATTTTTTTTTTTTATGGTTTGCCTTGCTTTTCCTGAAAAAACATCAAAGACTTATACTTCAATAAATTAAAATATTATTTTCTATTTATAGGCCTGGGGTAAAGGGAGAGAACTTTTAACTTCTCTTTTAAAATAATCCCATTGTAAATAAGCAGTAAGACTCTTAAAACAAAGCTGAGAACATGGTCTAATCCAAAGTTTGTGCTGGACAAAAAAATTATTATCTTAACCAAGTAAAAATATTTTAGTTAGTCCTAGGCAAAATTACTTAGTTAGTCCTAGGCAGAATTATATTACTTCAATTTTAATTGGCAGTGATTTAAAGACTTCTAAAACTGAAGAGCAAAATAAAAAATTTGTGGCCTTCTCACAATTTCTGGTTGCTGAAGACCACAGAAAGACAAGCTGACTGTAAGTGGACTACTTGGTGAAAATTCTGTCAGGACAATTCTAATGCTTCTAAAATATTAATAATGCTGTGCCTTTAGAAAGAATTTGTCCCAAAGATCAGCTCTAGTATTGAGTTGTGTAGGTATGTCTTGTGAAAATATTTTTTTCCTAATTTTTTCCTATGTTTAGATTGCGCATTTTTTGTTAGCAATGATAAAAAAAGAAAATTCTGAAAAGAAATCAGGAGAATATTTACGTTGACCTGTTAAGAGTAATTCTGACCACCCATCTTAACGACAGCATTTTGAAGCCAAGCTTGACTCAGTTTTGTGAAATAGACCATTGCTCTCTTTCCTTCTGGTTTCTGCCTGTGATCAGTGGGAATATTGCTCTCACTCCCTTTTGAGCAAGCCCTTCATCTGCAAAAGATGTCTAGAAAAGTTTAATACAAATAAGACATAAAAACCACGTAGTGAACTCTGCTATTACTTTCCACAAAGACCAAGTTTTGAAGAAATGAAAACCCCCATGAACCTCGTGTCTTCCAATGCTTCTACCATTGAAAACTGCATTTTAATGATGTTTCTGCAGCCTTCAGAAACAAGGATAGGAGCATCAAAAAAATCTACAAAATATTTTAAAGCACATTACACTAAAGCAAGGATTGTAGGATGGTGTTTGCTAGCGATTAAGAATAGGAAACTTCAGCTGTGGATGTAGAAACAGACAGACTTCTCTATGGCATTGCACAGTGTATCTGGTGGAACATATCCTGTGAGACAATTCCTAATGCTAATAATATTCTTCAGTTGCTGTGCTGCTAATAATGAAGGAATGGGGACAGTTCATGGAAAAAAGGAATTCCTGTTGTCTGCAACAATAGAAATTCTGTCAGGACAATTCTAATGGAGAGAGGCAGAAGTCTGTGAACAAGTGAAAAAAAAAATCACTGTAAATAGGGCTGATCTTCCATTATAAGCCTTCTCCGTTTATGTAATATTTTATTAATTTATGAAGTCTTAGAGCTTAAATCTATCATAAACCAAGACTGAAGTAATTTAAAGCGATTATTGAAAGATATTTAAAAGTCCAGCAGGGTAGACTTAAGGAGACCATAGGGAAAACAGTAGGAACCAGGGACTTGTTAATTTGAAAGGTAGACGAGCCGAAGGAGGAATTACCTATTGTGTGCTGAGAAGAATAGAGTTGGATCCTTCTAAAGAAAAATAGAACAAAAGCTTCTGCCATCAAAAAGCAAGAAGGTACAGTGTCCTCGACTGCTGAATGTCACGGTGGCTGTCTTGCTGTGACCCGATGCTCTGAGTTCACTGGTGAATGCTGCATTGAACGAACATGTCTTCACCTGAATGGCTCTCTGCTGATAGATTCCTTGTAATATATGTTAAAAATACAAAAGCTAGTAGTGGAATGTACTAAAACAAGTGATTTTGAGTAAAAGGCAAAAATCCTTTCATGCAGGTGTTAGCTGCAAGAATTAGAATTTGTGCTGGAACAGGGCTCATAAATTAAATTGCAATAAAAACTGTCTCTCCAAAGCACGGTGGCTATGTATTAGCCAGTGAGCACCTATGAAAAAGATTTATGCATGTGAAATGTCCAGTATTTTCTCTCCCTGTGACTCCTCAGAAAGGAAATGATTTCGATCTTAGTGAGCCAGTACCGTAAGGACAAGAAGAAAAACTGTCACACTTCAAATATATTCTTAGATATAAATTGTGTGATGAGTACAGAAGGAGTAGCAGGCACCTATTGCATGGCTCTCTGCAGCTGAAGGAGGCAGGGCTCAGTGACTTGCACATTTCTCTCATTCATCTATGCCCAACTCTTACCTAACTCTATTTTGGTTCATATGCAAGCTGGGTCATTTAAGTGCATGCTTTAAAGCAAAAAGGAATGTGTAGCAGTTGCTGCTCTGCAGTGCTGGACTTAGACCTGTCTGTATCGAGGCGAGAGTTTTAATGACCACATGCAAAGAGTTGCTTGGATTAATTCCTGAGATACTGGAAATATAACTGTGATTTTAGAAACCTATTTATGATATACGTCTGTTGGGGAATGGCCATAATATGTGTCGATTAAGATGCAGAGACAGAATTTATCTGCTGCTGTCAGCATGTATTATTTGATATCAGATAATGTAAATATATACCTAATATAAAACACCTCTCAAACACTGAATTGCTCGGTGAGGATGACTGAGATTTCCAGTGTTCTTTTATTCAATTTTACACTAAAAACTTCCTTGTCTCTCCTCCCTACCCCTCCTCCAAATCAGAAACTTTAATTCTAAGGCATTGAAAATCATTTGGGCATTCTCACCGTGACTTTGTTGTAAATAAAATCAGTCGAGAAGATGCACTTTCTGTGGACTCTTGATGTGTAAGACAGCAACTGGGGTGAGCTAGTCAAAAGCCACCAAAGACATAAATTCTTGAAGATGCTAAGAGTTTGTCATAAGACTTTGCTTATTTAACTATTCTAATACTAGAAAACATAATAAAGTCATTAGTCCATTCTCTCACAGTATCTGAATTTACAGAATACAGAATTTGGCAAATTTTTTTGTAGTTCATGATTCATAGCCTGTTCTTACTCAGAGTGGTTATTAATAAAGGTAATCATTCTATTAAAGCTACTGGGTATTTTCCATAAAATCTGCATATTTTGTATTGTAACCATAGTTTTCTGCTGGCTTTTTACATGGAAAGGTCGCTTAACAAGGAAGCTGACTTGCTGTGGTTTGGGAGTTTGCTCATTGCTGTCGCTATATAAAAAAGCTGTGTCTGTAACAAGCTACCTACATTTTCAGTCTTAAACTCTTACTAAGACCTCCCAAATAAGATAGAAGTTAATGCTGCAAAGCCAGATGTTGCTTCTGGTAGAATGTGTGAGCACACAGCATTCCCACCCCGCTTCTCTTTTGTGTTAGACTACACATTACAGCTTCATATTTTGTATCTGAGACTGTCTCAGGAGTGGCAGGAAGTGAGAAGGGAGCAGCACACCTTTCTGCTGTTGTCCTATGAGCACTTTTAATACAGCAAATGAGAACAGGTCCTTGTGTTAGCTACTCTTGAACCAACATGCTAGACGTTTGTACTTCTGTACTCTATTTGACCAGAAATGCAACAGCTTTTTTTTTTTTCTCTTCTTCCACCCACTCATGCCCTCAGGTGGTCCCCAGAGCACAGAAAATCAATGTGCTTTCTATTTCTAAGCGGCTGATGAGACTATAAAAATAAATAGCATCAGTCGGGTAGACTAATAATTTTCTTCTGCCCATGGGAAATAGTTGTAGAAGGACAATCTTGGCTCCTACAAGTTCTGGAATGCTGGTGATAATCAGTGGAAGTACAGGGAGGGGTGGGGAAGTTGTTTCGAGAGGTTTTTTTCCTCGTGGGATGACTATAATTCCTTTAATGAAGAAGTTCATGTTTGATGTATGAGGCCTTGAGTGTTAGCAGTTCGTGTCTGAGCCAAAGCCCACTAAAGCATGGCTTCTGTGGATTTACCTGAATACATTTTGGGTGAATGTCTCAAACAATTCAGGGCAGATTTTTTGGAGACCTATCACAGGTACAGAGCAGGGAATTCAAAATGGTCTTTTGGACTTAGGAAGTTTGTGTTTGGAAACCATCTGCTTTTCCTCTGCTTTATTTCCCTGGGGTCGTAAGAATGTGGTTCCTAATCCCCTATAGTAGCTATTTCCCCACAGGACATCCTGTCTGGGAATGTAACATACCAGCTGCATTTGTGTTCTGAGGGAAGCTATTTCATGCTATTTTTCTTTGAGTAAAAGCTGTCTTTATCTGTTAAAAATTTGCTGTTGCAACAAAAGCTGAACAGAACTGGTGTTGGTAGTTACAAGAGCTAAGGGCTATAGCTTTTTCTTCCAAATCCTCTTAGTTGTGTATAAAAGCATTTGTTTTCTCTTGCTTTTCTTGCTTTGGATTATGTCTTTATTCCTTCCAATATTGATGCATTGTAATAGCAGACTGGTAACATCTTTAACCAGAGACTTTCAGGAAATATAGTAAAATAAGTAGCACAAGAGTGGCGGAAAGCAAATCACTTATACAAATGAAGCAGCATTTGAAATATGTATCTTTCTGTCTGCATTCATGTGAAACTTACAACACCCAGAGCAAGTGATGGTTGGTTTTTTTGGGTGTTTGGTTTCATTTATGTTTGGATTTTTTTTACTTCAAGGTAATTCTGTGCATATATATTGCAGAAAATTTCAGTGAATTTCTCCATTTTAGTATCCATTTAATTTCTGTGGCAGAGGATTCTTGCTAACTCTGAGCTTTTAACTATTTCCATTTACCACAAGATGTGAATTCATCTTCCTCTCCTTCAGTTAATTTAAAAGTAAGAAGTAATGAAGGTCTTTGGGGCATGCTAGCATCTCTTATAACTGTGATTCTTTGTCAGGAGGAGATTTAACCTGTAGGTTACAGTAATGCAGGTGCTCAAATGCCAGAAAAACAGCACTGAAATTAGACATCCTCTGAACATTACAATTTGTATGGTCCTGCTTGAACCCTGCTGCAGACTTTGTTTTGCAGAACACCTTATTTTCTATGTAAGATTAATTTCTCCCTGAAATCTAGAGGCCGTGTCATCGTGCTTAAAGGGGATTCAAAGCAGAATATCTAACTACATTAAAAAAAAAAAAAAGGATTAATTTGGTTTGTAGGAAACCAACACGATTGAGTCATGCAACCTGATATTTCAGAGGTTTATTGAATATGCCATAGATAAATGCCACTTTTCAAATCTGTTCCTGTTCTGTGGTACAGTGAATCAAAATACATTGGAAGAGCTGTTTTTCTGCCCTGGCATTCGCATGTTGTTTAGCCTGGCTGTGTAAACATGGTGCATGCACTCCATGGGTGCCCGTGTGCCAGGGGGAGTGACCAGGCATTCAACAGAGTCACGGACAGATTACAGTGGGCTGACACCTATTTACAGCAGGGTGGCTGGATTTGCAAGGTTTTCTGAATATATGCTGAAATGACAAAATGAGTCAATGAATAAAAGGCTCTAACTTTCCTATCCTACTCTGAGGATCAGTTGCTGTTAGAAATTATACACCTACATAAATATACAGTGGCACTTTCAGTCAACTCTTGTTGTTTTTTTCTTTACAAAAAATGCTTTTGACTTAGTGCTGTGCTCAGCTATGTTAAATCCCATGCAAAGCAAAATTTCCACTTATTTTATCAGTCAAAACAACAGCATCCTGAGGACTGTCATGCCTCTGCTAAGATGAGTTTCTGTGTGATAATGTAGAGAAAAGTATAGGTAGATGGTCAGAGAGCTGGAGCACCTCCTAGAAAGACAGGCTGAGGGAGTTAAGGTTATTCAGTCTGAAGGAGAGAAGGCTCTGTGGAGACCTTAGAGAACCTTCTAGCACCTGAAAGGGCAAGAGGGCCTTCAAGAGAGATAGAGAAGGACTTTTTACAAGCGCATGTCATGATAGGACAAGGGAGAGTGGCTTTTAACTGAGAGTAGGTTTAGACTGGGTATTAAGAAGAAATTCTTTACTGTGAGGATAGTGAGGCACAGAAACAGAAAAGTTGTACGTGCCCCATCCCTGGAAGTGTTCAAGGCCAGGTTGGATGGTGCTTTGAGAAAGCTGGTCTAGTCAGAGGGGTCCCTGCCCCTCCATGGGGTGTGTGTAGGGACTGGGTTGGAACTAGATGATCTTTAGGGTCCCTTCCAACCCAAAATGCTCTATGATTGCATGATGCTTTAGAAAATCTCGCTGATGTAAACCAGAGGAATTATTTTGGATTCTGAAGATAAATTTGAGCTTGTAACCCTCTAAACCGGAGCAGTAAAAATTATTTGCATTTTTGCCCCTTGGTAGTATAGAACAGATGTCTGTGATTACTGTTTTGTTCTGAAGCTCTGCTTCATTTTAAGGTATTCTGTTGCATGGGTTTGATTTTTAACACTTACTTTCACAAATCCCTTCCTTCCTAACATAAAGTACTAAAGATCTGAGCTGATAGATACCATCTTTCAATGTAAGTGTGTTATTTCAGCTTGTGTGTAATGGTCTGAATTTTGTTTTCTAGAGACATAAATAAGAATTCTATCTCAGTAACTTGTTTGTTTCTCAGCATTAAGTTCCCTTGTAGGTACAATAAATACCTTTAATTTTTTCAAGAAGTGATGACTGTCTACAAAATATGCATAAAAGATACCATGTTTCAGCTTAATAAACTCATCTATGGAAGAAGCGTCGTGCTATTTCCATTATTTCTATGTTTATTTATAGTATTAAAAATAAAGGAGTCCTAGTTTCCTTCTCTAAATATTGCTTTCTATTGCAGTATATCAAACCATCCTTTGTGGTTTTTCAGATTCAAGCGGATTATGTTTACTTCTAATTAAAGTAACACATTTTTAAGAAGTTGGAAAAAACCCTGGTATTTCCACTAAAAAAAAAAAAAAAAACTTCAGAAGAGTTAACTAAGGTAGCTACTCCAGTTCAGTTTGAGAACTTACTCAAATTTAATATTCAAGTATTGCAAAACCGTAACTTCCTCTGCTGGTATTTTTTTCTGATTACATTTAGAAAAGTCTGTGTAGGAGGAGATATCAACATACATGGGTACATAATTGTTCCTAAGTAG
Source organism: Mohoua ochrocephala (assembly GCA_013398855.1). Classification (NCBI taxonomy): domain Eukaryota; kingdom Metazoa; phylum Chordata; class Aves; order Passeriformes; family Acanthizidae; genus Mohoua; species Mohoua ochrocephala. Next base: position 240,136 of record VZTA01026007.1, on the reverse strand, counting down.
GTGCTGCACATTCAGCTTAAGCTCAGTGAAATGCTTGTGATTTCTTGACCATAATAATTTATTTAAAAAATATTACAAGCTCTGGGATTTTTATGCTGAATGTGTGCTAAAACTGTTGAAACCAAATTTTTCTTCTGGTTTCAAGGGGTTTTTTTGTCATCGACTCTAAGGCCAGACATGAAGTGAGCAGTATTAGTTTTCCTCCAAAAGGATCACTGCAGTTAGTCTTGCCAAAACTGAGTCAGAGATGCAGAAAGCCAAAAGAAATGGCTACTGCAACTGATTTTTTTAAATAACCATGAGATCAATTCAGATGTAAGTTATAAATTCTGCTGACCTGCAGACTGCTCTGGAGCTGGAGTGCGTTATTTGTGTAGGCTGTCATTCCGCCCTTGAATTGCCCTGATGGTGCTCCAAAACAAAACAACGGCGGTGAGGTTTTCAACTATGGGTGCTTAAGGTTGGATGAAGTTGGATAACACTTTTCACGGGACTACAAGGTGCAGATCTGTTCAGATATGTATCTTCCTCTCTCTTTTAAATGCATTACAAAAAAAAAAAAAAAAAAAGCCTTCAGATCCGTAAGGAAAGTGTTTGCATTATGCACAGAGTAGTTTAGCTAGTAGAGGAATAGTTGGAAAATTGCTATGGTGTACTTTGATTTCACATAAATCCCTAATAATAAAATAAATCCTTTTATGGATTACATGTATAGCCTGTGACTATAACACCATAAATTATAGTATATTATAAGCATCTATATGAATCTATAATGGCATGTTATGGCAGCAAAAAGATGACGTGTATATACTATAACTGGGTGAATTGTCCCTAATCATCTCTCTCTAACCATCCTAATTGTCAGACTGCAATCAAGCCCACCAGGATTGATCTAATCTTAGATGAAACAGTTTGTAGCAGATGTTTCTTTATTTCTTCAATTCCTAACTTTAAATGCCAGCAGATTTGCAATGTGCAAAATATTAGTAATAAAAAAATGCTGTCAGAAATTTTAGGATTTGAACTATGGCACTAAAATTATCTAACTATCTTGGAGCAGAAGGTCATGTTCCAAGCTCTGTAAAGCAGAAGTTTAACCTTGCTCCCTAATTTGGATGATGAAATTAAGCTCAAGGTTACATGCAAGGTTATCATATATGAGGAATGTTTCCCTGCTGGATAGTATTCATGGCATACCTTCAGACAGTATTTGTTATTAAAGATACTACCAGTCATTTTTTTGGTATATATTTGTGGGAGTTCATTAATCCTGACTTTACAGTTTAAACAGCTTTGCTTTTGTTGTGGTTGCTTTGTGGTAGATAGTTTGGTAACATTTTAAGAAAATATATTGAAATAGGCAGGAGCAGGTAGAGGGTTAGACTCAATTGAAACGAAAATTGAAAACGACCAAGGCTTATTGTATCTTATGGCAAAGTCTTCGGCCCCACTGCTGGCAGGAGCAGGTAACCTCTTGCTTCTGAGCAGGGCTATGGATTCATTTCGCCTCTCCTGTTTGGGTGGTGGATATCAGATAGCTGTGGAGTATCTCTGCCCTGCTGCTGGGAGATAGGTGAGTTCCCAGCAGTGTGGTAAAGGAGCAGGAACTGGCCTCAATTCCCTGCTACTCTGCACCCTCTGCATTAATTTGGGAGCTCGGTGCTGTGCAGCAGTGCTCCGCCTCTCCTGCTTCTTCGTACAAATCCAAATTTGCCACCCAAAATGCCCCCAATTAGTGCAGTGGGAACTGTATTTCATTTCTATTGTCAAAAAGGTGGACAGCAAAATCAGAGCTGTTCAGTTGTTGAATTGCTGCTCAGGTAAGTGGATTGCAACGATGAGGTGTTTTGGTTTATAGTTCGGGCTTTTGTTTTCAGTAGAATTGACTCAGCAATAGCTTAGATCCTGTAACTTGCTCTTTAGGCTGAGGTATGAATTCCCATTTTCCTCCTGGGCCTTTTTACAGATAATAACTGCATTTCAATTTCTCTTAATTTTTACCTGAATGTGTGACAAGTGTAGCAGTAAGGTGTCACCCCTTGTCTCTTCTCCCTTAGCCAAATTATGCACAGAATCAAAAAATGGTGGGTGTCAACACAATGGTTAAATATGACTTTACTGTGACAACTATTGTTATTTTTCTCACTATGAATGCTATTTTTTTAAGTTGTGACTCCATTTTTTTTAATCTCACAACAAACTGCATTTCTCTCGCATACCCCATTAAAAATATCCATTTCTAATGGAGATAACTAGTGAGGTAAGCTTGAACACATTCATATTTTAGTGTTTTTAGTGCATATACTGCAGATGATGTCTTGTCAAACAGGAGAGCAATGCACATGGCAAGTCAGGGATGAGAAATCAACTAGCCTTTCCTGCAGATAATGAGATGTAAATGCAGAACTGAATATTATTACGTCGTTGTCTTCCTGGGAGAAAATTTGATGGGTTATGCTAGCAAAAAGCCCCATGAGTGATGCTTCAGTGCCTGTCCTGGTCAGTGTTGTTTTCTGTTAGTAATTAGGAGCTGACTCATTGCTGTTTCTTTCAAGAGACAAATGTTTCTACAGCTAGTGGCAGAAAATCAGATGGTTTTCCAGTATACCCAAGAAAGCTGCCATTTGTACTGTCTTTTGAATGGGTGCAGGGAGATTTCAGACCGTCTAAAGTGGTTTGGGAAAAACAGCTTATAGTGTTGTAACTTTATTAAAAAAAAAAAAAAGGATGGAGGATTTTTTTTTTTTGTTTCTGATTTTGTATTGGGTTTTCTGAGTGTGAAATTTCTGGAGTAATGTGTAGAACCTTGTCAATAAAAATCCCTTCTCTAAATATTAGTGGTGGCTGGGAAAGCTTTATTGGCTACAGCTGTGGATAAAAAGAAATGTGAATCTCAAAAGCATTTATTGTAAATGACTAGGAAAAGGCCTTAGAAATCCCTGGAAAATGGAAAGTCATACATAAGATTTCCACTGTAAACCAATTATTTTAGAGAAGGGAAAATGATTTTTTTTCTTTCTGAAAAAGAAATACAAAACTAGCCAGTGGATTTCCTGCAATATGTATTTTAATGGATTTGTTATGAACAGCCATGGCAACAATAAAACAGAATTATATGATGTGAGCATGAAAAGTAATGGCCCATTCAGAGGCCAAATTTTTGCATATATTAGTCAAGAATATTAAAAAATATGATCATGCTGAACATGGGAGCTGAGCAGTGTACTGTATTAAGCAGAAGAAAAAGTATGGAAAGACGACTATCTGGAGATTTCATAATTAATTGATCTGTTGCAGTGTTTCAAGTAACCTATAAAAGAAAGGATCTCTGAAGATTAATAGAAAGGTATCAGCACTGGAAGTCAGATTTCTGACTGGAAAGTTTTCAGAAATCGTTTTGGGGAGGGTGATAAGGTTATATTGTTCCAGGTTCTGGAATCCTCTTCTCTCACTAACAAGATGAGGCTGCTCAGGGTCCATCTTTAGGAGCGAGGCTGCTCTCTCCCGCAAGCTTGTACATTGCAATCAAAATCATTCCCATATGATATTGCAAGGGGCAGCCTAATCAGTACTCACCAGACCACAAGTGTGCTGAGTTATTGCCATGGTTTACTGGTACATAATTGTACAACATCCTGGGTAATAGAAACTGGAGGAATATTTTTTTTGTGCTTTGCCCATCATGTAAAACAGAGATAGGAAGGGTGTTGTTTAAACAGGTTCTGCTATGCCTAAGGCTCTGCAGGTAATTTCAACAGAATCCTTCTCAAGATTGTAATGAACAAGTTTTTGTCCTTCTAATTGATACAGTAATAAAAGAAAACCTAAACCCAGCATGTACTTAATGCCATCTTCCTGAATTTCTCCAGTAAAAAAAGCAATGGCATGGGGTAGACTTTGTGTCGTTTGCCCTTGATACAAAATTTTAAAATCATATGTGTTGAACAGTGAGTGCTCATCCAAGGATGTAACCCTGATTAAATGATCAAATATTTGGCATTTCTTCAACTAAGCACATGTGGGAAACAGACACTAAAGTCTCACAGGAAATACTAAGTATTATGGAGACAACGCCGTGAGTGGTTCTAATTCTCTCCGTTCTGAAAAGGCTGATGCTGATTTCTCTCACAATGGCTTCCCCAATTATCTGAGGACTTTAGAAGTCTTTCAGAAGTTTTGATTACAGCCAATGGCATCCTAAAGTAGGCCAGGGATAAAAGAGTATCTCACAGTTCGTGAATAATTGAGTAGGCTTCTGTATAACAATGAGGTGCCTTATGAAAGGCAAATGTTTGTTTGCTGTGTGCTCACATCTGCACCTATTTATTCATATTTATAGGTAAATTCATATGCTAATGCTTTTTCAAACACTAAGATACAAAGTGTCTGTTGGCATAATAAAGTAAAATGCTGCTGAAATGCAATGGAACTGTATGTGTTTATACCAGCTTTAAAATTAGGTTGCAAAAAATAAAATCCAAATGCAAGGGTGTATCTTGGCATATGTAGATAGAATATCAGGAGTCCTCTTTGGGCCATTTCATTCTTCAGATCTCTCCTTTTCTTAAAGGTCTGGAAAAAACAGATGCCAATAAATTGAAGCAGTTACAGTCTAAAGGACAAACTTATGTTTCCCTCCTCTTGCTATTCAGTGTTCTTTAAAAGCAAAGGCTGTTCATTCCTGCGGTCTGTATGCTGAAGCCTTTGAATTCATCTCAGTTCTGAAATTTGTGAAAAGGCCTGATGAGGAGCATCCTTAAAGATAACTAGCATCTAGCCCTAGGATTTGATGGTAGTTCTCAGTAATAAGGAGGTCAAATCCTTCCTCTAGGATTTCATCGGCTCATCTGCAAACCCTCAAACTCACTTTCACACTGTCCCAAATTGATATCCAGTGAAAAAAAGACTGAAGCCATCATTTAGGAGAACCTGCTCATTTGTCACTAAAGGAAGTGCTTTGGAGTCTGTATTAGCTGACCTTTGATCTAGAAAATGTTCTCATCCTCACAGGGAGAGATCTGACTCCTTGACTGTGATGTCCTTTTTTGGGGGATCTTTCTAACGTGCTGGATCTAACCAATACTTCGCTTTGCAACAAAATATGACTGTCCCATATACACATATATACACAAATAAAAAATATATTTAAAGAAATCTAAACAAACTAACAAAAAACCAACCAAACAAAAACCCCTCCACCAACCTTTGAAAAACTTCTATTAATTAACACAAAATATCTGTTTCATTATCACCAGCTGTCAAAAATTCAGGTCATCTGTAAAATACAAATTCCATGGCTATGCTAAAATCTACCACCATAGATGATGACTTGCGTTGGTCTGGCTTTTCTAAAGAGAATTTGTTGAGGACTGTGAGACATTAAAGGCACATAATGAAAATAAGGAAATCAAGAAAACATTTGAAATTAAGCTAGTGGGTTTCACCTTGATAAAGAACTTCCTAAGAAAAGACCTTCCTCAGAAGAAGAGAAATGAACTGAAACTACACATAGGCTAAAAAACCTACCCCAGATCCCAGAAGAGCCAGGAGTATTATTAAAAGTGACACTTTTATTAAATGAATAAATATGTCCTTTTTGGGCAGTTGGTGCTACTGTTTTTAGTAAAATGAAAACAGTGTGAATATTCTATATCTTCGTGTGTGGAGATTTTCACACTACAAAATTGTGTAGAGTTAATATGTTTAATCAAGAAATAACTGTGGGAGCAGTGCTGTAGTTTTGGTGAAGTCAAGTTCCAACACTGCCTAGATGTTATTTGAAGAAAGTACTATCTAATAAAGATGGTTTATGATGTCCCAAAGTGTAATGTCATTTTTTTCCAGGAAGTATGATATTGTCTTTGCTTTCCCTCAGGATAGGTGAAGTAATTTCTGAGATAGAAAGTACGATTGCACAGTTGCCACTTTACAACCTTAGTAGAAAAAGCCTAGAAGTTGTATGGTTTGTAAGAAGTATACTTGCAAAGGATTTAATTACATGCCATGTTTTCTTCTAAAACTCTTCATAACTAAACGTATTGATACTGTAGCCCAATGGTAGGTCTTTAAAAGAAAACACTTTTTTTGACTGATAACATTCATCTTAGATAGTGGCAACGGGATAGTGTCAGTAGTATTATATCATAATGTGGTTAATTAAGATTAATTATTTTAATGACACTACATTTTCTGCTTGTACTCAGTTTAGACAGCAGACTGAGGGGGAAATTCTGCCTGCTCATATTTCCTTGATATTTTTAATTATCTGGTTTTTTGGTAATGGGAGATATGGTTGATCCAAATTTTATAGTACTATATTTCTTGTGCTGTGTCATTAAATTTCGGAGAATTTGCACTGGATTAAGGCTCTTCATTTATGGCCAGTGGAATCATTAGCTAGTATTGTGTTTGGAACTTTTTTCAATGCATCCTTGAATTAATAACGTAAAATTTCATATGGTATTGTTTATAGAGCTGTCCAAGTACTGGAGAGAAGAATGGTGTAAACTGCTGTTATAGATTATAAAACTAGATTGATATCTAATCTCTTACTTGCATAATATAGTCTAGAGGATTATCATTAATCAGCTTCTCTTTGAACTGCACGTGTATGATTATTTGATAATTCAATTCTTATTTTAAAATTCTGGTTATGGCAATACGATCAGAATGCTTGGTAGGTAGTCTAATAAAGTAACCTTGTTGCCTTGTTGTTTAACAATGCTTTTTAAGCAAAATCTAGTGTGTTTCTCATTAAAATTTTCGGGAGGATTTTATTTTTCACTACATGTTCCCAAAATTTACTAATCTGCATAGCTTTTCCTTAGAAAGTTTGTCATTGAACTAAGTGAGAGAACTAGATGTTGTTATCCAGAAATGGCCACATTAGTTCTTATTTCAACCTTGTGTTTTCTTTTCTGTGTGCACAATGATGCTAAAGGTGATTGCTGTTTTCTGTTAAAAGCTGCAATGAATGTTTCTCAAGGGTATTAATCCTCTCATAGAAAAAGAGGACAGACAGTTGTGAAAGCTAGAAATATGGGGAGTGATTTCTGAAAGAACTTCCTCTAATGACAGTCTTACAGTGCTTTTCATATTCAAAGTTCATGGATTTACTTGCATCTCAGGAATTGTCAATTTTGGCAGTGATGACAGAAATTGAAGCAGAAAAGTTTACAAAGAATTGGCTATCAATATGTATAAATTGACAAATTGGTATACTTGTGTAGAAATAATGGATGCTCTCAGGATTTTCCAGACTCTTAAAGTAAAACACTGTCATTTTAAACTTCCTTCCTGAGTCGGTTCTGTAACTGAATGCATTTGTGATACTGTCCACCTTCAAAGAAAAACTAATAGAATCCATTGATTTTGTTCACAGATTTTTAGGCGTTGTTGGTTGGTTTTCAAGAAGGCTTCCAGCAAAGGACCCAGGAGGCTAGAAAAATTTCCAGATGAGAAGGCAGCATATTTCAGGAACTTTCACAAGGTAAGTCATGCCTTTCTCGTGAACTGAAGCATTGCCTATTTATCACTCTTCCTTGGGAAGAGTGTGTTCTTGGTATGTCTGGTTTGCAAACAATACAGTGAAAGTCTTGTTGAAAACCTAATCCTGGCAATAAAGGCACAGTAAAACATCCGTAAGTCTCAGCAATGCAGGTGAGATATCACACTGTCTTTTTCCAGATGAGCACAAAACCCTCAATGTGTGTGAAGCAACAGAATATTTTTTTATTTAAACACTCGTAGTTTGGAAATGTGTAAAATTTGCTGCCTATTCAAATGTTTAATCAGCAGTTGTTATTCAAGTATTAAACAAATTCTGAAAATGCCACATGCCTCAGTTGTAATGCTGACACTCTTCGAATGTGTAAGGTTTTTCCCAGAACTCAGGATTTACAAGCTCTGTCAACAAAAAGGATTTTTAGCAGTAAAAAATCAGGATTCACTGAATGAGATGCTCCCTGCTTTCTCCATCTCTCACACTTCTGTGATGGGAAACAAGATATTTGAGCATGAGTTCTTCTTTCTGTCTCATAAGTTACTATTATCAGCCCCCCAAGGCTGTCAGTAGACTTCACGTTGGCTAAGCCTAAAACAGGGCAGGGATCTGTGCTTGTCCTGTTGTCTTCTATCAAGTCACTGTTAGCTTTATGACATATCAATGTTAGATATTCCATTAAACCTGTCAAGTTGAAGCACAAAGATGAGTTAACCAAGTGCCACACGGCAAGCAGTGAAAAAGTTTTTGTAAGCCTAGATCTCTTGAAGGCAGGTGTGATGTTCTTACCATAAAACTACAGATTGGCCTTCAAGTTCCAGTAGCCAGGCTGCTCTACTGTGAGTGCCCTGGGGGGACACAAGTCCTGCCAGCAAATCATTTCCGTCATGAGCTCCTCTCTCCATGGGTCCACAGGCCAGGAGCCCCCTCCAATGTGGGCTTCTGACACGGCCACAGCTTTTTTGCAAGGCTTTGGGGAAGTTTTTATGTTGGATTTTTTTAAATTCTTTTTTGAGCCTGTTGCGGCTATAGCGTACCTAATGTGTAAAAGGACTCAGAGAGACTTTACATTTTGCTTGTCAGCAGTCATCATTGTAGAAAAATAATATGAAATGCAGGAATTGTTTGAGAAAGTAGCATAGATACAGATGCAGCTGCATGTTGTAGTATTGATGGAAGAGTCGCCCTTTGCAAATGGAAGGGGAGGGTGTTACTCTTTTTCATCTGTTTTTTCCTCTCTTATTCCGTTCCATGAGGATAGGAAGGAAAGACAAAGAAATGGATACTCTTTCCTATTTAAAAGGATAATGTGTTTCTGGCGGGAGAGAAAGAGCAATTGTATCCGTTCACTTGGATTATACCCGTTTTTCAAGTAAAGCCATGAAATCATTTCTGAGGGTATATTATCACAAAACAGAAACCCAGAATCTTATACTCTGGCTTGATTTTTTTTTCCAAGGGTATTTTATTATTTCATAGTGACTTTTCTCAATTGCCTCCATTCTGATAAATAAAATAGTGGTGAAGTAGATGTGCATGAATTGTGAATAGTCATCAAGTGTGACTATTGAGGGAACAGTGCAGGTTGTTATAGGATAAAATTTAGTTATTTGATTGCTGGTATTGGATGAAAATACCCTGATTTTCTTTCTTTCTTTTCTAGAGCTGTTTATTGATTTATTATATTTTGAAGTTGTTCAAAATGCATATTTATCTCTAATCATTGCAAACTATTAGCCCTGTTTTGGAATTCTCCATTTCCTTTCTCAATCACAAAATTTAAAGAGGGCGTATGGGATGAAAAGTTGAAGATTAACTCTGAACACTGAGAACCAGTGAAAAAAATTATTAAATACTGAAGAACTGAGACTTGGTGCTTTTTAAAGAAAGATTAAAATAAAAGTTGCAAGCCTGATTCCTTATAAAAGGACAACATGCATAAAGGGACAAAAGGCTCTGCTCACTCACTAATATTCATAGAAGAGTATCTATATCGACCCTGAGGTCCTTTTCCCTGTACAATTTCTTTGTAAGCAGTAGGAGGGGTTGGTGTAGAGGGGTACTCAGAATGCACTGTGTTTCTCTAGGAACTTACAGCCTTCAGACTTTCAGATCAGTCTAGGTTACCTTGGGAGAAGGCCTAGCAGTAACACAGAGTTAGGTTGTATTGTGCAATGTTTTTTAGCTTTCTTATGCAGAGATATAGAAGAAAATAGTACATCTCAAGTGGAAATATAACAAAAATTAGTATCTTTGATTTATCTGTGTTCAAATCAATTGTCAGGATCACAAACAGTACCCCGATATAAGTAGGTCATCAAGGTCTCCACTTTTTCCATGTTTGAGCTTGAAATGAGTCTTAAATGAAATTCCTCTTTGACTATACATCTCCTATACTTATGTAATAAACTTGTGTACGGGGCAATGTGATTTATAGAAGAGGCTAAACAAAGGAAAAAACCCAGAACTGCTAACACAAAGCTAAGACAATTAAAAATAGAGATTTTCTGGTTTACATATGCTAAATAAATAGCCTTTAATGAGTAAAAAAGCTGTCCTCTTTAGAAAAATGATTCCCTCCCCCCACTCAGTATCCAGACTATGTATGGGTTTGTTTGCTATTCTGTAATTCTGTAAATTGCTGTTATGCATTGCTTTGGTGTTGGGGTTTTTTTTACTAGTAATTTTCTTACTATAAATAACAGTAATGGCATTAGTCCTAGACAAGTGCCTCCTGACAGCAACAGTGCATATTACATTCATTAGCCAAAACGTGACCTCATCTGTTCATTGCAGTTTCTGGTATCATATTAAAACTTCTCATTACTGTAAATTTAGATCATTGCACTCTTGCTCAGGTAAGTTTATAGCTTAGCTGTTCTGTTTTCCCTTGACCATTCATTGCAGAGGTTGTGCAGAACAGCTGTGTTGACTCCCACTGCTCCCTCCAAAGAGGGGATAAAATAGCAATAGCTCTGCATCCATGGGGTGGGTATTTTCTTGGTAGCCACCCCTACGCTGTCAGAAAAAAACAAGAACAGACACCACAGCTTTGCCAACTTAAAAGAGAGCATAAATAAAAAACTTTTCTTATTTCTGTAATAGAAGATATAAGGTGTATAAAAAGTGAATTTTTCCTGCTTTGGAGACTGATCAGGCAGTACCAGTGCCTGTAACCCATTAGGAGAGGCTTTCAGGAGCATTGCCGAGAGTCAACATGGTTAAGTGGCAACATGAGGATTACTAGAAATGAGAGATCAAACGTCCGAACCTGAAGTGTATCCAAATGAACTAGAAAAAGCATTACTCAGCTGGCCAATTAATTGTTAAAGCAGAATTAGAAAGAGCAAAGTAGAGCTTGAAGAACAACTAACCAGGATAGATTCTGACCCATCAGGGTCAAAAACCTTGCCAAAGACCCCAGAGTACGAAGCAAATGTGCAGGAAAGAGAGTAGAAATAAGCACTTTCACGTTGGGATTTACTGTAGAGAGAAGTGGCGTGCTCTGGTGTGGGTATGCGAGGGAGGGTTCTGTAGACATGTCTTTGTGGTATAAACTTGATCATAGGTACTTCAGGCCCAGCTAACTAGAGAACAGAGTTACTCAAGAGCCCAAATGCCACTTAAGGATGATATAGCTGAATTACTAGTGGTAGTCCATAAATACTGAAATAAGGATTTTTCCATTCCTTATAAAATTTCCAGTTCCATTCATGCATTCTTCCTCTTCACTTATAGATTAAATAGCCTTCACATGAAGTGAAGGTGTTGTGGTTTGGGTCTGTCCCTGACAAGATATAGCTGTCTTGGAGCAAGACAAGCTTGAATCTGTCAGTGCTAGTGTGCTTACCCTTCAAATAAATAAATAGCTGACATCTGGCATAGAGATCGAGACTCATTGATTTAATCCCCCCAATATGAGAGGTTGTTCTGTTAAGATTGTGTAAACAACAGCTATCTCCAAGGTTTTGAGTTTTAAGTTAGCGAGATTAAAGTAGGATAAGATTTTTAGATTTATGTTGTTTTTCCTGTCATTATGTTCGATTATGATGTGCTTTATATAAATCTGCAAATGCAAAAGGAAACAAATTGCAAAACATTTTAGCAATGACTTCTGATAGTCAAAAATGTATATGGGACAGATGGTGTTAAGCACATTATATAATATGTGTTCACAAAAATAGACAATAATCAAGAAAAAGAACAGCAGTAGCCTTTTAACTGTAATTTACTGGATTAAATTTGTGGCCAGGGCCACACAGTAGGAGATACCTTACCATTTTCTTTCATAGGTTGATTGTTCTGAAGAAACTTGTGGAATGCAATCCCAGTGATTTATGGCAAGCTCTTATATCAGCTACAGCAGCTTCTTGAGCACTTCTTGGCATTGAAGTCTCCTGTGCTCATGTGCTCACAAGCACACAGCCAGATAGTCCTGTTTGGTAATAGGAAGGAGGAGACAGGTTTTCTTTGTGCTTAAGAACACGGTATTCAGGAACAATAAGATACTTATTTTTCTACAGCACAGTTCCTAGTCTCTAATTTTGATGACCTTGAACCATGAGGTGCTTATTCAGGATAAATGAATTCCCGATGACTTTGAAAACCACTGAATTTTGCCGTGGTCATATATGTGCTAGCTCGTACAATTCTCGAATGTAATTACAGCCCTGAAATGAAAATAAAAATACTCATATATGGTAGTGTTATCATAATCCTTATAAGAACTTCTCTCTCCTTGTTTCCACTTAGTTACCTGTGGGTTGTTCTGGTTTGTTCTTTTCCTTGGTGTTCTCTGCCACTGCCAGGTTGCCTAAATAAAGATTCTTATTGCTAAAGAAATGTGAACTAGCCTACTGCTTATTCTAGTTTAGTCCAGGAGTCCTGCTTTATTGTGGAGTATTTCAGACTCTTATGTTGCTCATGTTCACTACAAATCAGAAGTTGTGCAAGTCTCCTTATGGATTTCTATAATCTGGCATATTCTTTCTCATGATATTGCATTGTTTCTCAGCTGCAAAGGTGTTCTTAAAAAGAAAGGTGGACAAACAGCCCTCAAAATTTGTTAGGGTTAATTCTTGTGCTTTTTATGATAAGATATATTAAAATACTTGATTTGCCTCTAAATTTAAATATTATTTGAATTCCCCTTCTGCAGTTTTTTTTCTTGGTGTAATTGTTATGCTGTCTGTTTTTCAAAATCTCAAATTCAAACCTGCCTGGTTCTGGTCTGTTGACCATTCTGCTTCTACTATTTGTTAGTTGATCTACAGTTCCTCAATAAGTCTTTATTTTCTCATCTGGTTAAATTCACTCAAAAATTCATATTTGCTGAAAGCTAAATAGGAATACCTTATGAAGATCGGGTCACATTCAAAGATGTTGTTTGCTTTGAAAACCATCCCAGATTTAGATCACTTTCCTTTCCCTCTTCTCCCTTTACCCTTGTTCTTTAAAAGTATGGTATTTTTTTTTTCTCAAAACTTCTTTCAGAAAAATTCAAAGTGGTAACCTCAATGTAATATTTTCTTATGAACCCAATGAATGTGTGTGTGACTATGTTAGTTTTGAATAATATATTGCAAGCTTTTATCTGCAAATAATTAAGAATTTAGCAATTAGTTTTTGTAATTCTTTGCTCTTCGAGGTTTAAAGAGGTGCCCAAATGTACTTTCTGTGGTTTTAACATCCTTATTTTGCCAAGTCTTCCAAAGCAGAGATAACTAAATCTTCCTGAAAACTATATCCTTATTTTTCCTCATTTTGACATGTAATTATCTTCAAATATTTGTTTACAGCACTTTCAAGTAATATCTTCTAGCAAAATCATGTGGCTGGTATGGGAAGGTTGTGAAGGACATTGCTTCCATAGGCTGCTATTAAACAGCCAATGAGATCAAAATGAACCCTACTTAAATGAGTAACTGTTAGCAAAATTGCTACAGTTTTGTACAGCAAACAAAAAGATTTGCAGTAATTATCAGATGCCTCTTAAAATATAGAAGTATTTGAACAACATGGCTGTTCAAAGCAAGCATTCTGTGTACCAGAAAGCAAATTGCAGGAATAATTGGAGCTGTGCTGGTAATAAAGCTGTTAATAGAGCCTGAGCACATCAAAGGGCAGCATACAAACTAATAAAACAAAATCTTTTTCGACAAAGATTGCATTAAGGCAATAACATCTTCCTTCCTTAACAATGTAATGAAGAAATCTACAAGTTGAGCATGCTGACAGGACTTCGAGGTCCTGCAAATGTGAACCTAAAATGCATAAGTGATCCTATGAGTCCCTTCCTGTATCCATTCATCCATCTAAACCTTTGATTCACGGTATATTAATTTGAAGTGTAAATTCACAGGTTAAATAAAGAAGCAGTGTCAAAATGTGGTGTTGAATTCCTTAAAAGTGACATCAGTGGCTGAATCTAAGTGTCAAGGAGGGAAATAACAGTAGGAAAAGTAAAGATAATCTCTACTTGTAACACAAAGCAACGCCAAGACCTCTTAGTGGTGGTTCTTAAATGAAGATCCATGTACACTTTATTACAGAAAATTCATAGTAGTAGTTGAGTGTGTATGTACAGTTTGGCAGCAAAAGGGACACTCTGCTCTTACAAATCAGCTGTTTAAATAGAAGCTGTATTCCCATTATATTAAGTATTAAAAGAAGCTGGAAGACCAAACCTTTTTCTTGGAAAAGAGGATAGGAGAGGAACGTTTAAACATTTCAGTAGGAGGAGAAAAACAAAAATGTAAAACTTCCAAAATGTCATTGAACTATAGAACAATTCAGGACCTCTGGAGCCATCTAATTCGATCCCCTGTTCAAAGCAGCATCAGTCAGATCACATTGCTCATGGCCATGTCCAGTTGTGTTTTGAATATCTCCAGGACTGGAGGCTCCATGACCTCTAGAAAGCTAAACAAGAAGTCCTGCACCTGCGGCCTGATAACCAAAGCAGTAAAAGAGTCTGGGAACTGAATGTCTGGAGTGCAGCTCTGCTGGAAAGGCCCCGAGGATCTCGTTGGGCAGTGAGCTGAGCTGAGCCAGCCGTGCGGCAGCAATGACGGCAAACCATGTCCTGGAAAGCCTCGGGAGGAGTATGGGCAGCAGCGTGAGGATTCTCAGCCTGGAAGGCTTCTCTGTACTGAGCCAGACCTGTAATATTGTGCCTAATTTTGGTCTCCTCACTGCTCTATTCAAGACAGGAAAATCCCCAGAGAGTGTCAGTGAGGAAGTTGGAGGTTGGCGAACCTGGGGCAAGACTGAAGGAACTAGATTTGCACTGGTGAGGAAAGAAGGTCTGGGGGCAACTAATCACAGCCTTCCAATTTTGATAAGGTGGCTGAGGTGTTCTCAAGGATGCTCAGGGGAAGGGCAAGAGGCAATGAGCAGAGGTTACTTCAGGAGAAGTTAGCTTGATATAAGGAATTAAAAAAGAATAACCAACTGATGTTTAGAGCAACTAAACATGAGAGCAGGCTAAGCAGAGAGGTCAGTATTTCCTCACTGGAAATCTTGAAGACCTATCTCAGCAAGGCCCTGTGTAACCTAACTGAAGACCCCCCTTTTGAGGTGGACCGGATGACCTGCAGGGTTTCCACCCAACACTTTCTGTGAACTATGAAGTATGTGTCACTAAAGTTGCTCCTGGCTCTTGATATATCCCCGTGCTGCATGTGTTGTGTCAAACTGGTCCTGCCCTCTCCTGAGGATATTTCAGCGATGGAAAAAATATACTTAATCTTCCCAGTGTGTCTTAAAACTGTCTCAGGAGAACTTTTCTTTGAACTGCTCTAGTGTTATTGCTTTACAGTAGAGGATATGCTGGTCTATGTGTCAGTTATGTATATTCTGCTTCTGCCATGTAAATCTAGCCATGTTTTGGCAAAGTTTAAAGCCTTGCAAGCCTGTATTTTGTGCATATTTTTTAGAAACACTTCTGACTTTGACAGCTAAAATGTTTCATGTCATCTGTAAAGCTTTGAATATGATGGAAATTCAAATAATTTTCTCTCCTGAGTAATGAAATGTGTTTCTCCCAGTTCTTTCAGGGCTAAGGACTAGTATTCACTGTAAGAACTACTTGTCGTTTTTATAGACTAGTACTGGGACAGGTGTTTGAGGTGAGATCATGGAGTCATTCTCTGTATGTATATCCCATGGAAAGGAAAATTGTTGAATTAAAACTTAAGAGAAGAAAGAGACCAAATGTTAGAGCATGGGAGAAAAGTAAAATGATAAATGTTCTGGCACTCTGTGAGAGCACCTTATCCTTTGGATAGATGTGAGAAACACCAAGGTCGATGGAAGGCTGGCTGCTCAAATAATTGATATGAGAAATGCTGAAGCGAAGAATGGGATGGGAAGATTTTGAAGAAAATATATATTACAAAAGTGATAAATCTGTTTTAATTGACTGTACAAAGCCAGGGAGACTGGTGCAGAGATAACAATCCCAACGATGAGAGGGAGGTGAACAAGGAAGCAAAGAGCATGGACATGGTCTGTCTCTTCAGCTCAACTATACCTGGTAAAGAAAGTCTGTGCAGCAGGACAGGTGCACATTAACAGAAAGCAAGGAGGGATTGTTCAGGTTTTTACACCCAAGTAAATTGCTCTCCAATAACACTACCTCATTTGTTCCAGCAGCTGGGAGCTGTTCGCTTCTCAGACATGGCCCAGGAGAGGCCAGTTCCAAAATAAGAAGAGCATGTGCTTGGAAGAGAGGGTTTCAGTAGCAGGGACCCTGATGAAGCTGGGGGATAGGCACTTAGGAGGGGAGAGACTGGAATTAAGGTCTCTGAAGCACATCCTCATTGGTCCTTCCGGGGAAATCAAGAGGAAAGGATTGAGCTAGCATATAAAAGAGAGTTGCACTAACCAAACTCTCCTTTTGAATGCAAGTGAAAAGTGTAATCTAGATATCTTAAATTCAAATCAAAAGTTTAAAGGACATATTTTTGACTTTCATTTGTTTTCACCATGCAGTTCCTTGTTTCTTCCCTGCCAGTATAATCCACACATCTCAGAAGCAAGGAAGGTGTAAAAGAAAATTAATATTTGTGAAGCCATCTGTGTGAAATAGACTTGTGTGATGACCAGCACAGCAGAACCCTGAGAGAAGTCAGGTTGTACCATTAAGTCAGAAAAACATTATGAATTTATGACAGCAAACAAATTTATAAAGCCTCTACTTAGCAGAATAGTATTCACCATTTAATCTGACTGTGGTGAAAAATAGTTATGGAAAATCAAATGCAATCATATATTTATGACAATGTGTATCATAATATGTATAGAATAGGTGCCAATAAACGTAAAGGTATTTATATGTTGTAAGATACAGGGAAAGAAGGCCATAAATCAGACCCAGTGGGGCCCACTGCCATAAACAACAGGAAAATGGTGAACTAGGCCTACAGAACTAGTAATCAAAGTAATGTTGAGGTCTTCCTTTCCTAGCCTTCAACGCTTAACTCAGCGTTTGTATTTTTTTCCAATATTTTGTGCATGTATTTTCACTATTCAAGTGTCAAATGTAGGTATACTACATAAATAATAAAAGTTCATGATGAAAGTTAAAGACCTAATTATCTAGACTGCAGTTTATAACACCAGTGAAAAAATGTTATGTGAGGATTTTATTTTTTTTTTCCTAATGACAACATTTTCCCTTGAAGCTAATCTGAATTACGTGTCTGTGTTGCTGGGTAATGTTTACCATATTGCTGTGGAAATGGGAAGAGGCGTGGACCCTTGTGCAGTAGCTATAAAAGGAAGCAGACAGGTACAAACAGCACGTTATGGTGTACGAGGGAGGACCAACAGGTTTGCTTCTGTAATTTGCTTTCTCTTAATAAAGAGAGATGAAATATAGTAAGTCTTATGAGTACTAAGTTTCATTTAAGGTTTTGATTTACTTGGAGTAAGGGAAGCTTTGCAACGTAAATAAAGAGCAATTTATTATGAAAATTAGCACAAAACTATCTAATTTTTACTTCTTCATAGAAGGAAATTTGAAATTCAAATCACTGGCTGATGAAGGTTATTAAAAATGCATTAGAGTTGAAAATGTAGCTCTATGTAATTGTCATAATAGATACTCAAAATTAATTTATCCCCAATGACAATTAAGCTAAAAGAATTTTCAAATTATCAGCTAACAAATTTCAGTTAATTTTAGAAACAAATAAAATGAAAACATTTCAAAAATTTTGTAAAAAATTAAAACTATTTTAAAATAATCCTAAGAGAAGGGTTACCTTTCTGTTTAGAATCGTTCCTTTTCTTCTCTTGCAAATTACTGCAGTCTCGCAATTTCCTTTTACCTCAGGTTCTCTCTATTGCATTTTTCTCTCTTTCACCTTCTTGTCCAGAAGAAGTCTAGACCACTTTGAGTTTATGTGTGCACACACATGTACAGGCATGGGCTGAATTTAGATTAAACGGAACTCATTTATCTTCCCTCTATACCTGGTATTTTTTCATCTAGGTGATGCATTTTTTTTGATGAGCATCCAGGGATCTCATAGGTAATCTGCCACTACTAATACTTCTTCAGAATATCTGAAATGCCTATAATATATGTTTACGTTTAAGAACAGCACCAAAATGACCGTTTCGGCATTGTTGGGTTGGCATGGGAGTTATTTTTAAAGGCACTGAGGCATATTTACAGCCTTTAAAAATCAACAGAGGGGAAAGTTTTTCTAAATAATACTACTTTTGTGGTGGGTGTGTATTTATCGTTTCAATGTTTTCTGAAAACAAGCCAACCAAACACTGTAGGCTAGTGGATATGTCTGTGACTGTGCTTGTCGATGTACGCACATGGGCTTGCACCACTTGCTGTTGTCCATGGCCAGCAGCGTGTCTGAGCCCCCCAGCTGAGTCCTGCACTTGTGTGTGTTTATTCCTCCCCTTTGGCATAAGGTGAGAAAGCCAAGAATAGGGAATGTCTTTTCTCTTTCCCTGGCTAATGTAATTTATTTTATTCTGAACATACCTCTTGATAGTTCAGCAGATACTCAGCATCTGAGAGGTCCTTAAAATCTGCATCGAGTTTGTTCTCAGCTGTGATTGTTTTTCCCCCTGTGAGTGTTAACGTTAGAGGTAAACCAGCCTTTGTCACCTGATTCTGACCCCAGTCTCCCCCATGGTTTCAAGGTATGGCTAAAGGGAGCTACAGCTGAAGTTAAGGGCTTTCACGGATTGAAAGGGATAGGAAGGGGAATTACACCTGGGGCTCAGCCACTGGCGTCATGTACAGCATGGATACAGCCCTGATAATTTATGTGCATTGAAAGCCTACGGTTACGTGGATCCTCTAACACTCCTGACCCAGTCTGTCAATGCAGGGAGAGATTTCGTGGTTAGGGTTTTAACTTGCAGTTTAGCAGGAAGAATTATACACACACGTCACTTACTGCATTCAAGCCATTACTGCATGTAAGTGATTTGTTTTCAAATTTAGTCTGTGTTAATAAACACTTATTTTTAATTGAGCTGATCTAACAAGATAATTATGGAAACTGTTGCAAGTCAGCCGATTTAAGTAAACCGAGAGGAAAATTTAGAGGAAGTTTTGGAAAAGTATGTTTCTCCTTTTCTTTCTGCTCAAAGACCGGTAACGTATTCCTTTTAATTAGCCAATACCTTTGGGTCAAAAATAGAACAGATCTGGACATAATCATGTACTGTAGGAATGTCAGAAGTGAAAACTCTGAAAACTGGAAATGGTTTCTAACTATCCAGCATATTTTAGTCACCTCACAAGGATATTAACACTCATCTAATGATCTAATGTAGTGAAATATTGCATAAATATTGTTTGCCTGCCTACTAACTCTAGCAGGAAGTTTGATATCGAAAGCTTTTTTTTTTTTAATTGCAGCTGAAATTTGAAAGGATAACTGTGAAACCTATTTTATTTGAGTTGTGAATCTTCTTCCCCCTCTGCCATCTCTCTAGCACAGTGTTGGTTTTCAAGTGTGCACCTGGGTTACAAGTTAGAAAATTTATGTTGTTTTAGTATTAAGGCATTAGTTTAAATTTTGTTAACACTCACTTTTACAGAAGGCTGTATTTTTCTCCTTTTATTTTAATGCATACGCAGCATAGCCTGGTATTCAGATTGCTCTTCAAAATGAAATGTTAGATTGGAAAACATATTTCAAAGGAATTTTAGGATAGCAAGGAAATGGGATTGAGGAGAACTGGGGTTTTTGTTCTACAAATGACTGTACAAATACCCCGTGAAGTGTGAATGCATTTTTTTCAATATGTATTTAAAAGTCCTAATTAAAATGTTTGTTAAGGGAATAGGTCCATGTGGACATGAACTGATCAGATTTTAGCTATCACTTTCAAACACCAGGCTACCAGCCAGAACCAGAATAATCCCAGTAGGCTGGTTGATTTTATGGGCTAGGCAGCAGCTCAGTCCTGACAGTATTACAGCAGCACGGCTTGAGAGAAAGTAACTTGGCTTGGAAAAATCCCTGCATCTTTGCCTAGTAAGGGCAGCTGATATGTCTTTAATATGCTTACTCTGCCCTGGTAGGTTTGATTTACCAATGCTGTCAACCAATTTAGCATTTAAAGTGGCATAACAAAAGCTAGTCGAGGAAGACTGTTTTCCATCCTTAGTTGTTTAGATTTCATTGAGACATAATAAAGAGTTTGTAACTGCTTGTGTGTAAGTGATCAGTTACAGTACAGCATGAAACTGGGTACCCAGGTCGTAGCCCCTATGAGAGTCAGATAGGCTAATACTTAGAAATAGTAAAGACTTAAAGAATGGAGAGAGTTGTAAACAGTAATAATTTCTCTTTCTCTTGCATTTATTTAAATTTTGAGAAATTAGAATAGTTATTTTATTTTCTATTCAGTCTAAATTTGCATAATGTCATCTACATTTTCCAAAAATGCTGAAAAATTCACACTTATTCATTTTTTTAAATCTCAATTTTATCTGGAGGGTAAGAAGGAATTATTCATTATCCTTCTACTATCAGATCTACACATATTTCTTCCCATCAAAGTTTTCTTTTTTGCCCTGACATTACTGCCTGATACTTAGCCTGATTTGTTTTTAATGTATTCATTAATTCTTCCCCTTTTTGGTTTTTTATTTTTATGATTTACTTTTTCAGTTAACAGGCAAGATTCTTACTGCTGTTATAGGCGTGGTTTCCATTTAGTACTTAGAGGAATGAACATTTACTTGGTAGAAGTTTCTTAAGCACTTATTCCTCTGAAATAGCAGCCAGAGACCTGCCCTAGAGGCATAATGTGGAGGTTGATATGCCACTCCTTGGCAAAAATCCTGGAGTGCTGTTACCATAACAACTCGTATTCCAAGGGTAAATTGACATGCAGAGATGGGGAAAACTCTTCTGTTCTCTTTCTGAATTGTTTTCACTCTTTTATGATCCATTCTTTCACTTCTCTGATCTTGGGATTTCTCTTCTCCCTTATTATGTTCCTCTTGTAATCTTGTGGTTTAAGATTTGCTATTCTTTCATGAAACAGTTTTTTTTCTTTTTTTTTTCTGCCTCTTAGTACATTTTTAGCTTAAGTCTTGTTTTCCAGTCTCTTGCATCCCCTCATCCTATTGTTGATTGCTGGTTTTGTGCAATATATGCTGATGTCATGGAAATGTGTTTCATCTTAAGTACTCTGAATGGCCTAATCCCATGAGGGTTTGCGCAAACTCACAAAGGTCCAAATATCCTTGCACATCTGTTAGCATCCCTTTTTTAGATTAAGAAGGTATTTCTTATGTGAATGGACCTGAAGAGTTCTCTTGTCCAGCTCCTGCTCACAGCAGAGCCACCTCTGAGGTCCAAGGTCTGAGCCAACGTAATTGCGCAGGGCGATGTCCAGTTGAGTCTCCAGGGATGGAGATTGCAGAGCCTCCCTGAGCTGCCTCTCCCACTGCTGGACTGTCTTCATGGTGAAAACGTTGCTTTTCATATGCAGCCTGAACATCTCTTGCCTCCGTTTATGCCCATTGTCCATCTTCCTCGAGGCCACCAGGCACAGCTGTGAGGAGCCTGGCTCCGTCTCCTCGATAACCTCCCTGCTGGCGCTGGGGGGTTGCAGTTAGACGCCCCCAAAGCCATCCCTGCTGCAGGATGGAGCAGCTGCTGCCCTCAACCTCTCCGCCCCACAGGGCAAGTGGTCCAGCTCTGGCTGTCCTGGGGACCCTCTGCTGAGCTCACTTTTTCATATCAATTTCGTTGGAGTCCCAAAACTGGGCAGAGTGTTGCAGATGTGATCTAATGAGTGCTGAGTTTAAAAAAAAAAGTCACTTCCCTTGATGTATGGTCTGTGCTTCTGTTAATGCAGCCATTTCCCCAGTCCCAAAGGTCTTTATGCTTTTCAGGCAGCACACTGTCTTTTCTTAAGAGCCCAAATCACATCCAGCTCCATCCAAAGCTGTAACAAAACTTCTGCTCTGTAGCAATTGGATTTAGCGACGTCGAAGGAGCCACTGCTAGCTGCAGATAGTATGACTGAAAGCTGAGCTGGAGGCAGGTGTTCAGATGCTTTGAGATCCTGTCTGTGGTCCTTTGTTCCGTAATGAGCCAACATCTCCTGTTCTCCTTTTGCAGACTGGAAGCAGCCTACTGGTGCCTCCTTTGCCCTTTTCTTGCTGTGATAGTTAACATGGTCCTTGCTTTTTATATCACTCTCTTATTGTTGCCGTGCTGTTTCTGCTTTGGGGTGGTTCTTTACTGTCTGGGCGTCGCTCACTGGAGTCCCCGCTCCTTGCCCCTGTGTTGGCTTTTGCGCTGTCACATTACTGCTTGCGTGGTATTACACAACAGATGGTAGTATGTGGGCCATTATTAAGAAATAAAGAGGATAAATGATTGCATTTTATAGCTCTCTCTTCTGCTTCTATTTTTTCTAGTTAGAACTTAAATGACAGGAAGGTAGTGTGCAATGCAAAACAGAAACCCATTTATGTAAATTCAGACCTTTTCCTCTGCCCAAGCAATTTCCAGGACTCCGCACAGTGGAAATAACATTCAGTAGATGGAATTGCAGAATCATTTCCTTCCCAGTTTCATATGGGAGGCACATGTTTGGAAGAATTCAAATAGGATATAACTCAGAATGGGGCACTTAAGATTTTATTCATGGTTTTTGTGGTTTTCTTCTCTTTTGGACCTCCTTTCTTATTTACTGTGGAATTGTCATTTTTGTAGGGATGCAAACATAATACGTGGTTTGGACGTAATATTTCTGTAATTGTGGAAGAGTTATCTATTTAAATATACAATTTGAGCACCAGACCCCACGATGTGTTATATATGTACAGTCTTTACATGTCCATGTAATACAAAAGGAAATCGTAGCTCTTCAACTGCATGACTAGAAGGGCTTTTTAATACAAGACGCAAACAAACGTCCAGTGTAGGTCAATAATGAAGTGTGGTAGATTAAACAGAAAGTGTATTGAATTGTTCCTAAAATCATTCCTCTTTGAGAGAAATAAATGTAGTTCCAAAGAAAGTAATCAGAAAAGAGGAAAATTACATTTACTGTTAAGAAGCAATGCATCCCAGTTAATATGAGCCTTTGTTTAAATTAAGTATATTTTGGAATTTATAGCCTTTCACATCTAAGAATATAATTAAGATACTGAAATGATAATGAAACACCCAAGCATTTTAAAGGATAGTTGTTTTAAGATGCATTGACAGTAATTGTTTTATAATATAAAATGTTTTGCTAGTATAATGAAACTGTGATCTTATAATTATTTCCTGTTGTTTACCTAGGTAACAAATGCTCTTTCAAAATGAAGACTTTAGGTTGATAGACAGAGAAGGGCTAAAGTGTTTTTAGAGAGACCAGAAATTTCTTACTAGAAATCTGTTACCTCATCTCTTCTGGCTAGACAGAGGTAACTGTCCACTTCAAAGCCTGGATGTGCTGTTCAGAGATTTTATTTTCCATATAACAATCCTAAGCAATTTCCTTGATCATCAGCCTATACCTGTGTATCCTGCTTGGATTTAGGCTATGGCTATCTGCCACTGAACACTTTCTGGTAGTAGTAGTTTTCCTGCACTTGAATTATTTACTAGAAATCTGCAGCATGACTTTACCGAAATTAAATTACAGTTGGTGTAGCTAGAGACGAGTGGAGTGAGACTTCTGAAATCTATCAGGATGTTTTTTCGGATGGTTTCCAAGTCTATTGGCACAGACATGCACTAAAACTAATGCAGACCAATCCTTTAGTGTTTCTTGTAACTCAGAACCCTGACATCTGACAATGCTTGGGCATTCTGGCAGGAAGTAGGGAATTGAAGGAATTTGGTATTAGTGTCAAATTTAGGATCTTCACGCAGAAAGGTAACTTCAAGTTTCTGTGAACCTCTCAGGTTACAAATTATTTCATAAGACATCAGATAGGGAAAATCTTCAAGGAAATGAAGAATTTTTATTTTTTTTTTTTTCCAAGTGAGAGCATAAGCTAAGTACTTCCTCTGATCCTCTTGCCTTTTTGACCGTATAGCATGAGATTTGTTAACTGTTGGTTCCTTCAGGGGAGTCCTTCTCAGTTTCTTCTCTTGTTTTTTAGGTTGATGCACTGCTCTATATTTTATTAATTTATTTTTTTGATGGTTGATCCACCCAGATGTAGCTAGACAGTATCTGCGAGGTGTTGATAATTATGGGCTTTATTATTCCTACATAACATTTACTAAAGGAAGCAAGTGGAAGCTCTGAATGTGGTGTTCTTTCAGATGAGATGTTACGCCAACACAAAACAAGTTAAAGTTTTGGGCTTATCTCCAGGCCAAGATAAAGAAAAACAATGAAGATGAGAGGAAGTGCATTGCATTACTTGAAGCAATATTTAGATGATTCATGACCGATCAAGATACATGAGCAATAGTGTCAGAAAACTTATTATAGGATCTTCCGCATTCTTGTTCGGTGCTTGATGTATATCTGTAAAGAAGTTTTACGTTTTGATGAACAATCCAAACATCCAAAAAAATTTGTTTCCGGATCAAGCGCGTTTCTTTTCATCTGTACTTACAAGGAATCTTTGAGGTGATGCGAATTCCTGACTGCGAGAGGAACCAAGTTGCAGTAACCAACACTGATGTGTAGCCTTGAGACCCTGGTGCAAGCCTAGCTTAATATAATTTTGTGGGAGTGAGTTGCTGCCTTTACCAATCCTAGAAGTTATTCTACCGAGCAGCCCTTCAAGGCTATGTCCTTTTATCAAATATTAAGGAGAAGTAAAGGACTTGGATGTCTCTGATATAGCTATGTCAAGCCCCATCCCCCCTCCACCAAGAAAGAAAAAAACCTGTTTAATATGAAAAAAAAAATCTAAAAAAAAAAAAACCACCCTCTTCCACATCTTTTCATTAACCAGTGCTAATTTGTCTTTCTAGAGAAAAAGTAAAAGTGGTTTTAATGACTGGTACAAAAAAAATCAGGAAACCAAATAGGAAAAAAAAAAAACCAACCTAGGAAATGTATGTGTGGGCTTCTGAATGATGGACATATGAAGCAGGAATTATTGATGAGGAGTAGGAGAACTGAGAAATGGTCTGGGTGCTAAGAGTCTCTAGCACAAACCACACTGAGCAACATATGGAGAACAGCACTAAATGATAGCACCAATGTCTAGTAGAGAAAAGAAAGCCCAAGTTAACATGCTAATAGTAGTGGAAAATTGTAAAGCACGTAATCATAGCATAATAAAAAAGGAATTATTTCACCTACTGGAAGAAATCAAAGGATAACAGTTGGCAAGAAATCTATTTGCAAGATCGCTCACTGAGCAGGCAATATTAGGGATTTTATTCATTGTTGAAGTTAATATTGTTCTAGAGAGTTACAAATGGGGGAAGTAGGAAAACTGATTTTCAAAGTTTTTGTTGGTTTGGGTTATTTTCAGCATTAACAAAGTTTTAGGCAAAGTATAATCCCACAATAGGAAAATGCATCTCTTTTTTTTTTTCTTTTGAGGAAAGTCTAGGTAAGACTCTTACATATGTAATGGCACAGCAAATTTTCTCTTTTTTATGTTTTTCTGACTGATACAAGGTTATCAATGGTCTAGATAGTTTCAGAATGCTATTTTGTTGTTGTGAAGAACAAGAATATTTTCAATGTATTAGACTGAATTTTGTCAACAAGGCCATTATAATACCACAGGGAACAAATTTTGGTATAATGTTCCTTGCTTAAAAAAGTAGATTTACCTAATGTACTACTCATAAAAAAGGGGGAACTTTTAAAATATTTTTTTTCAATTCTATTAGTCTTTTAAAACCTTCCTAAAGTGTGCAACGTGATGTTTTACATCGCATTTAAATTATTTCAAATTAGTTACGATTTTTATAAGTTTTCCTTTTGTCTTTTCAGTAGCTTTGATATTTTTCCCCTTTTAAAAAGGTCTATTTAGTTAAATGGTTTTTAAAAAAATAGTAGATAAAATTTAAGCCACCGTTTTAAAAATCCCTGAGATAAAGCAATCTGGTTGCCAAGGCAAAGTTCATTTTTTCCTTCATGCAAGATAATATAAACTCTCAGGTGTTTATTTTTTAATTGCACATGTTCAGCAAGTAGAGAAATGACTCATGCTTCATTGGCATTAAACCCAGAATTCAGAATTTCATTAACTTAATTCTCTTTTTAAGGGAGGATAGACTTTCACAGTCTTTCTGCTCTGATTGTGGAGGGAAGCAGACTGTACAATTTGAAAAGATGAACATGGAAGCAAATATTCATCTCTGTTTAATATTGAAAATTATATAGCCAGTAGACTTAATGAGGGGCTTATTTGATATTATGGCCCCTCTAGTTGTTAGTGTCAACTTGTGTTCCTGAATTGTTCTCATTTCTTTTTCCATTACCTTGCCCAGTAAAATGATATTTCCTCAAATCTGTCTAAATTTCCTATGTCCTCGAAATGTTATAACTAAAATTACTATTTCCTTCAGTTCTTGTAAAACAAAGCATTCCAATGAAAAAGATATGATTTTTAAAAAAAAATAAATAACTGGCAGAAATATTTTGGCCACCCATGTTATATCACTAAAGCATTTGACAAGGAAATAAGTGTCTCACAATATCTCATGGTAGTTTCAAACAGGTCCATTTTTTGTGGAAAGGTGTGCACTAGAGGGATATGATTTCTGTGTCAGACTGCAAATGGCTCGAAAAACTTTGTCGTAAAGAAAGTAAAAGTCAGGGAGTTTGGAAGAGGCATTTCATGTAACTTTGTCTGTCACATTGGAGTTATAAGAAGTTTTGTGCTGTCTGGGGAGGTGGTATGATTCCAGAGACAAAGGAAAATCGAAATGTGTTTAAAACAAAGCCCCTTTTTTCCTGCATTGAGACTATTTTTCTTTACTTACCTTGCATGTTGTGCAATTTAATCTCTCCTATGGGTACCAAAAAGCAGCACATAAGAATTTGGTGATGTTTTCATTGTCTCTTTCAGACATTAAATTCCCACCAGCAAATAAAATAAAATTGTATTGTATGTACATTTTGTGCTGACAATATCCCTAAGTGTGTGATGGATGTTACATATGTGACTATATTAAACTAGGCAGGATTAATGTACTAATCAATAAGATGACTCAATAAACCATCTTTACAGATGGCCAGGTGTGTGTATTCAAGTATGTCTGTGTTTATGTTTCAGACAAAAATTACTATGAAAATTTTGTATCTTTAGTGCCAGGAATGTAAGATTTTTGGCTCTATTATCATTATTAATTTATCTTATAAGCATTGCAGGATCTTTGAATAATCTGTAACACTCAAGTATTAAGAAAAAAGAATAGATGTCTATGACAGAGACTAGAAGAAGGCTCAATTTGCCTTGTTGTCACTATTCAAAGCAGTTCTATTTCCTTTTCTGCTATTCCAGAAAGACAATTTTTCCCTTTTAAATACGGCAAGATTTAAGGCACTTTTTTCTACATAGTGTGCACTGTCACACATGCACGCACATGTGAAAATGTCGCTTTCTGTATCAATTGCTTGTGTTAGAATCACTGGAACTTTTCCTTCCTTTCAGTGTTTTGCCTTTCCTATTGCATTGCTATCTATATTTTTAATTCTCTTTAATAATAAGCTGAACTTTTTTGTGTCCCAAATCCTCTTAAATATTTTGCTCCTGTATCTTCTTATTTAACAGGACTAGTAGATCTGTATCTTCCCTGTGTCTGACTTTAGGGCCTTCTGTGTCTTCAAAATTCAGTAATGACTTATGGATTTGCTGTTGTTCCTTCAGGTTTTGAATTCTGGAGTCTGTTCTCTCTTCTGCTTGCTAATGCTTTCTTTCCCCTTTTGGGGGATTTCCTTGAGATTAGTGCTTTGGGTGAGTCATAAGAGCCCTCTCACACATTAGATCATTTACCATGCCAAGGTCCAGGAAAATCAACAGATATTTTGGTAACTTCTTCAATGGGACAGGGATATTTGTGGTATTCAGCCCTTCTCTTTCCCCCAAGGCAAAAAATAGTGAAATATATGGATTCCAGCAAAGCCCTGAAAATGCATGACAAACATTAGAATTCCAAGGGATTGGGAACCAAATAATGCACCTGTGTCCAAAAAAAGGCCAAAAGGTCAACCTGGAGAACTTCTGGCAGTCTTACTTCAGCCTATGGGAAGAACTGTGAACTGAATCATCTTAAAATGTATTTCTAGACATGTGAAGGAAAAGATAGTATTTGGGAAAGGCAGCATGGATTTACCAAGGGTAAATCATGCCTGGCCAATATGATTGCCATCTGTGATATGTGATGAGAAGAGCTTTAGCAAGGCTTTTCACATTTTCTCCCATGATATTCTCAGATCCAAGTTGGGACATTATTATTTATGTGGGTGGATGTCTAGATGGTGTAAATCTGGTCAGCGAGTCAAACCCAGAAAGTTGTGCTTTAAGGGGTTTTAATCTGCTTGGAGGTCAGTAGCGAGTGTAGAACTGCTGCTGTGTGTACTGGGACCTCTCCTAATATTGTTATCAGTGGCCTGGAGGACATGGCCAGGAATAATAGGAAATGGGAATGATTATTCTCCTCATATTTATATATATATAGACCGTATTTATAGTACCACATCCAGTTTTGGCCCTCCTGTTACAACAGAGATGTTGACAAACTGGAGTGAGTTTTGCTGAAGGCTGTCAAGACAGACTCTAGAGCAGTCTTCGGTTCTGCTCTCAAGCTCGTCAGCACATACACATTCCACTTCATGCTTTGTCTCAGTTTCTTTTGCTGGCTTGATGCCTCTCACTGCTCATCTGCTGTCAATATTTTATTGAAATGCCTTTGCCCCAACGTGTTCCATTTTTTTACTGTACCATATAAAATCTCTTCTGCTTTATTATTTTCAGCATGTGAAAAGGAATGCTGGAACTGTACACTGGGAGCATAACAATTACAAAGGAAAACAAACAAAAAACCCCCACCTACATTCAGTCCATTTTTTTCTGTAGTCATAGATTTCCAAACTCATATGGATGACCTTTTTTTAGAAATTAATTCTGCCTGAGGCAAATGTCCTGCCTGAAAAAAACTAACTCTAAACAGATAGGGTTTGCCCAGAGTTCCAGGAAACTGAGAAAAAGATTTTA
Organism: Mohoua ochrocephala; assembly: GCA_013398855.1. NCBI lineage: Eukaryota > Metazoa > Chordata > Aves > Passeriformes > Acanthizidae > Mohoua > Mohoua ochrocephala. The sequence goes on along the minus strand of VZTA01026007.1, from coordinate 210,989 downwards.
TAATACAAAGTTAATCGGTTTAAGATAGGCTGTGCCACCAGCTCTGGTTGGAATAACATATTTTTCTTCCATTTGCGTTAATTGTAGTTATCTACTTGCATCAAAAGAAAATGAAAATAGATTGAATTTTTTATGTTGTACATTTGCTGCAAGAGTATTTTATTGTTGATAAGCTTTTCAAATATTTAGAAAATAAAAATTTGAGTTATTTTGAGGATGACAGATGCATTTTAAAGACACATGAGGATCTATCCTTACAAATGTAGTGATACTATTTGACATATTAGTTGAGTTACCTCCCTTAACTTATGAAACACTGTTCTTCCAACATTAGGTTTTCTATTTGATGCAGCTTCTGAAACTGACCCAAGTTGTATGAATATAGAAATTGAAAAATAGATTATAGAAAATCCCAAGGCTGACTGGATGTCATTGTAAACTGTTTCCAAGTAGGACTTTATTAGAGAAGCAGAGTTTCGTAGAAATTTATTAGGGAAATAGAGTTATTAGAGTTAAGTTTTGCAACTTAAGACTACCTATTTATATGTTTTTATAATTACAAAGCTTATAAATATAAATAACTTTAGGGAGTGTCGTGGTTTGGGAATGGTACTCCCCAGTTTAGTTCTCCCACCAAGACTCAAAACCACACTGCTGTCCATTCGCTCCCCCCTTCCCCTCCCCTTCCCACTCTGTTGAGATGGAGTTGAGAATTGGAGGCACAAAAGCTGAAAATCACAGGTTGAGATAACAACGATTTACTAGAAACAGCAATGAAACAAGAAAATGAACAGTAACAACAACAATATAAATAGCACAAGGTACAAGACAAAGAAACAATTTACATGGAAAAGCCTGCAACAATATCCAGCTCTTCCCCACCATGCTTTCTCCCCACTGGAAGAAGAGAGAGTTCTTTACTCCTGCCCCTGGCAATGAGTATGGAATAAAATCCATGCCTTAGCCACACACTTCTCCAGCTTACTGTGAAAAATTAACCCTGTCCTGGCTGAAACTAGGACAGGGGAGACAGAGTTTGTAGCAAAAATTGAGCAATTAAGGTTAATATTTTTATTTGTACTATTTATACACTGGTCTAAAATACTTTTCTTCATTTTAAGGTAACTGAGCTGCACAATATCAAAAACATAACCAGATTGCCGCGAGAGACAAAGAAGCATGCAGTGGCAATTATCTTTCATGATGAGACATCAAAGACGTTTGCGTGTGAGTCAGGTAAGCAATTGGTGCTTCATCTCTAGCTTGAAGAAATCAAGTTACACATCAAAGTCTGGCTCGGATGAATTGACTCACAATGCCAGATAGAAATTCTTAGCTTAAAGAAATTTGTGGTAAACAAAAAACTTTGGTGTTTGGCGTTCATGTCTTTTTGGGTTTGGTACGGGGTTTTTTTAGATATGTGTTGAGAGGTGTTAGGGGTGTGACAGAGCTCTTTTTTCCATTATTTTTCTTTGACTGCAGATGGTCTAAAGACTGGAGGTTTCCAGCTAAACTTGTAAATCCTAGTAAAAAATGACCTATAAGATGTTATTAAGTCAAGATGTGAAACATTCTTTTTTTAACAAGCTTTGCTATAGGCACTTACTAAACTAATAATTATCATGCCATTGCAAATAAGAGGCAAATACCAGCTAAAACCCCAGGATATTTTAAACAGGGTGTCAAGCAGTCTGTGGTTTGAATGACTCCATGGCATAATGAATGAGTTGAGAACGAGACTTGGGCATTATGGTACATAATGGCAGGTAGTTACTTGTGAGACACTGAACACTGCACAATTAAAGTGCACTATTTTCTTGTTTGAAAGTACAACTGTACACATCTATGTCCTAGGGCATATTTTAACAGAAAAAAAGTTTTTAGAAATAGTGGGAAATTCTTTAATGATAAATTTTGTGCTTTTTAGTGACATATTTGAAACTGTGCATTTTAAAAGCTTATATATATAATACTATATGTTTATTTTTTTACTATATATGTAACATTATGTATGTATGGTGAAGGGCCTAGAGGGGAAGCTGTATGAGAAATGGCTGAGGATACTTGGTCTGGAGAAGAGGAAACTGAGGGGAGACCTCATTTAAGTCTGCAACTTCCTCATGAGGAGAAGAGGAGGGGCATGCACTGATCTCTTCTCTTTGATGACCAGGGACAGGACCAGATGGAATGGCCATGAAGTTGTGTCACGGAAGGTTTAGGTTGGAATTAGGAAAAGGTTCTTCATCCTGAGGGTGATTGAGCACTGGAACAGGCTCTGCAGGAAAGTGGTCACAGCACCAGCCTGACAGAGTTCAAGAGGCATTTGGAAAATACTCTCAGGCGCATGGTGTGACTCTTGGCACTGTCCTGCACAGGGCCAGGAGTTGGACTCAACGATCCTTGCGAGTCCCTTCCAACTCTGGATATTCTACGATTCTATATTAGTATTATCATATAAACATTGCATCATGTACAGTCTAAATAATAAATTAAATACAATGAAACAAAATCTGAGAAATGTGGAGGAAGTTAAAAGTGTGAAAGGCCATGAATTATGTAGATTTTGGATCAAATATTGCAAACAGTGATATGTACATCTCATCATGAAAGATGGATTGACAGTTTTGTTTGTTAATTAACTTAAGTTTAAAAACACACATAGAAAATCTGTCTGTCTACAACCAGTTTAAAAGATCATTAGATAAGTAGTCCACATTAAAGATTTTGATTTCTAATGTGTAGAATTAATAGTGACTCTATATTGTGATTAATAATTGAATAAAAACGCTTTAATTATATTCCAACAGCACTGAAGTCTGTTCTGTGGAAACTTTTCCATTTGCCTACGCATGCATTCCCCTTGTTCTCTAATGAAAAGATCTTGTTCCTTCCCTAGAATTACTATGGTTCAGGTGTATTTGAAAAGAGTGACAGCAAATCATAACTTCAGAATTCTTTCACCAAAGACGGGGCAAACGTGAGGAAGTTCAGCATGTCTGGCCCAGTCATCCCTTTCTTCTGTAACAGGCATGATGCGACTCGTTTACCTTGAACCCAGTTGTAAATGCAAGGCTCCTGTACCTTAAGGCTCTAACAGGGTGTCAGTATGAGATGCTCTCCCTTTAGGCTCTATGCAGAGGTGTGTTTTGAGTGGACAGAACCCTGGGTGAAGTGGCAAACAAGTGGAGAGCTTATGGACAGAGATCAAAGCTCAGACCAAGACAAGTGATGCTGTAGTAGCTGTCTGCTCTAGTCCTTCTTATCAACAAGAAAAGGCAGATGAAGCAGTCTTAGGGCAGGAGGAAAAAGCCTCATAGTCCCAGGCATTGGTATTCTTGGGTGTCTTTAACCACAACAGTAACTACTGGAAGGCCAATAAGGCTGAACACAAGCAATCCAGATTTCTGGAACAGATTGAAGACAATTTCTTGATACAGATGATCAATAATGTGATGAGGGGAGATGTTTGTTTAGGGATGTGATTGGCAGGATCCTGTGAATCCTTGAAGGGCAAAGGAGCCCAGGAGTGCTATCCAATCTGCAAGGACAGCATACTCTGAGCACAAGAATGTCCTCCTCCCCATTCTCAGAAGACAAGCTTTACAGAAGACCAGTATGAATGGACGTGGAGCTCCTGATTCAGATCAGACACAAGGAAAAAAAAAAAACACAATGAAGCAGAGATGACTGCTTGGGAGGGATACAGAGGCATTGTCTATTTATACAGGAATGGAGTTGGGAAAGCTCTAGTTCAGGGAAGTGCAAGATAGAAAAGGTTTCTTAAAGTACATCAGGAGAAAAATGAAGGCTAAGTAAGCGTGGGCCCATTGCTCGCTGGAGCAGTCAACGTAGTGACAAGGATCATGGGAAAGGCTAAGGTACATTTTATACTGTGGTTTTTACTTGCAAGGCTTGTCCTCAGGCCTTCCAGGTTTCTGAGCCCCTGAACACGAAGCAGTATCCTCAGCAGAGGACGGCACAGTCAGGCATCACTTAAATCACTTGGATTTCATACATGAGTTAGTGGAACTTGACTGTCAGGAATGACAAGAAGGAGGATCCAGATAACTGTACTCCAGTCAGCCTCACCTCAGTCCCTGAGAACGCTGTTGGAGCAAATCATATGTAAACACATGAAGGACAGCAAGGTGAATGGGAGTAGCAAAACCATTTCCCACATGCAAATCATGTTTGCTATGATGAAGTGTCTGGCAAAAGAAAGGCAGTGGCTTCTATATACCTTGATTTTAATGGTCTTTGACACCCTCTGTAGCTTCCTCCATAGTCCCCAAAACTGGTGGGACACAGGGTGGATAAAGGCACTACGTAGTGGACAGAAAATAGGCTGGACTGAGAAAGCCGAGCTTGTGAAGCCAAGCTTGCAGCCAGTAGGTAGTGGATCCCTCAGGGATTAGTGCTGGCACCAACACCATTCAGTGTCTTCACTGACAATCTGCATGATGAGGTGGAGGGTACTCTCAGCAAGTTTGCAGGTGACACCAGGCGGGGGTGACCCAAGTTGGGAAGGCAGGGCTGCAGTCAGAGGGACCTGGACAGGCTGGAGAATTGGGCTGACATAAACTTCGTGAGGTTCAGCAAGAGCAAAAGCTCTTTCCCCTGGTTTGTGGCAATCCCAGCCACAAGGCAGGCTTGGTGCCAGCTGTTGGGAAGCAGCTCTGCAGAAGAGGCTCTGGGGTCCTGGTGCACAACATGCCCTGGACAGCATTAGTTAGGATCTTGACAGCAGGTACTGAGAAGTGATCCTTCCCTTTTATTCAGCACTTGTAGGACCACATATGGACTACTATGTCCAGTTTGGTGCACTCAGCACAATACTGACATTCAGGAGGGAGCCCAGGGGATAGCCCCAAGAGTCAGGAGAACATGATATGTGAAGAGAGACTGAGAGCTGGGCCTCTTCAACCTGGAGAAAAAAATAGTTCAGAGGATCTTCCTGCTTACGTGATCTGAGAATACAGAGGAGATGGAGCTATAAAAGTGTCAGAGATAACGTGCTGTTTCTGGAAGACTACAAATCTTTGCTGTGGATATAGTGGAGTTGCAATCAGTTTGCCTTTCTCCATGCCTTCAGTCTATCTAAGCAGTATAGACTGCATCATGTCTTTCAGATGAGAGAGATACACTGGTTTTTTTCACTGCAATCTGACTCTCTTGAACTCCAAGTCTTTTGCATTTTCTGAACTAGGAAGATACAGTCCAAAAAAAAAATTTCTTTCTCAGGTCATTTCCACAGTGAATTCTGTCTTCTCACGAGGAGCTGTTACCGTTTTTACTGCTGCTAAATGTGCCAAGTACTTTGCTTACCTTTATGAAACTTCACAAAATTTAAGGAATATTTGAAGAACTGTTTGTTACTTAACATGAGTTCTTTTTCTTCTCTTGTTTAGTAGCACTGGTTTATATGGGAAAGTGCATAGACTTTTAACAACCTCACAGTGTATAGTGATGTATACACAATGGTGTTTATTTTGGCAAATGTTCTTGCCACTTCTTTGGTTAACACAATAACTTTACTAATCCCTCTTCTTTCCCATGGCTTCCGTGTCAAAAAAAGGCTCAAGTGGTTTTGACTCAAGCCAAAAATCTTCTAGAATCATAACTGCTTGACCTTGAATTTTTTAGGACCCCAGAGTTTCATAATGTGAACATTTTTCTACCATGAAGCCTCTGAATATACAGAAGCAGATACCTTGTTTCTCATTATCTTGACTTCCAGAGGCAGGTGGAAGGACAGTAACATTAAACCCATGGCAAAAGGTCTGCTGAGCATAGAGTCAATAATTTCTTGGAGACAAGGAGAAAGGAGTACTCAAAGCTGAGTTGATTTTAGGGGTTTTGAACATTGTGAAGAGTTTTGGCAGTGTTGTACCAGGAAATGATTTTAAATAGTGGTATCATTTTGGTTTTGATAGTATGAGCTGATACCTTCTCCTCTGCGCAGTCTTAAAGCCCACGTGCTGAAAAGCAGCACATTTTTCTGGCACATAGCTTTCTTAATTGTGGAATTAAACACAATAAAATACTATTCTGTTTTAAAATAGGTCTCTAAAGACACAGAACACTTTGGTTCTCCTCAGAAAGCCTGAGAGCTGTGATACCAGCTCACTGGGTGTGCTGGCTCAGAGCCTGTGGTTTTTTCCTAAGCTCCTGTGGCTTTTAGTCCCTCATCTTGCTTATTGTCTTGAAGGCAGCTACTGACAAGTCTGAGCTCTGGGTGGGTTGTAACCCCTATATTTCCATTAGAATTTCAACAAATTAGTAATCTTAGATGCATCTAATTGTTGGTAATCTTCATTTGCTCATGAAAACGTTCTATAGATAAACAAATCAAAATCCTCCATATGCTTTTGTTATCACTTCCGTGTTCCCCTTACTTCCACAGTGCTCCCAACATCTGCAACAGCTGTAGAAATGTGTTCAATTCTAAGGCCCTATTGAAATATTTTGAAGAGCAAATCAATCTCATATATTACAGTTCCCTGAATAAAAGCATGGGATAACAAGTCTTTAAAGAAGAATTTTCCCTCTTCAGGAAGAAAGGGAAGCTTCTTGCTGTCACTGTATCTGTTTCTGACATCTGCTCTAGTGGGCAGAAACTTGTGACTTTAGCGATTAACATTTGTAAAGTCTCTGTTACCATGAGAATTGTTTCAGTGGAAGTAAACTAATGAGAAGTCAGGGCTGATTAAGTAACATGAAAAGTAGTCTATAACTCAGTGAACCTATGACAGACTCTTTAGAGTGGGAATTCTTCTTCAAACTATGGGAAATTGCTGCTGCCCTAACAAGGAACGTGCTATGGTCTCAATTTGAGCCTTCCTGAAAATCGTGTGACAGTTATTGCCATTAAGGGAATATTTGTGATTTTTTTTTCAATTAAGAATTATTAGATTCTGGGGGTTTTTTTCTGTTCTCTGCAGTGTATAATCAAGCAAATGGAGAAGGTCTTTTAGCTCTGGATTCCAGCTACTGGATCTGACGTGCTGACTTTCCCTGATACCGTTACTAAAAAAGTTGTTGGGGTGGGTCTTGTTTGACTGGGGATTTTTTGTTATTGTATTTGGTTTTTTTCTTCGGGTAGGTGTGCTGTCACTTTTTGTGTAGTTACAGCCATGCTTGGATGCATGTATCTGTTACGAAGCTCTTCTTCCTGCATGCCTGATATCTGTAATGTGACTGTAAGACAAGTGTCTGAACTGAGACAGGTGTTCTGAAATGCCCTTTAAACTCTCATAAAACTTGTAGGTATGAAGCTGTGAGCAATGGTGGCTGTGCAGGACCAGCAACAAAATGAAATTGGATGGCATGAGTACTGATTAAAGCTAGAAGTTTATGGTGCTGTTTTGGAAGCTGCTAGCATGACGAGGATGGTGCCTGAATAATAGCTAGCCTTCAAGGAATGCTGTTTCTGATTTGCACTAGTCAGGGACAGACCATATGGGGGCTTGATTTTTCCTTTAGTGATGACAGCAAAATACTAAGTGATGCCAATCCCTGGGCATTTTATGCTTAGGGAACCCTCCAGCACAGGTTTTTTAAAATCTATTTTGATTTCTAAATGACAGAATGTGATGAAAACTGATGAACTTTTAAACTCAGTGCTGAAAAAAATAAAAATGAGGGGGGTTGAAAATATTATGGAGATGGAGATAAGAGATACAAATTAAAGCTGAGAGTTGATTTTGGTGATTTGAGAATAGAATGAGTCGTCACATAAGGGGCAAAATCACAGAGAAATCTTAAAACTGCCACTGTTAAACAAATGGAGACATCCCCAGGATACTGATATTTTATCGTGTTCTCTTCACTACAGTGCCCCACTCTGTATAGAAGTAGATGAATTGAAGGGGTTTCTTTCTTTCCGGGCATGCATGAACTGCAGCTCTAGAATCATTACAATCAAAAAACATCTTCATTATTTTTAAGAGGTTATACTTTGGCTTTCCATTAAAACTTTCACTAATCAAGTCCTGGGGAAAATAGAATTGGGTTATGGCAGTGTCTATCTGCTACTCTATTTGAAATTTCTGGTTTAGGGGTTTATCTGCTCTTGTGGTTATTTTGGGTCAATTCACCATTTTTATTTCTTGAATGTCTTGTTTCTGTGATGGTTACCTTGATAAAACTTTTATACATCTGCAGCATAAACTGGCTTTTTCTTCTGGATTCTTGTGGTTTCGGCTTCTTTTGAGTGCAGTCAAACTGTGATAAGCAAGTCTTGTCATGACTCTCTAAAAAAAGTTTTACTTTGTTGAAATTAAAAATCTGTTGGTGTCAAGTGGCAATGTGTTCAGCAATGTGGGTTTCTTTTAGGTTCGTACGTATTTTTCTTTTTAAATCTGTTTTCACCATTTGTTGGTGTTGCTTTCTTTTCTTAAAAAAAATTACAATGGTGGTATCATTTGAAAAGGCACAAGTTCATTTCGTGTTTGTACTGAAAAGCTTTTTGGCTATTGGCAAATTACTACTGATCATGAGTTGGGCTTTTTCTCCTTGATAGTTTTCACGAGCAAAGTCGCTATGAGCCGAAAGAGTTTGGCAGATATCAGTGGAGTATTAGATGTAATTCACATTCCTGTATCCTTTGACAGTTAAGAAGCCTGGAGATTTTGGATTAAAATTAGTGAAACTTCGAATCTTTGAGATGAAGCATCAGTGCTCATACTTGCTGTTATGACTAACAATACAAATGGCTACATAAGATTTAAAAATAAAGCTTAAAAATATTAAAATTGATATTTAAAAATATTCAGATTAAAGTTTCCTTTTTGCTGTTATTTTTGTGACTTTGAAGCTCTAGGATCATGGAGGTGGTGAAAGTGAAGAACAGCTTCCTAAATACTGTTTGGGCATTAGAAAGAAGAATACAAAGTTCACATTTTGGATGCAGAAAAATAAACCTGAATACTTGAAACTATTCTGAAACATGGTATATTTCACTGTTAAGGTGTCAGGGATTGTTATATGAAAATTTATGACCCTGGCTTTTCTATTTTCTGGTTTTGTTTATTTCTATATAGAGAGAAAGGAACCTGTCCTCTCCATAAAGCATATGGCTCATTGGAGATCAGGTGCATGCTCTCAATTCCACATGTACCACAATGTCTGAGATCCAAAAAAGGGTGAAAAGACAGGCATTACATGAAGTTAAATATGTTGCTCTGGATTCTTGCCTTCTCCCTTTTTTATCGTAATATTTAAAACACTATCCACTTTCAGGGCAAAGTTCAGTCTGAGTCATGGTAAATAAATGTTAATATTTACTTAGAATGCATATTCTTTTTTTCTAGACAAGTAGTTCCCTTTTCATTAATAATGAATTTTAGTTTCTTTTTTTTTTTTCATTTTGCCTATAAATAGGTCTCTGTTCTGACTTTAACATATATAAAGTAGAAGTATTTGGATTCTGCCTCTCATTGCTCTTGGTTGATGGTTGATCCTCATTTTTCTTGGTTGTCTCTCTGAACTACAGTGTTAAAATTTTCTGACACATACTGGTAATATGTATTACTGGCAAATGGAATGAATGCTGAAAATTTTATTCCATCTTCAGGACATAGCTGTTGATGGAACAGGTTCTACACTACTGCTTTCCATCCTTTTCAGTCATTTCTAAGTTATTAACTGACTGCAGACTTAGTTGTAAAATTAATTAGCATTTAAAAAATATTTTGGGAAGGCAAACTCTTTTTTTTCTTTTTTTTTAGTAGAATGCTAAATTCGAAAAGAGTAGACACACAAAATGGTCACCATCTTTTCAGCACTTCTTCCAGGCAGGTCCCTGAGCTAGGAATTTACAGGGCAAATGTGAGACAGGAAGGAAATAAGTTTAACTTCCAGCCTAGCAGGAGCGTGCACAGGTGCTGTGACAAAATAAGTAGGAAAGCTGTAACATTCCTAAATGCAGGAATTGAGAAAGGTAAACTTGCTCTAAGACTGCAATATGGGAAACCCTAAAGTTTAGACTTTGAAAGTCAAAACCTCTGGAGGCTGAAATTTGATTTTGTTCCCTAAATTTTGATTATGTAGTTGTGTAAATTTCTGAGGTGATAAGGATTCAGCTCCCCTTGCTGTTCACGTACTGTAAACTTGTCTGGAGACTCTTTAATAATGTCTAACATAGTGGATCTAGATAGGTACTCTCCATGATATTTGGAAAGTCATGGCAGTCAGGTCAAGTAACAGATGACTGGGGGAAAAAAAACATTGTATCCATCTTTTAAAAAGGTGGAAATGAGGAAACTACTGACCTGTCAGCCTGGATGATCTTTAAGGACCCTTCCAACCCAAGCCATTCTATGATCCTAAGTAGAGAAGTATTGCTCTTTTGTCCTGGACAAATATAGTAAAGTGTGGACACTGTAAGTGCTTTCCTTATCACAGTTTTACTTGAAGGAATTGAAATTTATATGAAATATAAACTGTTCCCGTAGGAACAAAAGCCAAAGAAGATGGCTAAGATAATGACGAATTAGCTGTTTTAGAGTGTATGTAGAACCTCTTGAGAGTAAAAGATTAGAAAAAAAAAATCTTCCTGCCTGCAGAAACTGAGCAAATTCAGAAGACAAAGAGAAGAGATCAAGAAGATTTCAGCTTCATCTGGTAGAGGGTGCAAGGTCAGCACCATCTTCAGTATTGAATTTCGAGTGACTAGGAAAAATGCATGAACCTCAAAGCCTCTGTCCTAGAAGTTCAACATACAGTTGCCTTTCCGAGTAAGCATGGAGTGGAGGTGGGTTAGTGATGGTGAAGTCTGGGATTTCAGGCATGTGAAGTTGCAGAATTGTTTGTTGGACTTTAATAGAAAGCATCTTAGTTGCTCACTTGTTGGTTTGGGTTTTGGTACTGGGGGAAGGTGGGGGTTGTAAGCTGTTAAAAATCAATGAACTTTGTAGTATTTGCAAGCTCTGTGTTTTATACTGGAGCAAAGTACGTGTCAGTGAGATGACAGAAACCCATAAAAATGCAGAGTAACAACATGGTCTAACATTTGGTTTAAAAAAAAAAAAAGTTTTCCTTAGCCTCTGGCTGTTTACCTTAAACTGAAATCTGAAATTGCTGGTATGTTGTGCGTTTCTGTGCAACAAGATTTCTTCCTGATCTCATTTTGAGATTCTTAGTGGTTCTGATAAAAATACTGTGCCATAAATAGCTTCTAGTCCTATGAAACAAAGATATGGAGATCCTTTTGTATAACTCATGCCATAAATTAAGTTAGAATAGTTTTTAATCATATTGTAAGCTTGAAAGTCCAAATGTACTTCCTGTCTTGTAAACACATTTTATTAGAAGGTAAAGCAATAAGACGCTCCCTCTTTTAACATGCCTTCATTCTATCTACACCTGGCTTTTAAAAATATTGGCCCGATCTACACTGCCAGAAGGCATTCACATGCAATAATTAAAGGGTTACAGAAAACCATCAGAGAATCTTGATGAGTTTTATGCATAAAATTTCCTCATATTCTGAGTAGTAATTGGTAGTTTGCAGAAGAAGGACTGGGATAACTTCATTAACTGGATGATAAATGAATGTGTCAAAGTCTGGAAAAAAATCTCAGGCAGAGGACTTTTCTCTATATTTTTAGAGGACTAGGATATATTATTCTCTATATAAGAGGACTTTTCTCTCAATATAAACGTTGACTATAGATATATGTGTGGATATAGAATCTACTTTTACTAAAATATCTATGTATGGGGTTGTAATAGGAAGTCATGCTATGAAACAATGCATTGTGCTTGAAAATGAAGAAGTTTACAATCAAAGTTAATGTCTTCATTTTAAAATTACTTTTTTAAACATCCGTGTTTCTAAACACTCTGATGTTTGTGGAATAGACCACGATAAGTATTTGTTACTGTACACTAAGCAAGGTAATTTCTTACTTTCTTTCCACAATGTAAAAGGCTGTGGGATTTTCTAAAAGACTTTGTGCCATCATCTTTGTACTTAAGGTTGCTTTTTCCACATGCTGCTCAGGTTCTTGGGTATCTTACCCTGATTTTATTATGTTGATCATAGAAGTGATTTCTTAACAAACACCACATTTGAACACTTCCAGGGATGGTGATTCCACCATTTCCCTAGGCAGCCTATTCCAGTGCCTGACCACCATTTCAGTAAAAGAATTTTTCCTAATATCTAATCTAAACCTCCCCTGGTGCAACTTGAGGCCATTTCCTGGTGGATTGTGTCTTGCCTCTTTAGGGTTTTTTTAACATAATTTAAAGAAACAAAACTATATCAGGAGTTCTAAGGTTGAAAAGAGAATGGCATAGTATATAGAGTTGAAACTAGAACAAAAGCCTGTCTTTTCCATCTTGGTTAGTCTGTGCCATGCATTATGCATGTGGTGTTCTTTAATCGAGTAATTTGTTATAAGAGCCTCTGCTGTGGTAGGTACATGGGAAAAAAAGTGAATGAGACTTAGTATTTTAAGGTATTTTTGTAAACCTGGGAGAAACTGATTCACTTTCTTTCCTAGACTGATACTTTCTAGCACCCAGCACTACAAAATGTAATAGTGTATATTTGTATGGTTTCAAATTTATAACTTCCTGTGTTCTAAAGACTGCAATTTAAAACTAGATTTTTAAAATGTTCTTGTAGAAGGGAAATTCAAACAAGATGTTTTCCTTCAAAATGCAGGCAAGACTACAGAGCTTGATTATCATAGACTAGTTATTCTTCCCCAGTCTATAGGCTTCTGACCCCCATCAACTGCACCTGATGCTGAAGTTGTGGATTCTTCAGCAGCCTGCCAGGCAGTGAGATGGTTGGTTTCCTGACAGTGCATTTAGGTCTTGATGCATCTGGATTTACTCCGAAAAGTCTCAACCAGGAATAACACATTTTAGAGCAAATCATCACTTGACTTGAGACTTATCCCTTAAAACTGTGCAGAAATGTTAGCACCTTGTTAAGGTGTGTCATCTGCGAAGGGTTGTAGTTTTCATTGCCTGATGATGGGAAGAGTCAATAAAGAATTATTTTTTTGGTTATGTCTTCATGCCTAGATACTGCCAGCCTTGGCTGCAAGCCGGCTCTAGCCTGCAAATAGTGCAGCTTTATGTTAGGAAAGCATCAAGTCTCTGCAAATTCCCCGTGCTTCTCATCTGGTTTGCAGTATAGTCAGTATGAAATCATGATCGCCCGCTCTTACTGGGAAACATGATAATAGACCTGCAAGGAGGCAGGGCGTGTTCAGTGGCCATATCCAGGCTGTATTGTTAGGTAAAAGAAATCTGCACTACCTCTGTTTCCAATATTCATATCTAGAGCACAGAGAACATGTGGTTATGCTGTAGTGGGTTGACCTTGGCTGGCTGAGAGGTGCCCACTAAGCCGCTCTCTCGCTTCCCCTGCTCTGCAGGACAGGAGGAGAAGAAACAATAAAAAGTTTATGAGTTAAGGTAAGTACAGGGAGTTGTTTGTGAAGTACCGAAACAGGCAACACAGACTTGGGCTAACTAGCAACAGAGCAGGATAGTGAGAAGCAACAAAAAGAACTGAAAACATCTTTCTCCCACCTCTTCCTTCTTCACAAGCTCGACTTCACTCCCAGCTCTTCCCCTGAGCAGCACAGGAGGATGGGGAGTGCAGGTTGCAGTCAATTCCTTATATTTTGTCTCTGTTGCTCCTTCCTCATGTTTTTTCCTTGCTCCAGCATGGGGTCTTTCCCACTGTGTACAGTCCTTCACAAACATTTCCAAGGTGGGTCCTTCCCATAGGCTGCAGTTCTTCATGAGCTGCTTCAGCATGCATCACTCCCACAGGGTGCAGTCCCTCAGGAACAGGCTGCTCCAGCATGGGTCGCCTTTGGGGTCACAAGTCCTGCCAGCAAACCTGCTCCTGCATGGGTTCCTCTCCATGGGCTACAGCTCCTGCCAGGAGCCTGCTCCTACTCAGGCTCTACATAGGTTCTCCACAGGCTGCAGTTTCATTAGTGCATGTGCCCCTGCTCTGGCATGGGGTCATCCATGGGCTGCAGGTGGATCTCTGCTCCATGGTGATCCTCCATGGGCTGCAGGAGCACAAACTGCATCACCATGGTCTTCACCCCAGGCTGCAAGGGAATCTGCTCTGGCACCTGGAGCACATCCTCCCGCTCCTTCTTTCACATCGGTGTCTGCAGGGCTGTTTCTCTCATGTTTTCCTTCCTATCATATGTTACCATACCTTAAATGTCTTTTCACAGAGGCACTACCGACATTGCTGATAGGCTCAGCTTCGGTTGGAAGTAAGTCTGCCTTGGAGCTGGCTGGAACTGTCTCTGGTCAACATTAGGGCAGCTTCTGGTGTTTTCTTACAGAAACCACCTCTCTAACACACCTCACTACCAAAACCTTGCCGTGTAAACCCAATACGTATATAAAGAAATATTAATGTATCAAGGAATTGTTAGCAAGTTTCAGATAATCCTATGTGATTGTGTATCACTTGATGTCTCTTCTCTTTCTTTCTTTCTCTTTCTTTCTTTCTTTCTTTCTTTCTTTCTTTCTTTCTTTCTCTTTCTTTCTTTCTTTCTTTCTTTTTCTTTCTTTCTTTCTGCCTTCTTTCTTTCTTTTTTACTGTTGGGACTAGCAGCACTAAGGCTCTCAGGTTTTTAGCATATCTGTTTACTTTGGTTATTACTCACTCAAACTCCTAATTCTTTCAGTCTGCTCTTCTGGAAAGCACTGGTATGGAGCATTGCTGACTTGGTACTAATATGCCAGTAGAGAAGTACATAGGTGGTGAAATTCTAGGCTGTTTCCTTTTTTCCCACTTTTTTTTCCCACTTTAAAATTTCTCTAAAAATAATAGAAGATACAATTACTTAACTCCTAGCTATTGTGTTTGGGCATATTTCTACTTCCTTTCCCTTTGGGATTAGTGTAATATTCCATTTGATATCCACAAGTTTACTAACACTGGAGTGGAATCCAGGTATCAGCTGAGATAAAAGGGCTTCTGATCATCTACATGGAATATAGGTCAGATCTCCTGGGGTTTGTGAATATGTATCACCCCATAAAATTAGATGATTTCTGCAGTTCATGACCTCTCCTGAGAACAGCATACATTTAGTGACAGCACAAAAATCATGACTTTAATTTATAGATTGAATTTGGAGTATTGACAAATGATGTATGGTTGGCTGAGCCTGGGGAGAGTTCGATGAATAGCATGATAATTTACTGCTCCAAACCTAAAACACACAATCTATTTTTCATTCTCTGTCGCTATTCAGCTTGCATTACATTTGGCCACTTATGGGGTGTGAGGTACATGGGACTGTTGGCAGGTTAACTGCTTCAAGTCTTTTGAAACACTTTTGTCACTGAACGAAAGCAACCTGAGAAGAGTAGTGTGTGGAGAAGAGCACAGAAAGCTTTGTGTGCTACTAATGTGCACGTCACCATGTATTCAGCATGGGATATTCTTCTTCATCTAGAGTCTGGACATGGAGGTTTTGGGCAAATTTGTGCCCATTCAAAAAAATCAAACAAAACCATAATAAAACAAACAAAAGGTAAGCATTTGGTGTTCACTGTCCATCCATCTTCATAACATTTTAAGAGGTTGCTACAACCTCTAGTGGTATCAGCATTAGCACAGCCTCGTGGGCTGTTGAACAATCAGAGTGGCCACTGCAGCCAGGGTGATGAGTAAAGCTTCTACATTTGCATTTCACTTCTGGCTAGTGCTGAGATCTAAAGCAATTTTAAGACTGAGCCACGTGTTGGACTGCTGCAGCTATGTAGTGGTAGGCAAAGACAAGGTTTTATGTGACTCTTGACCACATGTTCTTGTAAGATTTTTCTAGAGCTGTCCCAGTTTTTATACCTGCAGAGCAAAGCTGCTTAATGCATTGTCACAGCCCGTTCAGGTTTTTTAATCTCTCTGCCAATATTTAAGGGGAAAACATATTGAACTATGACTTACCTTTAAGAACATAAGTAAATAAATTTTAGATAGAAATAACTCCGAATTTCAGTAATTCAAATTGTTCACCTTTCCTGTGTATTTGAAAAGACTACCACAGATATGGTAGATATGCAAATGAATCACTAATACACCAATTAGCAGATATTCCAGTTACTAACTGGTGTATTCCCAGACAGCTGAGATTCCTCTGTTTACAGTAATTGATGATCCTGGGTGTAAGTTCCAAACAAGTCAGCCATAAATTTCTCAGAGAGGAGCTGTCCTTTTCCCTGGTAAATAAATAAAAATTATTTCCTGAATTAATTTTACTGTATGAGTCAATTTGGGATGTTCAGCCTTGAATTCTCCGGAGTTCTTATTTTAAATGAGGAAATTCAGTCTAAGGCCAGGAAGCAAATTGTGCTTCAGATGTCCAAAGAAGCTTAATTTAAAAATCCCAATTTATCAGTCATAATCATTGCTTAATGTAATTTTAAAACAGTGGGGTTTAAAAAAGTGCCCCTAAGTAGGTTGCCTTTCTTCAAATCAGTATGGCATTTATTGCAATTCAGTCTTCTCTATTGAAGACTGCAATGAAGGAGGAAAATATGAATGTATTTTCTGTAATTGCTGTTCAAGTATATTTATACAATGTTTTCCCAACCTCTACAGATAAATTATCCTGTTTGCTCTAAAAAAGCTTTCTTTTTTCCCAATATCTTTCCTAAAGCATGGCTACTTTTAAAGTTTTGTTTTAAGCAATTTCAACTGCTTCGAACTTCTTCTAGATCTTCCTTGCAAAATCTGAGGTTAAAAGTGAAGTTATTCAATGGAAAACAACCGTAGAGACGCTGTTGTTGCCTTTTAGCTTTTAGTCATTTAGATAACTCTGTTTCTCATTTTGTTTTCAAACATATAAAATAGTGTATTCATGTGAAAATAAGGCAAGTAAGGTGTTAATGATGACAAATATATTAATTTTCCCCCTCCTGCCAAAACAGCTACAATTGGTATGAAAAATTTATATAAAAATAGAGAAAATGTATGTTCCTATTTGAGAACTTCTTTCATTTTGCTTTAGATTCAGTTTTTATCAATTTGTAATTGTTCCAGAAGACAGAATAAACGTCGCCTTGGGTTTGGGTTTCGCAGGTGTTTGGTGGATCGAACTTGCAGGGCTGTTCGATGTGTTTTGATGGCCACCTGTGGTGACAGTTTCACTACATTCTTTCAAGCACGTTTAGGGTTGCTCAGTATTAGATGGAGCTCTTTTTTGCTTATTTCAAATCGACCAATCGCTCGTCTCAGGCCATAGCGAAGTCAAAATCAACAATTCCGTTCACAAAAGTAACGCAAATACTTCCAAATACTTCCAAGCATATTAATGCATTCATATAGTGTTCTGGCCTATGTTAGGAGTTTAAGATTCATATTAGTAAAATTTTAATGACATGTACTAGTCTTCTGATGTCTTAGGAAGATTAGAGCCTTACTTTGAAGTGAAATCTCCATATTAACTGGAATTATGAGGAATCTTGGTCTGCTTCTAAAGGATAGGACACTAGATCCATTTACTTTCAGGAAAGCTCTACATTTTGAAAATGTGGGAGATTTCTTATTAAAAAAAAAAGGATCTGTATGTGGACTTAATTTTGCAATGAATTTTTTTTAAAACGCAGCAACATAAAATTGCTAGTAACTCTTGTGAGGCTATCGTTTTATTGGTTAGCATTGAGGAGTGTTTAGCCTGCATTTTCATGATCGTGTAAGAAAAAATTGAAAACCTAATCTAAAGGTTTTTTTTATTTTTAAGCCCAAGCTTTTCCTTAAAAATGTGTGTAGTTTTAAAGTTAAAACACATGCATAGGATTGTTATTTTCCTAATAGTGAAATAATATTAACTGGTCTATTATAAAGAATCATTTGTTTGTAAACTAGACATATTTTAAAATATTCTTGTATTTAGGATAAAATCATAATCCTATTGGCTAGCAGAAATATTAAGCAAACTTAAAATTAGTGAAGTGGAAAAGGGAACCAAGACCATTTCATCACCTTCCAAATAAGAACAATGGCTCACTAAAATAAATTATCTCTGTTTCATAAATGGGAAGTACTTTATAAAAAGTGTCCCCCAAAGGTAGCCCTTTGAGGTGTTGTTGGAAAACAGTCAACTCCATTTCAGAATGGTACTTGCTCAGTGACAGTGTGAATTTGGCTGTCTTTTTAGAAAGTTCTTCACTGGCCAAATCTCTCAGTAGTTTAGTGTTTGGTTTGAGTTTCAAGGGGGAAAAAAAAAATCAATCCTGTATCTGAAGTTTATACTCCATAAATAAAGCATGAAGTCAATATTACATCTGTTACTGATAATTTTGACTGGACCCAGAAATGGAAATAATCAAATCAGAGAATTTGCTGTGGACATATAAAATAAATATGACTAATAAGTGTAAAATGAAAGAAAATTTGAATGTGCTAATAGACAAGTCTCTAGATAATAAAGTTAACCTGTCTAGGAAAGATAGATATGTGGTAGGTATGTTCCTATAAACATGAATCCAGTAAGAATGGTAAAATATCTTACTGTGTAGCTTCTGCTTTATATTTTAAACATCAACAATATTACCATGGTAAGCTTGTTTGAATGTGTAGGCAGGTTAGCCTAAGCCTCACTGTATCTTGCAATCACCTCACTGACAAAATAAGAAGGGAATTAAATAGACAGTCTGACATTTATCTCTGCTTTTCTCTCTAGTGATGGAAATGAATTAATGCAGGAAACTCAAAAAGCCAATGTAACTTCAAAATGTTTCTGCTCAGTGACAGTGTGAATCTTTTCCAAGTTCAGTACAATGTCCATGGCATCTGTGTGATGCAAGAAGCAGTGCTCCCAGCATTTGTCACTGGATACAGCAGCACTCTCCTGCTAATAAATGCTGTCCTTGCTGCTGGTACTCATCAGCAATAAAGTAGAAATCAGCAGTACTCAGATATGTGTGTAACCTTTACCTTATGTTTGTCTAACAATAATTCCAGTATGTGCTGAGTATAGTTTTCTTCTCCCATGGCATTTCATATTGACAATCATACATTTTTTTATGGGAAGAGTTTATTATTTCTAGGAAGTGTTTATTATTTGTCTATAGAAATATGATTTAGGTGAAGATACAGTTTACTGTGGTTAAGAACCAGCTGAAAAGAAACTCTAAAAATCATATGTGTCATTAACTAGTCCTTCAAATGCAATGCCTTGCTATGCATTTCTTGATGTCTGGAGATATCCTTGGGTTCATATCCTATCAATATGTGTAATTTTAATTAAAATGTAGACATGATTATAATAAGACTTAGTATTGTAAGACAGCAATCTAAGTGAAAAGGCTTAATATCTTAATGTCTAAGGGCTTATTTTTACAATCTGTGATCATAGTAGGAGAAATGTGAGGAGGAAGAAGTTGGAAGGAGAGTTGTATGTTTCTGCATGTGATTATGTCAATTTACTTTATAGGCAGTTTTTAACTGCACGCATGCTAAGTTAAGAAAGTAGTGGTAGCCCATGAATTTTGCAATTTTAAGTAGTTTTATTTTTTTAAGGTTGTCACAGCTATAATTTTAATCTCCTTTATGAATCAAATAGCTGACAGCATGTAAAAAATTGTATGTATGCTGATGAAGGCTATTATGAATTCTGATGGGTATTATGAATGCTTTCTTTTATGGAGGTCATGATGAAAAACTACAAATTTATAACTCTAAGTAGCGTATTTGTAAAAATCTTCGTTCAGATTTGGGAGTTTGTATTTATAAGCATTTTGCATGTATTTGTTGATATAAACTTTGAGTTTCATGAGGGATCAAATCAAGGGAGTAAATGAAGTTGTCAATTTTTTCCTGATATAAAAAAAAAAGATTTCTCTCTTTCTAGCTCAGTAAAGCATTACTTCTCCAAAATGTCACTGTCATTTGTATTACAAATTTTTTTCATTCATGCTTCAATCTATTATATTGCACCACTAGTTTTGGGCACGGAAACGGATTCCTTAACTATATATGTTATCGTGATTCTATAAAAAAGCATATGTTAGGGTTTATTAAGAAAATGTAAACAATAATAATTGTCTGCCTACCCTTATGCTATTCCGGAAAAAAAAAGGGACAGAATTATGTGTATGGTTGCTTTTTATTACTTGCTCGTTAATATGATCTCATTGTAACACTGATCCAGGAAAAAAAACCCTACTGTCACACTCATTAGTTCATGACTAAGTTAATAAGCCCCTGCTTACCCTCGCTTATCGCAAAATCAAGAGGGGTTTTTTTGCATTTTTTTAAGGTGGTGGAACTTGGGAGGAGGCCACTCCAAGCAGAAGGAAGAGCAACATTCAAGTCAGCCATTTTCTCATTTAAAATCATTAATGCTGAAAATAGGAAAAGCATATGGCAGCATAAGAATTGTTCTTTTGCCCATTAGTTGAGTGTGCTGATGGTGCTGAATAACTCCTTTTTAAATGACAGTGATCAATTTTCTCATCCCTACTGTTAAAAACTCATTTCTCTGTAGAATTGGTTTTCTAGATTGCTTTCTCCACCAAAAGACATCAGCCATGGATTTGAATTTAGCTTAAGTCGTGAGAAATCGGGATCTTTGGCATGGAGTCTCAGTAGGGAACACAGAAGACCAATCTTTGCCAGTGTGTGACTTCAACTCCTCCGTAAGGAAAGGATATCCATCCCCTCCCCCCTAGCTCTGTGTGTGCCTAAAATTCACTTCACAAGTGCGCTGTTAGCGGGCAATTGATCGCCAGTGCGCATTAATTACAGCTACATCTTCTGTGGATGCTGTTTCTCACTGCAGTCAGCACCTCTGATTTACAGACCTAAATCCTAATCTTTCGCTGCAGTTTTTACTTTATATGTTCAAAATATTAAATTTAAACATTCTTTATACTTTCATAGTGAGTTGTTTACCCTTAAATAAAGATGAAAGATTTGAAAGAAAACAATCTTTCATCAGTGAGTTTCCAGTTAACATGCCTTAAGCCATTTCAGCTGAGCTCTTGAAGTTTCTAATGATTTAATCTTGGTATGTTCTGTAAGATTGCATTCATCAAGACTTATTTTCTTGGAGGAAAATGACACATAATCAAAGACGGATCTATTTACTGTTTTCCTGGTTCAGCAAAGGACATAGTTTTACTGTTATGAGTCTTAGAAGTCTATTTCTAAGAATTAAAAAAGAAAAAATGTCCTATTAACTTAATGAAAGTATGGATTATGAGTTTCAGCTTCAGGCAACTGTATCTTCTCAGGTACTTATATGTGTCTCTTGCTTATTGATTGTGATGTAGAGATCTCAGTGGTGTATAGTAAAACCCAGGAATACAAAATTTCATATTTTAGATACAATTTTTTTTAGAAGACTGTTATTTACAGGAGGTTTTTCCTGATTGGAAAGCATCTATTTTCATAGACTTTCAAAGAATGTGTCTTTTTATAAAATATTTTCTAATTTAAATAATGTTTACACGTATCAAATGTAAAAATCTACTTTATACTGGGAATAAAAGATACAACTTTAAAATGAGAGTAAGAAACTGATAATGAAAAAGTAATCCCCATCGGGTTTAAATTCTGTAGATGTGAAAGACTTTCCTAATTATATTTCCTTAGATACTAACTCTAGACTATGAACTTCTAAGATTTATTTCTTTTCAGTAGCACCACATTAAAAATCCCCAAGAATAAAGTGGAAGACACAGAGTCATTTCTAGCTAATACTTTGTTCTGCCTCAGAGTAAAGTTTTATGCAACTGAGAATCAAGTGGAACACATACTGCATTATGATCTTACAGATGATTTCAGTCAGAAGTTCTCTGTAATTGCTTTGAATGGGTTTCTTTACACTTCCAGTGCCATAAAAACCATCTTAACTCTCATAGTAGCAAGGACTCGCATCTTAGAAACAACTTTTAGAGTTTGGGGGAAAATTTTGCATTTATTCGACAATGAAAACACAGAAAGAAAAAATATATTCTTTCAAGAAGTTTGTTATTATGAAAGTCGTGTATAGTACCATGCAGGAAAAATTTCCCAGTCCCTTTACATCAGAAGAGGGCAACACTAACACTGCCTCTGTGCTCAGCCAAAATGGCACAACTTTTAATAAATCTTAAGTATTCATTGCTTGAAATCTTGCTTTAATTAGGCATGTTTAGTGAAAGAAAAGGAGAAAGGGAGATTGCAAAGACATCCTGGTGTGGTAGTTATTGTCTGCTCCTACTGATTCAATGCAGAAGATACTCAGATGGCTGAAGTGAAAGTCACATGTTCAAAGGCCTAAGGGCAATGAAGGATATGGTGGCAATAGTATGCATTTTTTCTCCCATGTATTGAAACTAGTCCTTTTCACCTTGACTTTGTAAAGGAAACTAATACTTTTAAAATTATTTATCTTATCTCACAATATTTCTGATCTTCAAGTGACGAGATTTGTCAATACTTCAAAGATAAGACTGAATATTTAACATATAGAAAAAAGAAAAGTGAAATGAACCCTAGGGTTTGTACCAGTTTATTTGGGTATGGGGTTCTCTTACTAGACCATAACTTAAATGCTTGAAAATGGAAAGGAGGCATACTTTACATTTGCACAGAAGGTATTAAATTTCCCATGCATTTAAAAAACAGCACTATAACTTTCCCAAGAGGAATAAAAATGTTGTGGGAGTAGACTAAATCTGAAATACTACCAATTTTTAAGATAGGAAAATGCTAATGCTGACTGCCAGTCATGGAGTAGCAGCAAAAGCTGATGTGATAGCATCCTCTGTGTGTTATGTTCCTGGTGACAGACCTCTTTTGGACACTTGACTGATGGTGTTTATGTCATTCCCACTACAGACACGCTGCCTGAGGTTATTTTACTTTCATGCCATTGCAATTTAACATTAATAACTGTTGAAATAGGTATGAATTGACAGTCCTGGGGAACTGGATAATTCCCATACCAGATTCTTGTTACTGGCCCATTAGTTTCAAACAAAATGTAAATGTTTCTTCTATGTTTAGGCAGGTTTTCATAATTCTTACTTTGCAATTTAAAGAAAGTTTGAAATGAGAGTGAAATTTTGCTAGGCGTATTTTTGGGTAGTGATGCCAGCTCATGGTTGATCTGTTGGGCATACTAAGACTTGATAAACATTTGTGGTATGATGAGCGGTGCTAGTCCCCAGCATGAGGTAGAATGCATAATTTTTAAAAATACCTATAAATCTACCCTCAAGGACTAATTTATCCACTAAATGGCATTTTCTTCCTGGAATGGCATCGTTCATTTCTGTAGGATTAATCACAGACTTAGGTGATATACACTTCTTTTTAATAGCAGAAATTGCCATATTCATAAAGAAAAAAAAGGAAGACAAATGTCCTGTAGTTACATTAGTAGTAGCATCGAGCAAAGGAAATTACTTCCTTGTGGGCTATTTTTCTTCATTTTCCCATGCACTCTCCATTTTTCAAACAGGTCATCTGAGTTCTGTTTCTGTATGAAAACTACATTCTTGAGCAGCATTGCATGTGGGGAACTTTGTTTCTTGCTGCTTTAATGGACAAGAGTTTAGTGAACAGTAACATCAATATGATAAATCTTTTAAAATACTTTTCTTGCCTTCAAAATGATTGACTTAACATTGTACACGCTGATATTATAGTTGGGACAACAGACAGACTAGTCGCTGAGTGCTGGTTATTCAAGCTGAAACTTCTTACCAGACCAGCAGAAACAAATGGGGTGTTTTCAGGAAAATGTCAGCTTTGATATGTCTCAATAAATACAGGCATATACAGCTGGCTGTTTGCAAACACAGGTGCATAATCAGATTAATTATCAGAACCCCATTCTTGATAAGTCTTGCATCTCCAGATAAGTGTGTCTCCAGAAACAACAATTTGAAAAGCTAATAAATGTCCTTTGGTAATTACTGTAATTAACTGTACTGTCCTTACGCCAACTCAATTTTAAAATAGCAAATAATGGGGAAATGAAAGTTTCTTTTTGTATATTGTATAATATTTAGACCATATCTTCCCTCACTTAAAAAAAAGTGCATTAACAAAATATACTGACAGATAAAGTTACAGAGTATGTGTTCATATTCTGTAATTTTCATTTATCTTGATTGCTGCATTATTCAATATTTCTTTAAACAAAAAAAAATTTATAATGCTCAAATGAAAGGTGTGTCGTTAAACTGATGTATAGTCAAAAATATGCATCAATTTTAATAGCTGGAATTAGTTCAAAAGTGAGGGTCTCACAGGATTAAAAAGTGGCAATGACAAGATTTTGAGGAACTTGACTCACCAACAGTTTTTTCGAAGAAAATTTTCAGGTTTCCTTTAACGTATTTTGTCACTGCTTGAACAAGCAGTATTTTCAGTAAATTAATGTGATCTAACAGTATATTTAGTTTTCCTTCATGACTTTCCTTTGTCTTTTGGTTCAATGACTAAAACTTAAGTAATAACAGAACACTTTACTCCAGGTGAAATATTCAAAAATCACAGTTCAAGAAAAAGATACTAGAAAGTTTCCTTAGAAGTAGTATTATTTGAAACACAAGGAAAAATTATATATATGACTCCCATATGTCATAAAATACCTTCAAATATAGTTGGTCAATAAAAGAATAATTTTAATAAACTAGTTGCTGTCAGAGTTGTGGCCCATTTTCTCTGTTACTTTCTATTTGAAAGCAAGTTTTAGTCTACATACAGGCTTATTTTCTGTTCTTTTACTATAAATAGAATGTATGTCCCCTTCATTGCTTCCTAGCTATCACTTAACAAAAAACTTGCCAAATTCATGCATAGACATTGTTAATCAGTAATACATTGTTACACAAAATAAGCTCTTTCCCTCTATTCCTCTGAGCAAAAATATGAAATAGCCACATTGCTGTTGATTTGTATCTGTGTTTGAGTGTGTGTGATGTGCTTTGGAAGTGCCCAAAGTAACAGAGACATGGTTAGATAACGTTTTAAATATTTATTAAATAAAATTATTTTCAAATCATCAAAGGATGATATATATCCTGATAAAGGATAGATGTTTTTAAGGTATTATTGATTTTGATCAGAAATTACATGCCTGCAGGCAATAGAGTTATTTGCTAATGAAAAAAAAAAAAGATTAAGTTGCTTCATATATTTTGTGTGGTGCAGTATAATAGCACATCAATCCTGTGGGAATTCTATAATATTTTTTCTTATTAACTTCTAATTAAGCCTGAGTGATTTTTAGAAGAGATAAATTGGCACATTTTTCAGTATCATCTTTCTTTCTTGGTAGAGAATATCAGGTCTAAATCCTACTAATCTGAACAGGAAAGATCCTTCATTTTCATTCAGGGTAACAATATTTACTTGGATTTGTGCCTCTTATAGACATTATTTAGAAGGAAGAAGACCTAAACAATTTGCACTGCAAATGCATAAAAATGTTTCAGAAATGAAGAAACTAACATTTGAGGTTTATATAGTTTGCCATCAGGTAAAACACAAAGTGAGGGTTTTTGATTCGCACAAGGACGATGTTTGTTATCCCCCTCTAATATTGTACACGTGCTATTTCCAACTTAAATTCTTGATCATGTCACTTTGTGTGGGCTGCATGAGCAGGGGAGGAGGCCTGTCTATAGGAGGTGCATATAAATTGAGCCCTTTGCTTACAAATGCAATGAATAGCTGCTTATTGCTCCTGGAATGGAGGGAACTGGACTGAGCAGGAGGGGTCAGCACCTCTGGGCTTTATCTCAGCCTAGAGGCATCCAGCTGTGCTGGCAACTTGTGGTGGTGGGAGACGGAAGGCGACTGAAGGATTGTGCCATGTGAACACAGAAGGAAAGTGTGAGAGAACATGAAGTTAGCAGGATTCAGAAGGTCTTTGGTTAAGTCCACACACAAAATGCTTCCTAAGTTAGGAGTCTGAAAACAATCCCTCCTCTAGCCTTAGAGATCCAGGAGATCTAGAGGCCAGATAGAAGGAGATCTAGAGGATTTCTAAGGACAGTGATTTGAAATGTGGCCATATATCTGTTTCATTGCCCCTCACCCCCTCTCTGTAGAGTATGTTGTGTATAATGATTCCTTTTAAACTGTAAGTAGCAAAAGAACACTTTTAGTGTGGCAAATTCCTATCTCTAACATGATTTGCCAACATTGTTTCATCATTGTTATTATATCAGCAAACACATTTATTATCCTGTGGTGTTGCATTTCCAAGACAGTGGTCAGACTGGGTACAGCACCAGTGCAATCACCTGAGAACTGAAGCAGAAATGACCCATAACCTCAGGCACGACCTAAAACTGAGATCAGCTGAAGGAAAATATTGCCAGTAACAAGTTGAATAACAAGTTTACAAATTTGTTCCCAGTAATATTTCTTATGCAATAAACAGTGCCTATCTAAGGTCTCCCATCTCTTTGCATTTTATCTCACCTCATGACATTTGTATAGAAGCATTTTATAATTGAATAGAAGTAAAGATAAAAATGCAAGTATTTTGATTTTATTTATAGCTGTGAAGGCATGCTTTACAATTTATCATTCAGTCCAGGAATTCAGTTATCTTAAAAGGAAAATAAATTTTTCAATGACAAGTACCACTTATGACTAAAAACTCTGCATTTACCACCAATAAATCTAATCTAGATGCATTAAAGGGAACAATTTTGCTGGCACTTTTTTATTACTTGGTTCCACTGTAATATTTCATCTGTTTCAGTATATACATGTAATCAAAATAAAGAAGTAACTGAGATATCTCTGTTTTCTGATATGGTACATTTCATTCTTAAAGACTGCTGCCATGACACATTTATGTACTATAAATTATAATAATTAATTTTTTGAATCATAAATAACGTTTAATTTGTTACCCAGAAACACAAGACATTCTGTAGACATTTTACAAAAGAATGGCGAGTTGCTTTATTGATGCGCGTGGTGAAAGGAAAATCAAGACTTTTGTTTTGAAAAGTAATTCACCTGCTTCTAAAAAAAAAAAGGTTTCACATGTCCATCAAGGAAAAGGTTGAAGGCAATTCCCTGCAAATAAGCAACAGCTATCAGGATGCATTAGGCAGGACTAACTCACACACTACCTTCATACCCTTGACCTTCCAGACACATTTGTAGATAATGTTGATTCTTCCGACAGCAGACACAAATCCTCACAGTTCTGTGGGAAGATATTTCAGTTCTGCATTGAAACTGTATTTCCCGTAGCATTAAGTCAATCATTTTTGTAAGATAGAAATTCTGAGTTATACAGCAGTACAATGCATGCTGTAGCCTGCACTTTGCCAAATACAGCCATGATCTTATAATGCTCACACTGAGATAAGTTTCTTCTGTACAGCAGTTGGAGAACGGTCTAATCTGGGCCTAATCATCAGAGTCTGGCAGCAATAAGGCAGCAGCTTAAATTGAACTGCCAGTCGAACACTCTGAGAGGGGTTTCTGGATCCAAACTTTCAAGATCTAGATGTTCCTGTAAAAGAGAGAGGCAAGTGCATTGAGGAGACAAAACAAAGACACATAGAAGAAACAGCTTCCTAGAACACTTGATTTGTTAGTTTGTTTGTTTCCAAAAACATCTACTGGAAATTTGGTGTGAGAATACATATAAGTTGAATTTGTTGTTTTGACATGAGTCCTCTTTTGAATATATATTGATGTTAAGCTGGATTTGTGGAATTACCAGTGTGTTTCACTTTCTCCTCAGATATTTGTAATATGAGAAAGGTTAGGTTAGTGTTTGTTTACTATCATCTCATTCTATATTTTCAGTACATGCCCTTTCAGTATGGATAGAAGCACAATGAAAAAAAAAGTAATGAAAGGCAGATTTTGTAAAATACATAAAATGTTATATCCTGGCCACACTCCAGGAAAAAATGCAGGCTTTATATAGAGCTATGCATTCTGTCAGCATATAGGTTGTTCTGTGACACGGTCTAGGCAGAAAAGAAGCAAAAGGAAGGAAACATGGGAGCACTTGCCTAGATTTGCCCTCCCACCTTTGTGCTACCAGCTTTCCCCATTGATTGCCCTGTCTTTATCTGTTACTGGAAGCAGGTGTTGGGCAACTCAGTGGCACCCCAACTCTCTTACCTGTGTGCTGGTGCCCTGCTCCCTCGCCCCATCCACATGCTGCCAGAATAGGGCAGCATGTCTCGGGGTCCAGTTCTATCATCTATCTCCCTGGCTTGAAACCCTCTCCATGGCAAAGTGGGATTTAGAAGGCATGGCTTCGGTTCAAAAGACTTGACAAGTATCCAAGGAAATGGCAAAGGCTGAAGGAGAGGAAGGGAACATATACAGGAAATTCCTTCGTGTATGAGTAGAATAATTTTGGAAGTAGGCGTTTAAACAAATTCATCTTGCTTCTTTTAAAAGCTGTAAATTTTTACTGCTGTCCAGAGATAAACCTATTCTCTCCTTACTTCCATCAGGGAGGCTGCATCCGCAGCAGTGCTGAAAAAACAGCGTGCTGTTACCTCAATATTTTCTTCTCACATACAAAGCTAAATGCCATCTGTGTGTTACTGACAAATATTCTGTCTCTTACCACCGGAAGGTGAGGATGTTCTGAGAAGACCAACTTTGGGAATCTGTGTCCTGAGACAAAGACTGCAAAAAAGCAGGAGGGGTTAAGGAAAACCACTTTCCTCACAACACTCTGAAGAAGCCCCCCAAATTCTTGTGACAACAACCATATTTGGCTCTCAAAAATCCCAAAATAGGCTCTGTTATTTCAGCTGTTTGACTGGGAATTTAGTCAGCTGATAGCCAGAATAACTCAGGAATGAGATATATCTGTTCCTGCATTATTCAAGATGCCGAACAAAGGAAGGTATCCAAAGGTTCTTGGAGACCTGGAACTTCATGCCTGTCTCCCTTTCTTGTCCAGCAAATGTTTCTGTGAGATCTGTGACTAACCAGGCAAGAATTTGAAGACTGTAGCAATTAGGTTTAGAAGAGTTTTTCTCTGATAAAAAAAAATTCACAAATCTAAATAATTCATCATCACTAAATGCTTTGGGGCTTGCATGCAGTATTTTTCTCTCTCCAAATTTTAGCACTACATTGGAGAGATTGTCACAAAATTATTTTCCGGATGTCCCAAAAAAAGGACTGAAAAAACTGGCAGTTTATTGCAAACATTTCTAGATTACTGGAGTCACTGACTATTAAAGATGATCAGATAGAGACTGACCGTGGCTGTGGATGCTCACTGAGTGCCTGGTGCTCAGCCCACTCTCCAGGAAGTTTCCCTTAGGTGAAGTCTTTCCCGTAAACAAGAGACAGTCAGGGTAGTTGCATGATTCTTCTTAGTTGTGGTTTCACACTGTGTTAGCTCCAACTTGAGATGATGTTTGTTTGGCCATGCCAGGCATTTCATGATGTTAAGTTTGGGAAATGAATAGGATGAAGCTGAAGTTGAAAGTGTGTGGGAATTACGCCTTGTGGAATGCACATCTCGGTAGACTGGCAGATAGGGAGCTCTCATATTGTGTCAGTGGGATGCAATGGAGGACTCAGAAAGGTTTGGGAGGTTTTGAATCTTCATATAAATGTTTCAACTAATGCCCAAATTGCCCTGAGACCAAAAGAAGGAGAACAGAACTGAAGAAATCAATTTTTCAGACTAACTTGACAGGCATAGTCTTTCACTACAGCAGAGAGGGAAGCTTAGCATTTCAAGATCATTTTACGACTGTTTTTCCTTTGCTCTTAGAAAAATGCTCTAGCACCTTTAGAAACAGAAAATATCTTAAGAGTTCAGACTTGCCTAAAAAGCAGTAAAGAATATTTCAGCTATTATATATAAAGTTTTTCTAAATTGCATTTTTTCTTTCAAGAAGGCCTACTAGAAATACACTGCCTTGAAAATTCATTAGTTCTCTTCTTTGTTAACTCCACATCCTGTCCTCAAATTTGAGCATGGAAAATGCAGTCCTAATAGTGTAAACCCTTTTTAAAAGCTCGTATATTGAGGCAAAGAAATTAATATGGGACTTTATGCTAATAACTCATGTTTCAACACAAGCATATTGTGATAAACCTTGTCAGTAAGAAAGTATTGATTTAACTTCACACTTTTTTTTTGTAAAATGTCAACATGAACGGGTTTTTTTCTGTTTTCTCAGAACTAGAGGCAGAGGAGTGGTGCAAACATCTTTGTATGGAGTGTCTGGGGGCCAGGCTCAATGATATAAGTCTCGGGGAACCAGATTTGCTTGCTGCTGGAGTCCAGAGAGAACAAAACGGTAAGTAACTTTTTATTCGCTCCCAGATCTGTTCTTAGGTGATGTCCCATGTCATCTTTGCTCGTGCCAGTTGTTGTGAGGACTTTTGCTAGTAGCTGGAAGCACATCATTAGTAACTAAACATTTGGATATGTTTTTGGAGCTCAAGCCTATTTTTTTTTACAAATAAAGATGATTAAATTCCATGCCAAATAACACATACAGAGCGACTTTGTGTCTTCATTGTGTTCACATTTCCCTGTCATGGGAAATGATGACCATGACCCTTCTGTTTCTGGAAATGATGGCTTCTGTGCAGAGGAATAAAGCAGCAGCTGTTGTTTTGCAGCCTTTTAAGGACAGCGGTGAACATACCGACAGCGATTTGGACTGCAAAACACATATTTGTTTTAAACTCATACCTGTCTTGAATATTGAAGTCAGAATCATCTAAATGCTGTCAAATATGGGTGAAAAGGGCAGTGACAGATGCTAGTCAGCACTAAGCCTGAGTTGTAAGTCTTCATCTAAAGGCTATTTGGATTAGACACATGCACAGGAAGAATGCTAGTGGATGGAACAGGCAATAACAAAAGAAAATCTGTGATTACCCTGTCATTTAATTCCTATTAATGAACATGAGGGCAACACAAAATGTGCTCATTTAGTCCTCCCTAAATTACAGCTCTCAATGATTATTACTGTCTTGATGCTTTTATAAGATCCAATAGCTTTCAACAAAGTATTAACACACACTGCCTCAATGGTCATAGAATATCAAGCCAGCTATCATTATAAACAAAATTACATAATTAAATTACAGAATGAATGGCACTATATTTCTTATATTACTTCTCTGAAACTAATAGCACACAGCATGAAATATACAGAAATCTTTAAGAAATTTGGTTCAAAAAACAGACACGTTGAAATGGGATTTAAAAGAAGTTCAAACGTTCGTAAAGTTGTTTGCCTGCTATGAGACACAGAATTCAATTTGTAGACTCAAACTGCTTAACAAAGGGAGAGCCACTAATGTTGTAGGAAAGTGATAATGATCAGACACCACTCAAAGCATCCCATCTGCTATATGTTCATAGGCTATAGGTATAAAACTCATCTGCATGCTACTGAAGAGAGAACTGTGTGAACAGGTGGAGGTCTTTCTCAAATGCGAAAGGAAATAAACCTTGTCAAAAGCCTGTGATGTGAACAGAAAAGTCGCTTGAAATTCCTCACGCTCTTTCTGCAGTGAATTCATGTACTGTCCAGCAGGTTTTGGACATAGATGACAAATAGTACATTTTATCGTGTTCCTGAAAGAGATCCAGTCAGACACACACGACCTCCAGGAGGCTCATATTAGTTCTGTTGTATGAACTAGTCTTGATTCAATTGCCTTAGTCTAGAAATTAATTGCAGTGTTACCAACCAGCATATATGAACATAATTAGCATCTTTATTGTTCTAAGTAAATAAATGAAAGGAAACAAAGAGGCAAAGCATGTATTTGTTGTACAAATCACATGAATAATAATGCATGGAGGGTATCATTAGCTGTATTCTTTTAAAACAAGTGACTGAATACATATGATCCAATATTTGACGAGCATGCTCTGCTAAATCATTAGTTACAGTATCTCAGACAAGTAATTCTGATACCTATCCTCATCCTTCCCTCATCCCCTTGATGCACAACTTCGCATTTTAATAAGCATGTTTGAAATTCAAAGTTGTCTTGTTCTGAGGCAAAGCAAATTCTGTTGTGGGTGTCTTTTAATCATCGTGGAAGGAGGAAAAAGTGCAGAGATTCTTACTATAAGTGTGAAATCTGGCATTTTGTTCATTTCTCTGTACTGTAAGAACCTGCAGTTGCACTCAAATTCCTGTAGCAGATTTCTTCAGTAAAATCGGTTGAGCGGAAGCGTGCCTTCAGTTTACACTGGTTATCTTATTCTGCAAACCTGACACTGCCATTCCCCACATGGCAGTATTATTGAAAAGGTTACCAGTTGAAGTGTGGAATCGTTTGGTGAGATATAAAAAAATCAGATTTTTAGTTTATTTTCTTTCACATTTTCCCCATATTGTAGCTTTTACACACATGCTATCAAAAACAGTAGTTCAAAAGATACCTTGAGACCTTTTGAAAGTCTACTGAGCTTTTGCTTATAAATATTCTTGTTGAGCTTTTTTTGACCTGAAACTGAAAGGTCAAAGATAATTTTACAATTGGAAATTCATGAACAGTGGCTATGTGTAGGAAGCGTCTAAAATCCTGCTCTTTGTGAAAATGGCAGCTGTGTCACGCTCTGGATAATTTTATTTTTTTGTGTTAAATAAAAACTGAATACCAGTGTAGTACCTTTGAATGTCATTTCTTCAAAACATATTGCAAGTGTGTCAACTTCATAGAATTCCTCTCGTGTTAGTCAATTTATTAATGCTTACTTGAAACAGAAATGTGAGAATGCAGTTTGTAAAACATGTAACAGAGTCTCACAGCCTCAGCATCTAGTTTCATGCAACTTTTGTTGCCTGACCCATACAAAGGCTTTCTTTCAGGTCACTGAACAAAAGATGTCTCTTACTATCTGAGCAAGACCACAGATTGTAATAAATAATATAGTGTCAATGGTTTTTCAGTTTTGGATAATTTTTTTTGCACTTTTAAAGGCTAAAGACATTGAATAATGGTGTCAAGCTGTTCATATCTCTATGATGTAACAGGTGTTTATACATTAATCCCAAAAGAACCGGTGTGTTAAGCATTAATTGCATCGCATTTCGCTGAGGTTTTTTCAAATAGTTACCTTGCCCTAAAGATTTTCTGAAACATGTACAATTTGATAAAGGTACTTCTTTGGACTTGGAAAAACTAGCCTAATAAGGTGGTTTTTTTCATGAGCTGCTTTACCTTTTCCAAGAGATAATATTTTTAATATGCAGTGTTCTTGCCCATTCTTGTTCTTAAAGGACATTTTAATGAGGTAAGGGTATTCACCAAACACGTCAGATAAATAAATTGGCTCTCTCTTGAAAAATGAGATGTGATGATTGTGATGTGTGGATTTGTAGTTTTCTTCCGGTATGTGACCACAGAGGCCACTACCCTCAGTTTGCAATGTTTGAAATAGTTTTCTTAGTTGTTATTGTATGTGCCCTGGGGCCACTAAAATTTATACATGCTACTTGTATTTTTTTATACACAAAGAATCACATTTCAGAAAATACTTGGCAAAGAAAATATATGAGGTTTCTATCATTCGTTTAATACCTCTTTTTATTACTTCTGAGCCTGTTCATCCCCCCCACTCTCGCTCTTGTGGTTCTTCTGAGATGAGCTTTAGATTTGAGAAGGGAAGACACCTAATTCTCTGTGGCAGGAACGCAACAACAGGGTTTGCAAAACAGTTTGCTCCAAAGGCTGGCAAGACTGCTGTTTGGTGTGCAAATGCCATGGCTAAAAGGCCATACAATCACAAGGCATTTCTGTCACATGAGAAAAGAAATTTAAGGTAGTGCAGCTACCTGAAAGAGGCATTCTTTTACGGTTCTGGGTTGATCAGTAAGTGCCAGCGAGATCTGTTTTAGCGTAGTTGCGCTGTTGCTTGAGCCTCCAGCACCAAGCAGTTCTGCAGTGGTGACAGCAAAAAGAGGCAAAATGTAGAGCTGCACTGCTTTTAGCAGAGAGCCCTGCTACTGTGTCTTGTAGGAAGGATAGAGAAGACATCTAAACAAGTCTTGTGCAAAGCACGTCGGTAACAGGCAGCTTCTCATTGGATTTCAGCTCCTTTATTGCTTTCCAGAAGTATTACCACAAGTCTTGCTGTGTAAACTCTGCTGCAGAAAATGACTATTAGGTGGTTTTCTTTTTAAATTTAAGGCTCACAACTAATGGCTGCTTAGCTTGGAATGATGCACAAATTCCAATTAAAGTGAGATGTGAAATGAAGCTTCTGTTGCTCTCCAACCATTTTACCTTCTCTCTGCTGCAAATCTAAGTGATTTGTTGGTGTACCTCAGCCCTATAACAGCAACCTTGTTTCTGTTTAAATTTCCTTTCACACTGAACATGGTTTCTAGTGTTTATGAATGTCCTTTTAGATTATTTGCTAAAGAATTTAAATGCAGTATGAAAGCAAAAGCAGTAGAGGCCTCACTTCAGGATCCTATGCAGGTAATTAATTTAGTATAATGGCAGTGAGGCTTTATATGCAATGATAAGACAAATAATAATACACAGTTATAACTCCATGAAAGAAAATCTGGACTAAGTTGGATCTGATTACACTGTTGACAAGTCTCCTAAGCAATATACTGTGATTCTTACACACACATTTCATAATCCTCAGGTTTCTCCAGCTGCTGCTAGACGAAGAAGTTGTGAATGTAAAGTGTTGACTTCATTTGGAAGAATTGGAAGCTTCCTTTCCAGCTCTCAGTGCATTTGGAAGCATTTGCAATACATTCCAAAACATAATGATGAAAACAAATTTGGGGTTTTGGGGTTATTTTTAAATTTTTATCTTCCCAGGGGATGTCCTATCTAGAATTTCTCCGTGCTCACAGTGGGCAATGTGTCCAATGTGTTGTTATTTTCATTCTTTATAAAAGGAAGCAATTTGAAAGATGTCATCCAAATGGACAGTATACAATGACAGACTGTATTTACTGGGAAAAAGAAGTCAGAATATTCAAGATAATATTGGTTAAAAAAGCATGATGTGTAGACTATTAAAAAAATTCTCTTTTTAGGAGCAGGTGCATCTGTTTGGTGAAGACTCTGTTCCTATCTGTTTTGAATACTAAGTAATAGTACTGAAATAGCTGAATACTTGTACTAAATAATTTTCTATTAAACTTTACTTATACTAAGCTATTAAACATTACTTGTAAACCTGGTGTACCAAAACCTGAAGAAAATGGGCAAATGTTAAAATGCAAATTTTTAAACTGAAGAAAAGGCCAGATCCAACTTTTGCTGCTATATCTTATTTGCTGTTAACTATCGTGCCTCCGATAGCAATAGGAGGTTTTTTTATTATGTGTTTTGAGATTTTAATTTTTTTTTTTTAATTTTACTCCATTATAAACCTAATTTTTATTTTCAAACTCTGGAAAAGTTTGAAAGATAATTGAATTTTTTCTTTTCGTCCCTACCTAGTATTTAAATTAGTATTTCATAAAATGACTTCCTTTGTAAGGTTTTTCTTCTTTCATAACATTGGTTTTACCTTCCTTTTTCATTTAAAAACCTTCCACAGGAGCAGCAGTCTTGCTTCCTGGATTTTAATTGCAAGAAACTCATTAATTCTTGTTAGTAAAAATGTAGCTTTTCATAGTGAACAACGTCCTTGAATCCTCAGAAGAGGATTATGAGGCATTTCTTTGTGCTACATATTGAGATTACAAACTACAGCCAAAGCATAGAGACTTTGTAATTACATTCACAGAGCTGACTTGTTTTAGGGCATTTTCTAGGGTCTGTAGAATCTCTGTAATTTAATACATAAAAGCACTTTGCATGGTTTTTTATTCCTCTTCCGTTATCCTTAATCCATTTTTATACAATGGGTTTGTTTGTTGGGGTTTTTTTTAATAAATGAAACATAGACAACTTTATTCAGAAAAGTAAGTTGTTTACAGTTTTAATGTTAATCCAGTGAGACTTCAGCTTCTTCTCTACATTACTATGTACCAGTGAAACAATTTGAAGTATTTGCAGATTTTAATATTGGGTTTGTTATGCTTACATTTTTAATGGAAGCAAAGCAGAATATTTATAAGCAAAGGAAAAAAAAATGATTCTGAAGTCCTGGTTCCTCACTGTGTACAGCAGAAGGGAAACATTCTAATAGCCATGAGATATGAATAAACACAAGATGCTGCACCTCCAAGACTTTAAGCTCTCTTTCCATCTGAAAATTAACCACAGGTGGTCAGCAGCAGAGGTCTCACAGGTGGAGGAGTTTCTTTCACATATGAACTGAATATTTGCCTTCAAAGCCTCTACGTATTTATATAGGTGCCACCAACCTGTCTCCTTCTATAAGTAATATTTTACCCATCATTAAAGCTGAAATGAAACCAAGCGTCTGGATTGCAAGATTGCAATGTCATCTGGTCGGTTTTCCAGCTGGGATGATTTAACCAAAGGAATCCAGTGATAAAATGGCAGAATCAGGATCACTGGGCTCCAGTCATTTTGCTTCCCCAGTACAGCTGGAAGGCTGAGAGCATTTCGGAGTTGCTGCCAAGTCTCCGTCTCAGTCAATATGCTCATTTTCATAAAGACTCTTATGCTCCTGTGCCCTGGAAAGCATTATTAAATGCCATATTCTTGCCAAAGCCCAAATGCTAAACACCTTTACATGCATTAAATGTATGATGAAGCATTGCTGTGCTTATTGAAGGAGATGGGAAAGAGCAGTCACATTGAGTGGAATAATAAGTGTAGCAATATATCAGCATTTTTTCTCATCCTGGCTCCCCCACTCCCTGAACTTTGCTCTCACCAGTTTAGAGAAGGGAAGAGGTTAGGGATCCTGAATGCTGAGGAATTGCACCTGTTCAGTGCAAGTCTTATCTTGTCCAACAACATCGCATCTGCTTGTTTGGTTTCTTCCATCTCCCTACTTTCTGAGTCCCTTATTAACTTGTATTTGCTCTGTCTTACTACCCAATGAACTGTTACCATCTCATCCTACTCATATGCAGATGGTATCTGAACCAAAGAGAAGCAAAATAACCTATTCAAGGTCATTCAGAAGGTCTGGTGTCAGAATTCACCTGGGGTTCCCAAATCTGGCCTATGATGGATGTTTGTTCTCGCCTGGATAAGTGTAAGGGCAAAACGTGCCACTAAAGATGGAATGACTGTGTTACCATTAGCTAGATACCTGCTCAAATATTTTCTGAAATGGAAAAATTGGACCCCGCATGTTAATTAATGAAACCATTTAATAGTATCTACACCTCTCCACGTCCTCGGCTGCCCACTACTCAAAAGTATAGTTTTTGTTCCAAAAGCAAATCTATCCTCAATCTTCTCCAGCACATATGTTTGTACGCTTGTTTTTCTTGCCAATTTGATTCAGTTCCAAGGGTGCTACATTTTGCCCTGCAGCTGATGTTCACTTTAATCAGACATACTTCCTTTAATCCCTGACATCTCACCTTAGACACTGACCTCCCATGCAAAGTCAGCAAATGTCTCCTGACAGTTTGAGGATACCATGTGTCCTGAATGCCCTTCATGTGATAATATCCTCAAACACATCAGAGAAGTTGAGCATTTCATGTCTATCCTGGTAACATCTAAAGCAAGCTGAAATATTCTGTGCCTTCCACACAACAGTTTAATGTTTACTTCAAAAAATAATTGTACCTTTTCCTTTTCTCTGCTGTCTGACGCATTCTGTTGGCGAAGATGGAGAAAGAGAAAGATTCTCATTCTCATATAGGAACCCCATCCCCCCATAGGTACACTGTGTTATTTCATGTAATGCAAGAGAGAAAGAGCTGACAGGCCAGTTATTGCATCTTTCTTTCAAATAGACGAGGGAAGTAGCAATAAGTGACAGCACAGCAGTGCAAAGCTGGAGTCTAATATATGATAAAAGCACACCTGCACAGTTATGAGGAATTTCTACATGACACTCCCAATGACATATGGATACTGAAAGGGCATATCTATCTATCTATATATAGATATATTAAAAAAAATAATTCCAGTGCAAAGTGAAAGTTGTCTTGTTCACCACCATTTCCCTCCCGATGCGGTCATTGACCCCTTAGTCCCATGTGTGAGTCCTTCCATTTCCTTTAGTAGGCATTACATTAGACCTCTGCCCCATGCACTCCTCTGAGCATTAGGGGAAATTCTCCTCAGTGATCTCAGCAGCCTCTGCTAATCTGTTTGTGCTGTGTGTCAGAAGACTTCTACAAAATGTTTGGCGTTTCACACATGGGATCCTAGTCATAAAATTAAACTTTTAGGGCTAACACCCATTAGTGTGACTAATGAGAACTTGGGCCTGGGAGAAGAGGTTGTGACTGAATGAATCAATTGGGGAGTCATTAACAGGACAAAATTAAATTGACTGAAACAGAACAACATTGGGGATGACAAGTTTACTTATAGCTATGCAGCAATTTTTATTGCTCAGCCAGCAGTTCCTTGTTTTCTCTAATTCCTCAAACTTTTACTACTTTATTCACACACACACACACACACACAAATTCACACACGTTTATATTTTATATTAGCTCACTTACTTGCAATATTTTAATTGGTTTGTCAAAAACGTATATATATCAAATGTTTAAAAAATAGAGACATAATGTCTATGATACTGAATTTCAAACAGAACGGGAAGCTAATTTTGACTGTTGCAATAAATTTCTCTCACTTAAATTTAAATGCCTTCCTAATTTTTATGAGGACGCTGTGAGAAAATTCAGTTCAAACGGCGGATTAAGAATATTCCACACCAAACACTTTTTTCTTTATTAAGTAATAGGAGGCAATTTTCCTATCAGTTATCCCTCTAAAAAACATTTTCCCAATGTTGTTATTGAATAAGCATTGCTCATGCTCATACTTTAAATTGTCCTTACCTTTTTTTGTCAACATCCTTCAGGCAGTAGCATTGACATTTTGCATTTCTACCCATTTCAAAGATGAAAAAAAACTGTGAGAGAAGAGTTGTGAATGTACTGCGCTCTCCCCTATGATGCTATTAAGCCCTAATATTGCAATGCATTTAGA
Source organism: Mohoua ochrocephala (assembly GCA_013398855.1). Classification (NCBI taxonomy): domain Eukaryota; kingdom Metazoa; phylum Chordata; class Aves; order Passeriformes; family Acanthizidae; genus Mohoua; species Mohoua ochrocephala. The sequence continues at coordinate 171,964 of VZTA01026007.1, read as the reverse complement.
GTTAAAATATAGGCTGGCACTTCCAACTGTACAACCAGAAATTTAACTGAGTTTTTCATCCTTTATAGAAGCAACTCATAGAAACATTAGTTATTCTTCCAAGAAAATTGCATTTTTATTAAAATTTCTCTTCCTAATAATGTTTGCTTCCTTCCGTATGAGTAAATGGTATTTTATATCATTGGTTTTTCCCTTTTTTTTTCCTTTTTTTTTTCTTTTTTAATGATTTTTTTTTGTGTTGCTTATTAAATCACATGCAATTCAGGCACTTCAGAAAATTATTAATGCCCTTGACCTCCTACTGCAATAAGTGCACTTTGCAAGCAAAGTGCAGCTGATAGTGATTGATGTCATGACCATAATAATATATCATGTTGAATCAGATTTTTCAAGAAAGCAACAGATGATCAAAATTGTTATTAATTTTACAAATAAGAATGACTTTGGCAAATAAACAGAAACCGAATGCAAGGAATGTAATTATTTACAAGCTTCAGTAAGTAAACTTGGGTTTGCAATTTCAAGGACAGCTTTTCTAAGAGGCAACGGTTGCACATACATATTTTGCCAGGATACCTTTAGTTCTGTTCTTTGAGAGAGGAGTCTCTGTCAGAGTTCACATCATTGTGAATTTTGATTTGTAAAGAGTCATGGACCTTAATGTGAGGGTAAAAAAGGGCTGCAGTTAAGGTGCTGGGAACATATGTCCAAGAGGACTATGCAGATCATCTGTGAAAGATGTTTCAGACTGCTCATCATTTTTAAGGAAAAATGAAATGAAGACGATTCTCGTCTTATTTCTCTCATATGCACTAGCAGGACTGCTTCAACATCAGTGGATCCTCACCTCTGCTAAAGCTAGAAATTTGGCTTTGATTTCTGAATCATCAGAACTAAAGACTTTATTTCAATTATTTTTTTTCCCAGTATAAAATCTTGCTTTAACCTGTGATGTCTTACTTTGTGTTTTTTTCCAGAACGATTCAATGTATACCTTATGCCTACACCAAATTTAGATATCTATGGGGAATGTACAATGCAGATCACACATGAAAACATCTATCTCTGGGACATCCACAATGCCAAGGTCAAGCTGGTCATGTGGCCTCTGAGCTCTTTGAGGAGATATGGACGTGACTCAACGTGGTTTACATTTGAGTCTGGAAGGTAAGAGCTAAGGAGATGCAAAAAAAAAAGTGATAAATAAGCCATGTGTTTTTTTAAGCAGTCTGATAAGTTAGATAAGCCTCTCCTTACAAAGCAAGACAAAATACATGGCCTCTCCATGGACTTCCCTTTGCTGAATATTACTTTTCAATATATTCGGGCCAGTGTTTGAAATAAACATTAATATGTCTTACATTAACAACGAGCTTAAGCGCCCTCTGACTTTTATTTAACTGTGATTGAAATGTCATTTGTGAGGTTTATGAGTCTCACTGTGCTTAAACACTAGTGTGGTATAATTTGAGTACTTTTGATGTAGAAGAAATTAATTCTGGATCATGGAAAAAGCTCATCACACAAGTATGAATGGAATAGCTTCCATTACAGTGGATATTACTCTTTTTTGGATGTTCCTGATGACTGATTGCCACCCTAGATTGCAAGCAGGAGTAGAGAGAACATTGTGAACCTATAAAAAGGCTAGCTGTTTTTTCTGACTGCAGTTTTAATCCTCATTGCCATTTCCATCTTCAGATCAGTTTTAAATGTCTGTAGAGCTCTGTTCTGCCTCTCTTTCATATCTTTTTAATGCATTTCATATCTTGCCATTAGGTTCACTGCCTTTTCTGCATTTCTGCACGAAAATAATTCTGCGTTTAACTCTCCCTCTGGTGGTGTTTCAACTTGTATTTTATCGTTCTAGACTATTGTTCTTTATGGTTTGGTTTGGGGTTTTTTTATGGCTCATCATGCTCCTTTATGAGGAGCCTGAATTTTCCAAAGCAATCTGTGAAATTACAGGTGTCCCTACACTCTTGGGTTAGACACACTGTCTTGTTAAAAAATCCTTATGTGCCTTTTGATGTATACTTATGCAATACCATTAACAAATATTCACAGAAGTACAGTTTGTGATCAGAAACAAAACCATGGATCAAATGGACCCTACTGCCTAAGGGGACAATGGCCAAAATTCCTCTACCGTTTCTATAGCTGGGAGTTACCATTTTAGAGTCATTTGAATATCCAGACTGCTGTCACTAGACCATATTGGTTCTCTGTTAGTTTTCCGTGATGAGTTCACATGAAGACATCGTTGGGTTTTTTTATTTAATATTTTTTTAGTAAAAATAAGCAAAGTTGACCTATGTTTCAACTTGATTTCAATGGTTAAGCTGAGGGGCTTATTCAAATATACAATTTTAGCATGAATTAGCATTTCAAGCCTCCTACAGTATTTTAATTCCATTTCAAGCCTCCTACAGTATTTTAATTCCATGCTAGTGTCTGAATATCATCTGCTCCTCCATGGACCATATGACCTGATGAAAAGTGGATTGTTTTCCTGTGTTTTATTATTATGAGCTAGCCTTTATCTGTAATGCTTTATTGTCTTTGATCTGATTCCTCCCTTTTTGCTTGCTTGGGAGTACTTTATCTATCTTGGAAATGCATAGAGCTAAAAAAAAAATCAGGCTAGAGAAAAGTTGGTATCTTCAATAACATCTGAAGGCTATATAGGGCAATAATAACACTCATTTTAAAATCTGTTGTTGATTTGCTTGGGGTTTTATTTTTATTTTTTAATCAACAAATCATCTTTCTCATCTTTCTGAACATGATTTTCTTTGTCCCCTGATCTGCTAGTACCTTAATACGATAAATTCCTGATGCATGTTGTTTTATCAGAAGTGAAGCACTCATCCATGTTTTATGAGAATGTTATGCAGTAAAAGTGTTGGTGCTTTAATTTTTCCCTAAGGCTTAAATATTAAATGTAGGCAATTGCTTTAAAGGAAATATTTTTAAATAGGTTATTATGTTTTAGTGAGTTTTAGCAGATATCCAGTATACGTGCATGAGGTTTGAGTGAACATTAGAAGCTCATTTTTATATATTTATAATACATCCTGAGTTTTGGTATTACCATGTTGGAGAAAATAAATCCCTTCAATAAAACAAATTGACATATTCACAAAGATGTTAAATAAATTGATCAAAATTAATCTTTTTGACAAATTTATCTTTTAATAAATATATTGTTTTTCATTTAAATGGAATATGAACTTGGATGTATAAAACTGAACTGCTCACTTGTCTAATGAAATGCGATGACTACACAATTTGAAGAATGTCTAAAATATGGGAGGAATGAACTCGGACTCTTTTAATCTGCCAGATTTTTCTGTTTACTTTTGCACTGAATTGGAGTTTGTAAATATGTGTCTTTGCACTATCTATGAAGTTAGACTCATCCTTATTTTTTATCATTTATTGAACCAATGAAAGTAAGTATTCCTTCCTCAGTGATTTCCCTAATCTGTCTTTTTGTCTATCCAAACCCTAATGAGATATGAGGAAAGATCAGTTTTGTGTGGCTTTGTTCAATGTGGGATGGAGAGATTTGCACTACCTAAAGTACCTGATTAGGGCTAACCCCATGCAATCTCTTCACCTATCAGAAAACAGTCATTCGCAACTCCATTAGGCACTACAATAGCTTTGTGTGGATTAATACTGTTTCTCTAACACAGTGAATGGATCAGAGCACGAGGTAAGAGCCTAGCATTTACTTTTTTAGGATCTGGGCTTTCCAGCCAGTATTGGACTGGACTGGGGAGTTGTGCTGGTTTGGGCTTCGGAAGGGTTAATTTTCTTCGCAGTAGCTGGTATGGGGCTGTGTTTGGGATTTGTGCTGAACACAGGGTTGATAACCCAGGGATGTTTTAGTTATTGTTGAGCAGAACTTACACAGAGTTAAGGATTTTTCTGCTCCTCACCCACCCCCACCAGCAAACGGGCCGGGAGTGCAGAAGGAGCTGGGAGGGGACACAGCCAGGACAGCTGACCCCAAATGACCAAAGGGACATTCCATACCGTGTGGCTCCATGGTGGGCATATAAAGCAGGGGGAAGGAGAAGGAACAGGGGGGACATTTGGAGTGATGGCGTTTATCTTCTCAAGTCATCATTGCATGTGATTTGGTGCAGTTTTCGTGGTAATGATTGAACACCTGTCTTCCCATGGGAAGTGGTGAATTAATTCCTTGTGATATTTTGCATGTGCACACAGCTTTTACTTTACTTACTACACTGTCTTTCCTCACTTTTACCCTTGCGATTGTCTCCCCCATCCCAGCGGGGGAGTGAGAAAATGGCTGTGTGATACTTTGTTGCCAGCTGGGATTAAACCACAACAGGAGTTTTAATGTTTAATCATCAATGATTCACAGGATTTCCTTAATTTGTGGATGTATATAATGTGTTCAGACACCTCATTCTCATTATTTTGGATATTGGATATGTTGGAGGCACTGTGGAGTTGATCTGCATGGGTGCACTTACTTCTCTTCAAACTTTTGGAAGTGCTGCTCCATGTCCATGGGCTAAATTAGTCCTTGACTGTCTCAGATTTTAAGCCTGTGAAATGGGAAGTGTGTCCTGACGGAGCTGCCCACCCTAACTGTCCAGGTGAAGTTGCTCTTAATTTGCATGGGATTGCATTAAGTACATGCAATTTAAGAGACATGCCAGAAAAGTAGTAAAACAGCTGCAGGTGAAACGTTTCATGGTCCTGATCAGGTGTGAAGACATCCTTCTCAGTCTCCTGTCCAAGTTACAGGATTCATTTTGCTGATGTTGTAAACCAAACAATCCACAATAAAGGCCATAAACAATGTTTAAACTCCACTCTCTGGTAGCTGGAAAAGGCAGTTGTCCAAGCTTTCCTTTTAGCAAAACAAGCTGTCTGAGGCATTTTTTTAGGAGCATAAGAGGAGACTCCTAAGAATTCAGAATTGAGACGCAGAGAAAATTAAGCGCATATGGACTCCTTGTTCATTTTGAAATGTTTCTTCTTTCACTTTACTGTAATTTTGTCTTTTACATTATTTTCTATGTATGGAAGCTGTCTGGTCAAGTGTATTAACTGGCCAGAAGTATTAGAAAAAAAAAAGCTGAAGTCAAGTTAAACATGGTGAGAAAATATAATGAGGGGATGGGCTGTGGAAGCTCCAGCCAAACTTTGTCAAATTCTGTGAGTTTCCAGCAGAGTAGAGAGTCTGAGGCAGAAGGTTTTTCTTGGATTTTTGAGAGCAGAAGGAGCCACAAATCTATTACACACTCCTTTTTCTGAAATACTTTTTTTTTTGCTTTGTTGACAAGATGTTGAAATTTAAACAATTTCAAGTATTTCCAAGTTAATTCATGCTGTGCATTGAAAGAGACTCATTGAACCACATTAAACTATTCCTTCTTTATTTGCCTTTGATTTGGGTTTTTTGTTCACCAGAGAAAGTTTAATGAAATATGGTATTCTCTATCACTTCTAAGATCTGGAATCTGTTTCTTTGGTTAAGAAAAATATTAAGCTCAAGCATTACACAGTGGTGACATGAGAATTTCTCAGATTTTTTTCCCAAGACTGATATACTCATTTTCTCTGCGGTGGATACACAGATGCTAGGGTTATCTGAAGCAGAAAGTTCACTGTTTGCTTCAGGCACTACATCTGACTGAAATGTTTCATTTGTCTGTCAGTCCTCTGTTGTGATTTTTGGTGTTAATATGAAATGTATTAGTCAATTAACCCTTAAAGTTCAGTCACAGGAAACATGCTCTTTTTTGCTTTACGTGGGAAGAGGCCCATTATGCATGTGCCTCGTGAGACAGCTGTCATGGGACTTCATACACTGTTGTACAGGTCTATACCTCCCTGAAGAGAGGCCTGCAATTCCTGATTGCTGGTGGATTATCTAAATAGTGGATTAAGTTTATCTATCATGGGTTTGCCATAGAATTATAAATCATATATTATAAATCATTCTAAATATCATTATAAATCATAAGCTTGAGATTGAATTTGTGAGTCACTTTGGGTGGAGGAGCAGTACGGGCACTTCTGTAGCTTCAGTAAAAAAATTGTCATTTCACATAAATGTTAGCTCAGAGCTCTCAGTATCCCACACTTTAAATAGTTAAGTTTGCCAGGATCTTTTCCTTCTTTTACACCTTTGTGATATTTTCAAAAAGCCAAATTACCCATGATATAAATTTTCTGTAGTTTTATGTTTCCTCACGGTCCCTTCACTTCTTTCTCATATTCTTTCCACAAGCAGCATGTATCGCTAAAATCTGAAAATAAAAAACTTTCTTGAGAAAGAAACATTAGTCTCTTTTATGTATCCTACCCTGGCTTTTTTCTCAGTAATGACGTAGCTCTAATTTTAGAGAAAGTGGCATTTCTTACCACTGAAAAGGTTTCATTAGTTCCTGCTATTTAGCAATGCCAAGGTTATACTGTAATATGTTGTAATTGTAGTTCCATTCCTACTTTTTTCCATTCCAACTCTCAGTTTGCCTCTTGCCAAATTCTTGACCTGAAATAAGTTCTATGTTAGTCATTTGATTCACTTAAACCCTACTTAAAAAGGAATTGTGAGTTTAACTCATCTACAGGACTCTTACTCTGGTTTTGATCACGGTACCTAATCTAAGAGCTGTTTTACCAGCAGAAGCTAATATAGCTCATTGCAAGTGATTTTTAAAGTGCTCATTGCATTTTCTCTCTGCCAAGGCTCCTCTCAGACTGCTCTAGCATTGGTAAGTCAGAGGAAGCTCCACCAAAACTCACACAGCAATGAAATTCTTCATCATTTAATTGAATGTGGGAAGCAGAGAGAAGAAAGGGTTGCATTATGCCTTCTAAAGCATTCTGCTTTTTTTAACCCTGTTTTGAAAATTCACTCATGATATACAAACCTAGAAGATATTTTCCCTCAATGACAAAGAATGCCTGAGCCATTTCACTTCACTGAAAGCTAATTTTTATGAGAAAAACAATGACATCTTAAAAAAGGACAATATATTGAGAGAATAAAATTACCTTTATTATTTTTAACAGAAATAGATTGAGAAGTCTGTCTTAGGACTGAGCAACAAGCTTCATAGATGAAGTTGTGTAGCATAATAATGAATAAATTTATAAATACTAAATTGATAGCAATGAGCAGTTGCATTGCCCGAGCAGTAAATTATCTTATGAATTTGTACTGAAAGCCGTGCAGTTAGAAAAACAGTCACCCAAAGTTTGTCCAGTGAACAGAGCAGACGTGCAGCTCAGAAGGAAAGCCATCATCTCTGAGGTGACTTTAGAAGGGGCTTATATTTGCAGGTCACAGGGGGATCAGCGTGAGTTATCAACTGATCACCAGCTGTCCGATATAATTTGTTTAATTGAAATGTTGCAAAGCTTTTTAATGAAATCAATAAGAATTGTATTGTGTTTGACTAATGTATTAGCCGACAGCATGTTGAGTTCCTCCTGACATAACGTGAATTGTACCTTTCAGTTGAAGTGCCTAATTTGCTTTCTCCCTTCATAGCGCAGTCACCTCATAGTCAAATTAGGGCTTGTTTGAAAATATTTTGAGACCAGCTGCCGTTTAGCTTTCAGGAGGCTTTACATCCATGTGTGAGCCCAAAAGATTTGTTATTTACTTGCCATATTCTAATTGTCTCTTTTTCATACCTATGCTCTCCTGTAGGCATGCATTTTTGGATTAATATTCCTGAAGCTGAATACAGCTAACAAGGTTATTGCTGTGTAATGTATGAGTGCAGAAGAAGCAGACAAAATAATTCATAAATTCTTAATCACATTAGGATTCACTTATTATTTCAACTCTGCATTTTAACCTTTGAATTACACAGTCAGCAACAGCAATAATTAATCTCATATGGCAGGTCTGGATAACTTGAGATGCTCCAGCAGCAGGTCCTTTCATCTCCAAGAGGCATAATAACCTTTAACATCCTACCTGGAAATATAGGAGGACTGAAATAACTCAGATTTGAAAACGAAAACAATTTAGTAAAAAAAAAAACAATTATGTCAAAACTCAAAAGCTTTTAAATACAAAATACGAATAGATTTTTTAATGTTCTTCATTTAATATATAGATACCATTTACAATAAAAGTGTCTGTTTTAGCACTGAAATACTGTTGCATCTCTCCCCCAGCAAGGCTATTTGCATGAGCTAATTAAAAATGCTGAAACTTGACACCTAATTATCTATATAGACAGTGGAAGAGTGTTAAACACTTCACAAAGGGCAATCCAGAAGGCCACATTTTGCACAGAGAACCATGTAGCCAGCAAGAATGCTAAGCACAAATAAATCCTTCTTTTCTCCAAAGCCTATGAATGTCGGATCATCAGTTGAGGAGGAGGTTTGAAATATCCTTTATGCTAGGGCTGTGTACTGTACAAACATAGAAGGAAGTAATCAAAATGCAAAGGCTGGAATTTGCACAACAAAAGAGCCTTGTTCATGAATATGTAGGAAACTGTGCAAACCCGTGCTTGCACATGCACACATGGAGCATTGCAGAAGCATAAAGGGGCATGGTTTTATACATTTGTGGGCTCCATTGGTTGTCAGGAACTCTGGTTCCTCTGCTGGCACATAGGTTTATTCTAAAGGTCGTTTCAGTGTTGAACAGTTGTCTCTTGTATGTCAGATGCAAAAGAAATGGCAATGGAAGTTTTATTTTTCTCTCAGGCTTGGGTCTTCATTACGCTGAAATCAAGTTGAGTATAGCTTGACTGTTGGTCACTACTCCTGATATGAGAAAGCTGCTTTAGCAGGCTGGTCTTGGAAGATTTTGCCTAAATTCTGCCTAATTCCCTCTGTTCTTTCAGGCAGTGTTGATTCATTGTTCTCAGAAATAATAAACTCACTTATAAGTAGCAGCTGAAGCCACTTGGTCTGTTCAGCCTTGAGGAAACTGAGGGGAGACCTCCTTGCAGTGTTCAACATCATTACAATGTGAAGAGCAGGGGAAGGTACTGATCTCTTCCCTCTCATGACCAGTGACAGGACTCAAAAAAATGGGATGAAACTGAGTCGGGGAAAATTAGGTTAGATATCAGGAAAAGGTTTTTCGCTTTGAGGATGCTGGAACAGGCTCCCCAGGGAAGTGGTCACAGCACCAGCCTGACAGAGTTCAAGAAGTGTTTGGACAATGCTCTCAGGCACATGGTGTGACTCTTGGGGTGTCCCGTGCAGGGTCAGGAGTTGGACTCTATGATCCTGATGGATCCCTCCCAACTCAGCATATTCTATTATTCCATAAAAGACCAATTGGCGTCTTTTTGTTTAGCTTTATTAAGATGTAGCTTTTCTGGCAGATGTGGGTACCCAGTAACTATTTTGCTTCCAAAAGAGGTCAGTAGAGTGTTTTTGGCCTTTCCTGTCGGTCACAGATGGATAGCAGTTCCAGAAATACTTCTCTGTCTGGACATAGTAATAGTGTGAGAGCAGAATTTCTAGCATAGAAATTTCCATAGTGATTCTTTTTTTCAGTAGCTGTATGCTAACTTTTCATTAGTAAGTTGAATGTCCTTACCAACGGAGCTTTATATGCATGTAAATTATATATATATACACATTTCCCAACATACTTACGGTATATATGATCTCACTGCACCCAAGACTGTGTTGGAATATATGAGTAACTCTGGAGGTTACTAACGTTTTTTTAATTGATGCAGTTTTTTACAATTTTTGTTTTCAAAAACCAAACAGTAATCATGAAAATAATATTTCCATCTATTGATTGATTAATTATTCATTTCATTCATTAAGTCATTGATTAGAAAAAATCTGCTCCTCTGTAAAAATCTATTGCTAATCAAAACCAAGACAATAATATTAAAAAAAAAAAAACACTAATGGAGACAACATTAGTTTGCAAACCAGACAATTTTCTTGAACTGGTGATTAACTAGGATGTTTTGGTTAAAACCTTCAAAACATGGTAAATAACTCTGATAATATATATTCTTCACCACTTCTCAACAGCTGCACCCTTAGTGAAATCCAAGTTACTTTTTGTGAACTTTTAGTACTAAGACAAATGTGCACACGCACACGGAGAAATATTTTAATAAGACGTGTTAAATAATATAAATGTTTTCTTCCCAAAATATGTATGTAACTAAATATGAAGACCTGAAAGAACTATCCAATTGACCATTCATGAGTTTTAATTTTTTAGGTAGTGCCTGAATACAAATCCATGTGCTAAATTTCAAGGTTTTTTTTCACAAAGCACTTTGCTAAGGAGAAAACAAGCCTAATAATTCAAAACCATGTCACAGCCCTCCTAGCATTACCATACGTTATACCCCCCTCAAGTCTTTTATTGCAACTAAGTGTCCTCTCACTCTAATTTAAATTAACTAAAGAACTATTAAAATATTGTCACACAGGGGAGATGGAGAGCACTTTACAGGCAGTGCCTACTCAGTGGCATTCTGGAAAAGTCAGGCTATTTGGTCCCAGCGGCTCCTTTAATCTTCCACTTATTTATAAGGTACCAAAGGAAGGTTTGCCCCTTAGCCCCTGCGGAGGAAATGCTATTAGCTACTGTGTCCCTCCTAATGGTACTTCTTTGCTATCACAGTAAGTTATTACTATTATTGCACTATTAATAATACTGTACTCTGTGGTGTGTGATTTATTTCTGCTGTGAGTGGTCATTTGTCACATATTTTCTAAAAAGCTTCCATCTTATTAGAAAGAGGGGATGGAGAAGTAGCATCTAATGGAATCTCTCAATCTCGGCTGCTCCAAACATTGTTTGATCTTTCTGACTTTTTGGAGGAAAATTCAGTCAGTGCTATAATTCACTGAAATCTTTCATCTACTTGATTATCCTGTCAGTGGCCAAAAATTCAAATGTAACATTGTATTCGCTTGGCCTGCTTGAACCAGTACACCTAAGCAGATTTGCACTTCTTTTTACTATTTTTTTAATAATTCTCTGTCCAACTTGAAAAATATCCCCTCGTTAAAATGATACTTTAAATGGTCCCTGATACCCTTTCTGCAAACAACATTTTGAGATTAATGAAAGGAGGGATTGTATTTACCTGAAATGTGTGCTATTATGGCTGAAATTTCATCACGTTGATTATACAGGTAAATAGAAATTACCATCTCTTATTGCATTTATTAGTATGCAATACTTAAAAACTCAAGAACATTTGAAACTGTCTGACCATAAGTATCATTTATGGTCAAGAATGGGCTTCAGGGCAGAAAATTGTATAGTCTTGGGGATGATTCAGTGGAAAACCCTGAAGTTCTTTCAGATGAGGGTGCCAACCCTTTATTTAATGCTAGAACAGGCTGGATCATCTGTATCTCTGCTCATCTAAGAGTGCTGCCCCTGCCACCAAAGAACAAAGGGCAACAGCAGCAATGCTAACCAGCTTCTGAAGAGGACCCGGGCAGGAGTGTGCTAAAGCTGCTTTGCAACACACGAGACAGCAAGTGGACCAGCTTGCTGGGACTAAGGGAAACTCGAGAGATTGGTGAAAATAGGAGGGAAAGTTTGTGGGTGTGGGACAACAGAATGGGCTAAGCCGTGGAATAGGAAATAGGAATGTGGTAATTAAATACAAATGGGCTGGTAAGACAGAACTTGATAGGGAGAGACTTCTTAAAAAAATCAAGAGGTAACTGGGTTTGGAAATATGTATCATTTAAGGAGCAGTATCTAATCAGAAAGTGTGGAAGATATGAGCAAAAGTAGCAGGAAGATGTTGTCCAGGATAAGTGTTTGTCATTAGCAGATGTTGACAACACAACCTCAAATAGTTCATTTATCAGGTACTTTGCCTTTTTTACTGGATGCTTCTTTAAGCCCCATGAGACCAATTTCTCAGAGAGGAGAAAAAAAATCAGTATGATTAGCTCTCAGCTTTAGAAGCACAGATGAATGGAGGACAGCCAAGAAAAAGTGTTCTATGCACGTGGAAGTAGTGTCAAATAGCTGGTAAAAAGGACCATCAGAGAAAGAAGAGCAGAAATAGCAATATACAGAAATGGAAATGTATATTAGCATTCATCTGGAGACTAAGATCTTGTCTGTGATACAAAGAGTACCTAAAATATGAATGTTCCAGATTGACAAAATGGGGAAATATTGTAAAAGACTTTGCAAATGTTACCAAGGGTATTCAAAGTGGTTTTAATGGCATATGTGAAATAGCCACAAACATGCCCTAGCTATTATGTGTAAGTGTCCAGGAAAGGCGCGGCCACCTTTTGCTACATAAGAACCACAAACATACATTATGTATCCTTCTGCACATAAGGGACTTGTACCCCTTCTCTTTTGCCACCAGTACTGCTTTTGTTTTGAGTAGCTATATATAAATTTTTGATGAAGCTGTAGGTATTGCATCTATAGTTCATGGGGTTTTTAAAACTGGCATACAGAATCATGGACAGAAGGGATTGGCACATTCCAGTGTTCTGAGCAGTTCCGTGGCTGTTATAAATTTCTTATAAAAGTATTGCTAAGTCAGTCTAGAGCAGTAGAAGCCTAAACTCTGGAATATTGAACTAGACAAGTAAACTCCAGTGTGAAAGAAGCTTGTTAGTGGGTTTTTTTTCACAGCAAAGGATGATTGCTTTTTTCATTTTGCTTTCAAACAATGCCCCACGTTCCCTGGGCAGGGAGCAGGCATGCTGTGCTTAAAAATTATATGCATTAGACAAGATGGATTTTATACTTTTAGATTATACTATCCCAAATTTGTTTTGCAGTCTTTGTTTTTCCCCTTTTCTGGCAGACTTGCTAAGGTGCCAATTCTTGTCAATTAATAGTATCTCAGTGCTCTGCAGAAACCTTTTCAGTTTAAGCAAAATCCTCACTAAAGATAGCATAAAATGTGTCTTTAGCCAGTACAGCATCAGTATTTTCACACGAGACTCATAGTAGATACTCAACAAAAAATCTAATCAGCATAACTGATTGATATTAATCAGAGGTGGAAATGCACATTTATCAAAACATCAGAAAATGGCTGTTGCATCCCATGACATCTTAGACAGAAGATATTGTATGAGATACTATAGGAAAATATGTAGGGAGCCCAAGTATCTAAACTTCCTGTGGTTTTTTTCATCCTTTCATACCCTTTTCCTGACCTTTTTCAGTATGATCTATGTGATTATTTATGATGATTTTCTTTTGCAAGACTCCTTTGTTCTGTTTCTTTGTTTCTACACTTCTTTTATCCACTTACACTTTTTCCTTCCCACTTGTGTAATTGTAAGAAGTGCCTTTTTTTATGTAACAAAATTTTCAAAAAATATTTTGAGGGTTCTCAAGATGTTATCAAGCTGCCACTTACCTGAACACAAACTAAAATTGATTTTAGCTATCAAGCTAATGAGAAAACCTTACAGAGAGTTTTTCCACTGCTGGAAAGGACTAGCACAAGCATGTCATCTACACAATCAAACTTGGAGTCAGAGATGCCAGGTGAATGCAGTGGGAGTTGTTTGATCCATAACAGAATTGCTGCTGTTTGCAATTGAGAGAACAGGGAAAATCTGTCTACTTCACTTCTGCCTGGCTTGTGTCAAAGAGGAAAAGTTAAAGCAAGTGGGAGTGAAGTCATGTTTCCTCACTAAATTAAATGTAGAAAGTTGGTGCAAGTTCAGTGAATTTTTAATGCTTGTGGTGGGGGTTGTACATTTTCTGTAATTACTTTTTGATGTTATTGCACACTCAGTTTACCACTGAAGGCATTATTTGACCACAGGTGTCAGCATACACATCTAGCTAAAGTTCAGGCCATAACCATGGCCTTCAGCTAAGATCTTCAATTCTTGTTCAGTGGCTGCGAGATACAGCTTTGGGGTTTTTACACAAATCCCTGCCTTGTCTCATCCCTGGTGCCATTGCCTATCCCTGGGGCCGCCGCTGTGGCAGGATGCTTCCAAACTGGAGTTGACAACCCTCCAGTTTTGAGATTAGTGTTGATGAGTCCTTGGATGCCATTAGCATATGTCAATTACTCATTAGTGTATGTACATAGCCTGATGAGTGGACAGCCGTGTGTCCCCATCATATTTGCATATGACTTTCTGAAAATTCCTCTGTGGCCACAATGGTCAAAGCAGTGTCTCTCATACCTTGAAGGTGGACTGACACTGAGAGAAGGCAGCAGTGCTTAAATCCCCACCACAATAAAATCACAATGCTCTGAAAGCTTCAGAGAAATGGCTGACCATAAAGGCTTTAATGGCCAGAATCACTGTTGATGGTACATTTAAGTGGGGAAGGGGTGGGAGAAACACTTGAAATGCTCATTTTGAAGTAGTCAAAAAACTCAACATAGGATGCTCAGGGTGCTCCTTTCATCATTTCTTCACACTTTTTGTGTCCCACTTTTGAAATGAGAGAATGCAGCATTCATTTTTCATAAACTGGGAAAACTGATGTTTTGGATACATGTTAAAATTATACATGTGACTACTTCACCTTTTTTTCCTGTTTCTATGGCTCTAAATGTGGCTCAGTTTTAGTTCCTTCGTAATTTTGACTTTTATTTTTCTGCTATTATTCATCAATCAAAAATATTAATTGCATTAATTCATTCCTGTTCAGCCCTCCAGAAATTTTCCTTTCTCTCCTTATGTGGATGTACTTTGATCAAAACACAAGAAATACCTACTTTGCATGCTAGCTGTCAAAATAAAATGGCACAAACACGGCATCTGCCTGCATCACAGAAGGCACAGTTTGCTTCCAATAGCATTCAATCCATAGATAAGAGGTTTATGAGGCATTATAGAACAAATGCACTTGTAGGTGATTTCAAATGTTGAATTCTTGGTATCGTATTTATAGGTATGTGCAGGTGCAAAACTGGGGATTATTACAGAATTGGAATCACAAGATGGGTAAAGTTGGAGGCGACTGACTTTTTTTAACTTTATGTTGAGCATAATCAGGTATTCCAAATATTGTGTGCAGGGTCACAGCTTCTAAGCATCCCACGTTTCTCAAAGACGAAATAAAATTAACAGATATACCTATGCAAATTTGGCTGTTACTGTTCTAAAATCTGTTCACTGGCAAATGTCTTCCTCTTAAAGCAGCAGTTCCTTCCTGAGCAAGGATTGAGTTAACTTTAGAATTATGTCTCATTGTGTTCGAAATGAATGCAGACTCTAGGGAGTATCATCTGACAGGATTTCCATCCCCAGCACCCTGGGCGAGGAGTAGTGCTGAAGATAACAATACTGGAGGGCTCCAAAAGAAACAATAAAAAGGGAAAAAATAAAGATCTTGGGTCACTAAGTTTTATTGCTTCTCTTATAGCAAGTAGTGATGTGCTGCCACAGGGCTCCTGTATTATTACACCATCATATATTTTAACCAGTAATGGCCTTATTTGGGTTTTATAGCTAACATTTTTATATTTGTCAAAGTTAACAGTATTCATGTAGATTAAATGCTGTTTCCCCCGTGTACTGCTCCTAAAGATACCAAAAGAAACTGAACAGTATTGTTATGGGATATTTGTCTTGATTGGGGAATAATAGCTCTTAATAGGGTTGCAGAAGTCCTGTTGAAATATCTGGTTTTGCGTATGATCTCAGATTCCACGACTCGGAACTTGTATCTTTCTCGTTCAAAAGTGAAATGAAAAATAATAGCCAAACCATGATGACTGAAAAGGTTTAGTCAAACAAATTTCGCTTATAGTAGACTTTGCAAACTCTTTATCAGACCAGTGTTTTTCATTGGTGTGTTGTACAGCCAACCATAACTGCTCCTTCTGTACTAAAATGATAATAGTAACATGAATTCTTGGTTTATCTTTCACAAGCTGGTAAGAATAGGTACTTGTCCAGTAGTTAAATAGTATTAAACAATAGCATTAAATAGTATTTCAACATTATCAACAAGACCTGAGCTCTCCAAATTAACAGAAATGATTATCTAGCAGCATTTTCACATTCATTTTTCTGTTACGTAAACTGTCAAAAATGCAAGTGCATTGTGTATTTAAGAACAATTTCCTTTATTATGCTCTCTTTGTTTTTAATAAATGTGACTTTTTCTTTAAAGAAAATGTTACAGTGTCAAAAGTCTCCATAAAGTGGGTTGTTTTATATATGCATATGCTTTAATTACCTACACTGATTTCTTAAACATATGAACTGAACACTAAAGCAAGAGGGTAATTTGCATGTGCAGCTTAGAATATTTCTTACTTAGAGGTGATGAAGTACAAACAGCATAGTTCATTTGCCCCCATCAAAATGTCTAGGTCATGTTTTATGAAAGTAGTCTATAAAGCAGGAAGAGGCAAGAAATGTAGTTGTAGTAAAGTATTTGGATTCTACTTCTTAGACTACACAATATTGCTTCTAGTAGTGAGAAACAATGTCTTGGGTGTTGGGTGTATTTGGTTTGTGTGACAAGGCTTTGGTAGCAGGGGAACTACAGAGGTGGCTGCCAGAAGCTTCCCCCATGTCCAGCAGAGCCAGTGCCAGGCCGTTCCAAGGCAGACCTGCTGCTGGCCAAGGCCAAGCCCATCAGTGTCAGTGGTAGCCCTCTGGGATAATGTATTTAAGCAGGGGGGAAAAAAAAACCTGCACAACAGTAACTGCAGCCTGAGAGAGGAGTCAGGATATGTGAGATACATCCCTGCAGACACCAAGGTCACTGGAGAAGGAGGGGCAGGAGGAGATCCTTCATGAGCTGAGATTCCCCTGCAGTGGTGCAGACCATGGTGAGGCAGCTGTGCCCCTGAAATCCGTGAAAGTCCATGGTGGAGCAGAGATGCACCTGCAGCCCGTGGAGGATCCCACACTGGAGCAGGTGGATGCCTGAAGGAGGCTGTGACCCTGTGGGAAGCCTGGACTGATGCAGACTCTTGACAGGGACCTGTGGCCTCATGGAGAGAGGGGCCCACGCTGGAGTAGATTGTCTGGCAGGACCTGTGACCCCATTGGAGACCCACATTGGAGCAGTCTGCTCCTGAAGGACTGAACCCTATGGAAGGCATCCATGCCAGGGCAGTTTGTGGAGGACTGCAGCCTGTGGGACGGACTTATGTAGCATAAGTTCATGGAGGGCTGTCTCCTGTGGGAGGGATCCCATGCTGGAGCAGGGCAAGAGTGTGAGGAGTCCTCCCCCTGAGGAGGAGGGAGCAGCAGAAACAATGAATGGACAGCAGCCCCCTTTCCCCATCCCCCTGCACCGCTGGAGGGAAGGAGGTAGAGAATCAGGAATAAAACTAAGCCCAGGAAAGGAGGAGTGGGTGGAAGGTATTCTTAAGATTTTAGGTTTACTTCTCATTAGCCTATTCGGATTTGATTGGCAAGAAATTCAAATACTCTCCCCAGGTCGAGTCTGCTTTGCCTGTGACAGTAACTGGTGACTGATCTCCCTGTCCTTATCTCAACTCAGACACCCCTCCTTATGTTTTCTCTCCCCTGTCCAGCTGAGGAGTGATAGAGCAGCTTTGGTGGACACCTGGCTTCACGTTGTAGCTTAGTTTCTAGGATCTAGGAAATAGGAAACAGAGCCTCTGCACAGCATGTTTGCTATTACGTATGGACATATTCCATAACTGCACATCAATCTCCACATTCCACCTTTTATGCATGACTTCAAGTCCGATTTTCTGCTTTTTATACTGTAGCCAGCATTGAGAATTATTTACTATCTTTAACTCTTCAGCACTAGCTAATTTTATTCTTATATATCAAAGTAATTAATAGAAACAAGGACATTTTAATGATAAGAGTAGGGATGGCTTGGTAGCAACCAAATAAAAGTGGTCTGAAATAAATCCCAGATAGAATCCTCCTCCTTATCAAAACAGAACCTCAGGAAAAAAACTAAAATATACCTTTTTCCACTGTGTCCTATGATAGACAGGGGTAAACCCCGTGGAAATGAAATAGAGGATTATGGTGCTAGTGGACAATCATTGATGTAGTCCAGACAAAGTCACAGCCCGCTTTCTGCACTTGCAGGAAACAAAAAGTGGAAAGCGTCTGACATGCAGGAAGGGGTTGGTGTCCCTGTATGCCCCAGTAGTCTAAAATGTGCTATCACAGAGGGCATCACAGAGACAGTGGCTGTAGAGGCAGCACAGTCAATAAAAAAAAGTGTCCCAAGAGGCATAATTAATTACCACCAGTACTGTACAGAAATCTGTCCTATGTGACAAAACAGAGAAAAACATGTTTACATGACAAAATTTTTGTTTCTGGTGTATTATATGACTTAAATGGGTTTTGGTTTAGGCAGAAAAAGAAATAATCTTATAATGCAAAAATACTATTCGCTCACTGAGTCCCCCTATAACTCTCCCTATAAGAGGGAAAATTTGTAGGGTGTCACATCTCTGCTCAGAAAGACTAGCAATGTATTCATCAGACTAGAACATAAGATTTTTGTTACCATGACTGCATAGAATATCTTTAAAAGATTTGCAACTCGGAATGCATTAAGATCCTCTAGGTAATATTAGAGAAGGACTGCTGGATTCCTCTGAGTGGTGGAGCTCCACCTACCTGGCAGCAAATCATCATCAATCATTTCCACTCCATCTGTGAACATTTTCCTTCTCAGAATTGCAAAATGTTTCTATAAATGGCCTTAGTAGGAAAGCTCCATTGATAGCATGGAGATCCCTTAGTACATTTAGTTGAAAACACTGAGGATGACTCAAGAAGCACGAGATCTGACCTTGAACAAATCTTCAGGGCTAAGCCCCATGATCAAGTTACTGAGCCATTGCAGAGGTGTGATAATATTCAAAGTTCCCTGTATTAACTCAGGCCAAATTTGAGGGTATTCCACTCTCTTTATCTCATAAGCATGTATTCAAGAGCAGTGTAAAGTTTCCCACCTCAGCTTAAGTGCAAAAACATGACAATAAGTGGCATGGAGGAATGTCTATAGCTGGCATTTAGTAGATAGCATGCATAATTGCTTTTTCTTGTTGTATATTCTTGCCAGTAAATAAACATGATTGAGGGGAGCAGGCAGACACCTCATATATCAGAACATTTTCATGATTTGCTTCTCAGATCATAAAATTGCCAGGATATCCTTTTGACACTCCAGATAAAACTCTAAAATGCTGACAGCAAGGCATGGCAGTTTAACTCATTGTTCCCATAGGGAATGTGTAACAGACCCACACTCAGATTCTCTGTCTACTCCTTCTGTAGGTTGCATTTTGTATCATTGCTCTGCTTCACCTTGGTGATCTTCATTTCCCATTCACAGATTTTTCACAGGACTTCTTCCCTGCTTTCACGGACCTTGTCCCAGCTTTGGGTCTTTCTGACCATGTCTGCTGTCAAAGTTGTATACCTGAATTATTTACACTTCGTGCACATTTTCTATTAATTGTCTTCTCTCTGACCCACAGAACTTTCCTAGGTCCCATACATACTCTGTTTATGAAGTTACTTTTTTTTCTTATGGATGCCCCCCGCAAAGTATCTTTTTTTGCCTGTTCTGTAGTAAGTTAGAAATTCTTATAACAATTTCCTTTTTTCTGCCTTTGTTTTTCTATCCTTTCAACATAGAAGTTGACTTACAATTTCATAAAAACATGCATAGTTTATTTTTCAGTTGTCTTGATAAGTATTCCGAGGCATAAAGGGGGCTTTTTATCTAAATATGCTCCTGCCACAAAGAGTTTATTTGCTTTCCTTGCTTTTTTTTGTTTTGTTTTGTTTTCTCAGAAAAGAACAACTTTAGCAGGAAGCAAGCTAGCATGTGTTGAAGGCTGGAATGAGCAAAGAATTTGGACCCTTAGGGAAGCTTTGCATTCATTTTATAGTGAGGTCTGCTGGTTAGCTGCCCTGTCTTTAGTGTATGCTGTGTGTATCGTCCTTGCACACAAAGAACAAACAGGATTTCTGTCAAAATGGCTTAGCTCGAGTTAAGATAACAACAAACAAGGAAAGAACAAAAGTTAGATATCCACAAGAGAGATAGTGTTTGTGTGTCTCCACTGATAATCTAATTAAATTGGAAGCAAAATTGCTAGTTTCCACCACTTTTTAGAAAATCAAAGCTGTAGCAACACAAGAAATAAGTGTCTCAGTTCAGAGTTGGATACTGCATACCAATTAGTTTTTTTCATGACTGACAGCCACAGCTTCAAGGCTTTAAAGAGAGACTGACTTTTATTTACTACTCATCTTAGTAGTAATAGGTCTGGTCCCATATGTGGCATCTGACTACCTTCTTTGGCATACAGGAAATAAGCATTAGCTAACTAAGCCCTTGTGAGGTGGATCAAGGCAGAGCTCAGAGGGTTGTGATCAGAGGAGTAGAACCCAGTTGGACGCCTGCAGTCAGTGATGTTCCCCAGGGATCATTACTGGGCCCAATCTTATTCAGCTTGTTTATCAATGACCTGGATAAAGGGATAGAATGTTCCCTCAGCAAGTTTGATGATGATACAAAACTGGGGGAGTGGCTGACACAGCTGGAGGCTCTGCTGCCATTCAGTGGGACCTTGATAGGCTGGAGAGTTGGGCAGAAGAGAAGCTTAATGGAGTTCAACAAGGGCAAGTGCAGGGTCCTGCACCTGGGGAGGAATAACCCCAAGCACCAGCACGGGTTGGGGGCTGACCTAGTGGAGAGCAGCTCTGCAGAGAAGGACCCGGGAGTCCTGGTGGGTGACAAGCTGAGCATGAGCCAGCAGTGCCCTTGCAGTCAGGAGGGCCAATGGTATCCTGGGGTGCATTGGGAAGAGTGTGGCCAGCAGGTCGAGGGAGGTGATCCTGCCCCTCTACTCAGCCCTAGTGAGGCCACATCTGGAGTGCTGTGTCCAGTTCTGGGCTCCTCAGTACAAGAAAGACAAGGAGGTACTGGAGGGGGTCCAGCAGAGGTCACAAAGATGATGAGGGGTCTGGAGCACCTCTCCAATAAGGAGAGACTGCGGGGGCTGGGCCTGTTCAGTCTGGAGAAGGGAAGGCTGAGAGGGAATCTCACCAATACATCTGAACATCTCAGAGCTGGGCATCAAGAGGAGGGTGCCAGACCTTTTTCAGTGGTGCCCAGCCACAGGAGGAGGAGCAAATGGCCATAAACTAAAACACAGGAAGTTCCACCTCAACACGAGGAAGAACTTCTTTACATTGAGGGTGGCAGAGAACCAAAACAGGCTGCCCAGGGAGGTCACGGAGCCTCCCTCTCTGGAGACATTTAAAACTCACCTGGACAAGTTCCTGTGTTACCTTCTCTAGGCGGCCCTGCCTTGGAAGGGGGACTTGGATTAGATGATTTCCAGAGGTCCCATCCAGCTCTAACAATTCTCTGATCTTGTGATTTTATGAACTTAATTCTTGGGCCTTGGAAGTGTCTGAGTAAACAGCTCCACTCTTTTAAGGACACCATTTTCCACACACTGGCTGTGGAGTATGCAACAGCAATTACGTCCAGTTTGGTACTGGTAACTTTTAGCGCTCTGGTTACTGGACATTACATATTCATGGTCTCTTCTCATTTAAGAATTTAAAGTCTATTTCTATTTCAAGAACTAGAAATATTTAAGTAAGATAGCTATTTATTACCTATTAGTTATTAAGTGCTGTAATTATTAGTAGCAATTAGTTATTAATACTAAACATTTTTATGATGTTTTTTCAGTTTCTATTTGAAGGTGTTTGCCTCTTTTTAGTTATTTGTATGTAATTTGATGCACTTTTGAGTATATAAATCAGCCATTATTTCTTTAATCCTAAATTATTTGTTGATAAAAAGAAATCATTCAAATTCATTAAAAATTAAATGTAGTGTAGGTATATGAAGAGCTAAAGTTTTTCTACTTACAATTGTTAAGTTATCCTTTATTTTAAGACAAGGAAATAATTTTTCTGGGAATTTTAGTTTTCAGACAATCTTCATTTTTGTGAAAATACATTTTGCCCCTAACTGAAAGAGTGAAGCTGATCTGTCAAATTCTTGTGTTCTCATGCAGTTGCTGAGTATTGCACTGTTAAACTTTTAAAATATTTCAGGAAATGACAATATGAACTCCTATTTTGGAAAAAGTACTTTTTGTAAATGGTGGTCAAATCAACAAAGTTTCCTTTTTAAGGGAATTCTACAAGGTTAATATACAGTATTGATTCTAATCTAAAAGACTGAAGTTACGTAGTGAGCAAAGGCAGTGGGAAACCATTGTATAAATTTGGGAAATGTTGTAAAAAGTCTGGCAGTGGTGGTGGGAAGATCTCTTTGGCTTGAACAAAAATTCTACCTTCAATAAAAGCAGGAACTGTCACTGTCGATCTCTGAATCCAGGTTGTCCTAGGCCAAAAGTTGAGCTCTCACGTTCTCTCTATTCTTTCTCCTGGCTCTTGAGCCAGATCTAGTAATGGTGATGGTTGTGAAAAGCTGTTGCAATATTTCAAGAATTAAAAAATTGCAACTATTTGCGGCACTGTTTATCTAACGGTGTCACTGTCTGTCCAGTTATATCATTCTGTAATAATACATGAAAAAAATGCACTTTCCTATTTCAGTCAAAGCACTTCATCCATTTTAATGCATTGAATCCTTAAATATCTTAAAGCATAGGTTAATGACTTCCCTGTTTTAAAGTTGAAAAACACAGAAATAGATCAGCATTTTCAAGCACCCTCAGACTGTAAGTATCTCATAAAAACTTAAAGTATACAAAATCAGTGACTTTTTTTTAACAGTGAAGGTCATACTGAGTTGGTAGGACTGCATTGCTTAACTGCGACAGTACCAGGAAAAAAGGGGCCCAGACCTTTGTCCTGCCTTTTCTTGAAAGTGATTTTAGGGCATGTAAAAGTTACGAAAATGCCATTAAATTGGTAACTGATCAACCACTTGTGCTTTGAACATAGAGAAATTTGACTTTACCCACAGTCAGTTCATTTTGACTCATAAAAAACCAACACATTAGCAAGGCTAAACCTGAAATTGTAGCTTTATAGGGACAGTTATCTGGCATCTAGAAAGGCCATAGAGAAAATAGCTTTTTGTTCTACTGACTTTGTTTTGACTATAAATAGAACAAGACAAGAAGGCTTGTTTCAGCTCATGGGCTTGTCTGTTCCTGTTGGCCAGATCCGTAAAGGTCCTCTGCCTTTTTGGCAGAATCCTTAAGCTTAGGAGAGCGAGAGCACCCTTTGCCTGTCCCCATCTTCATCATACTTGTGAATGCTTCTATTTTAGTCTATGTTTCCTTGTTCTAGAGAGACCAAAACTAACCCTAATGAGGCTGCTGATCTTGGTTTGTAACTAGAAGAGAATAGAACAGAAAAATAGACAAGACTGGAGTGGACTAGATTAGACTCAGCTAGAAGGTCTAAACTTGGATTTTCACCTGAGTAAAAATAATGTTCTGAGGAGATGAACAGGAAAACTTCACTATGGCAAAGGGATTCATCTCCTTAGGAGACAGATTATTAATAAGACGTTTAAATGGAAGAAAGAAAGTTTTATGCTGACAATTTCTGCTGCTTTTACCTGGTTCAGATGTGCCAGGTAACAACTGCTTCATTCTTTGGGGCATTAAGTCCTATTAAACTTCAAGTCAAGTTAGGGGAATTCAGCACTTTAAAAAATGATGCCCATAATTCTCCTTCACCTCCAGTTCTGAGCAGCTGTGTGCACACCATCCATCATTAGCCAGGGAAGCCCTCACGGGGAGGATGGTGGCAGTGGTTTTCTGACACTGGTGTGACCTGTCCACCGCAGCTGAGGCTGGGAAGCAAGGCAGTGTACTGTGCAGTGGGTGAGGTGCCGGGGCAGTGCCACAGCCTGCACCAGTACCTCCAGCCAGGGACAGACCCTGCTCTGGTCTGCAGTGCTGCTGGTTGGGATTTGTGTGGTGAAAGCAGGCAGCTAAGTCTTGACTGTTAATCATGCCCCATTGCCTGCTTCCTTGTTTTTATCCCTATAGGATTTTTCATCCTCTGAAACCAACAAAAAGATCATATTTTCCTTCAGTTTCTGAAACCCCATCCTTTTTTCCAGACTTTCCATTTCACGCTGTTTGAATTTTATTAAGATCTCTTTACACAAAAGAAGAGTACTGGCTATACGATGCCCTGAGGGATCTGAAAGGCTGTTGCCATAATGTCACAAAACTCTGGGGACATTTTATTTCCACCAGAAGCTCTTTGGAGGACTGTGGCTAAGGGTATAATATATCTTAAATGTTTACAGCAGGGATCTTGATCTCCATTGGAATCTAGTACAAAAGCTTTTTTTTTTAATCTCTTAATTAGCACATCACATTAACACTGATTAAATAATACCTATCTATTAAGTGGATTGTATTTTATTTATATTTTGCAATGAAGAAAACCGGTATCATTCCAGAATTATGGATAGTATTGTTAATCATATATTCTTAAAACTATGAATCTCTTTTCAGTACCTCGGTTGATCATTACAAAATATTTGCACCAGGTATTTTCCAGAAGCACCTCTGTTTACTGCTTCCGATATTTCCTGTTCTTCCCAAACACAGACATGCATAAATTCTTTGTAGGAGGCTCACAGTAGCATGTCTCCTCCAGTGAACAGGAAAAGATTTTGTAAGTGTTAATAAGGTTTTATTTTCACTGGTCAACCTTGAAATCAAAAGCAACTTCTGAACTCTCAGCAGTCCCTTATGTAGCACAACAGTCCTGTTCAGATGACTTTTTAAAATTAATTGTTTAGGAAGCCATATTCTAATTTGACAAAAAGATAAGTCTCATGAAAAAAAGCGTTGCATTTTCAAAAACCTGCAGTATAACAGTGTGTGTGTGTGCGCGTGCATATAATATGGTAGGAGATATATTTAAATTATTATTTAATTAAAATAATATAGATCTCTATGTTCATTTGATGGGAAATTTTTTTGTAAAATTTAATGCATGGATAATCATACAGAATCTGGGATGCAAATTCTAAAGATAATGATATTTAAAAACTCGTTTGAATGTTGAACTATTTGGGACACATTTTTCTAAAATTTTTTTAATTCTGTATGATTTGGACTTTCTGGGACCGTGCTGAAGATGCTGGGATATTAACAAAATTTGGTTTCCTTAAAAATGTAAACATCCAAAACATTAAAAGAATCTGGTATTTTAAGGCAAATCAAAATCTCTCTGTTGTTGATGCATGTTATGCATCAGTGACTCAAGCCAACAACTTTCTGTCACAGATAAATGAAAATCTTTACAGGAGGTATCAGAACAAATAAGGATTTTTGAAATTTCCATTTCTAAAACTGCAAGAAGTCTATAAAAGTACATAAATCAGATACTGATAATATAGTGGAACTACTAATATAAATACACTGAATTGCACCACTGTTTAACAGCATGTACATCCTCCAAGTAATGGTCACACAGCAATCTAACATTATTTCCTACTCCTATTTCCTGTATTTCCCAGATCTTTTTGTCATCGTACTTACTATGTATCACTCTTCTTCCCCAGAATAATGCCACACTGATATCACAGATAAGGATAACAGCAGTTGCTCTCTCAAAAGAAGAAAGTAAATTTTATTTCTGGAGGGTTTTTTTTTTCATTATTTAATCTTCTTTTACAACAGAAACTGTTCCTGTTCTCAAATAGACTGAATGGCTTTTGTAATTATCAGGATAGCTTTGGATGCTGCCTCACATAAATATACTGACAGAGGTAGTAATAATTTAACCCTTTTAATGCAGTCTTTCAATACAGCTTCTTTGTAGTGATTGACCATAATAGCATTTTTAATTGGTCAGTGTTCTCTTAAAATGTCAGCTTTTCAAAGTCACGATGTACTATGTATTTCTGGCATCAACTGGTTAAAATAACTAAATTTAGCTGCCACTTACTGGTGCAGAGATTTGGAAAAAATGACAGAAATAACTGACTCTATTACCTCAAGTTTTTATTCCATTCTAAATCTTCTTTTTCGCTATCCAGATGATGATTAAAACTGAATTTAAAAAATATGTTAATGAATCTCTTGGAATATGTCTCTCTCCGATGATAAAAATAACTGCAGATGTTTGGAATTTCAGAGTTTAACTACGTCTCTAAAGTTGGCATTTGCTACTGTAAGGTATGCACTTTTTATAGTAGTTAGATAAAATTACACAGCACTCATTTTTTTTCTTTCCTTTCTGCTTAAATCTCCCTGCAGGATGTGTGACACAGGAGAAGGGCTGTTCACCTTCCAAACGCGAGAAGGAGAAATGATATATCAGAAGGTCCATTCTGCAACACTGGCAATAGCAGAGCAACATGAAAGATTAATGATGGAAATGGAGCAGAAGGCAAGGGTAAGGTCCTTTCACCAAAAGTATTTAAACTTATGTAAATTGGTAATACACCAAAGTCGGTGGATCCCACTGTAACAATGGTGTCAGCTGTGTGGCTAAGACAAAACAGACTCAGATTTATGTATTTTCATGGTCAGAGATCCTCAATGTGTGCTGTAGGATGATCTTTTGTAGGTGACTTTTTGGAATGGTGGACACCATTGGACATGAGATCCATGGTCACCTTCTCTGAAATTCTGGCTCTGTTACTCAAAGATTAAACCTTTAGCTTTTGTGTTGACTACTGATGAATGAGTTTTAATTGCTCCTCATGGCCTCACAGGTGGAAAAAAAACCCAGCATAAACACTTCTAGGTGGCATGTTCTGTTTATCTTAACCCCTGAAAAAAAATTCTTTCCCTACACTATAAGTAGGAATGCAATATGAGTTCAAAAAGAACTATTTTAATATTTTTTGTTCAGAATTTCCAGTTTGCACAAGCAGTGTTTAAGTGACTACTATTGAAAGATTTGGAGTTCTTTTGAGACAGCAAGAAAATTGTTTTCCCTGTATGCTTAGAAGTAGAGATGGTCTTTAATGATTGTTCTGGAAAGCTGATTTTCAGGCCAGAGAACCTAGTCTGCATGCTTTTCTTCTGAGATGACCATGATTCTCTGCATAGCTTCTTCCCTAGACAGAGATTTGAGGTTAACTGTGGCATTTCCTTCCTTTCCTCATCCATACTGTACGTGCCTACAGTCGTGCAAACATGACTGTTACATGCATCTATCTCCCAAGCCCTGCCAGTGTCAAAATGTCTTTCTCACTCTCCTGAGACAAAGGCTCTTGCAAGGAGCAACCTAAGACCCCAGTGTTCAACTTTTCTTAATTAATCCTCAGATACATCAGAGAATCGGAGAATCAGAGAATGTTAAGAGATGGAACTGGACTTTAAAGATCATCTAGTTCCAACTTCCCCCACCGTGGGCAGAGACACAATTTTCCTTATTCTCTGAAAAATAAACCGGAAGAGGACTTAGACTTCCATGTTAAAAGTCTGCTATGTTGAATGTTCCTGCATGTCCATTAGAGAATCTGAATCGGGAAGCCATTAAAAAGGCCTTTTTTTTGGTGGTTTATGAAAAAAAGGAAGATGGATTTTTTTCCATAAAACTAGACAAAGTAGGAGCCTTAGCATAGTAGCATTATAGTTGAGATGCACAAACTTTGAACAGGAAATGCAGGAAGAGGAGAGTTTACAATCAAGATTAATAAGGAGCAATTGCTGGAAAGTCCAACACAAGGTAGAATAAATGGAAGTCTATGTGCAGTAGTATAACTGCTGGCAAAAACCCACTGCATTCTGCTGGGCAGAAAGTGATTGAATAATAGGAAAAAAAGCAGGAAAAAAACATCATTATTTTATAGTATGTTTGCTTTTGAAGCGTCTACATCATTAAGAGAAACTAGAACATTTTCATGCTGCCGTACTAAACGCTTAGACCAGGATCATACAGGATTTTCCTTTTACAGAGCCATCACTTTCAGCTCTTCCACCTGTCAATTAGCAGTTTTGCTGCTTTGCAAAGCCATTTCCATTCTGCCATCAGATGGCTTCCTTGGAACCACATTTCTGAGGGCTGTGGCCATATGGTACGTAATACCGAACTCCGAGCGAGAGCAGGCTGAGAAACAGAAATGACTCATGGGCCGTGTCGTGTGTGATGTACTTGTCTCCTGGACGGGGCTGCGCTCTGATCTGCACAGGGAGATCTGTAGGGACCCCCATGGGCTGCTGTGGGCTGTGTAAAAGAGGCTGAAAAACCTGTTGATTTTATGGTTCAACTGATAAACTAATGTCAGTTTTTATTCCGAAACTCGGCCGCACCTGACTGATGGGATGCTGAACATTGAAGGGATCATCCGTGTCATCTGCGACATCTGAGTTTTAGTCATATTAGAAACAAAATCTGAAGATATCAAATAGACTAAGTACGTGTTATTTATCAAGCATAATTTTATCTAATTCCAACAGTTTCACCAAATACCTATATGTATTTTTTCCGTAAGATCTGAAACTGAAATGCAAGCAAAAGGATATCTTAAATCAGGGATTTAGAGGCCATAAATGTCTTTCAGGTCTTCTCAAACCTTGACATTTGATTTTTTTTATCTGTAGATCTATACTTGGGGGCTTTTGCTGTTTCTTGACCCTTTCTGTAATGAACAGCTCAAGTTTAACAGTGTTGAATTACATATTTTTATATATATATATATATGAAAATGAAAGAATTTCTTAAAAGTAAAGAAAGATGAATGCTATATTATTTATTGTACAAATCAGAAAAAGAAAAGATATTCAACAGTAATCATTACTTCTTCCTTCCAGTCATTAGAAGTCTTTTATTAGAAAGGACTCTTGTGAATATTTGTGTTCTGTCCTGAATGTTAACATATTTTAAGTAATGAATACACTGAAGTTTCATTTAATTTTTACCGGATTATAATAGGTTAGAAGCTAATATAAAAAGTGAATACACCTTATAAAACAAATTAAAGTAAATTTGTCTACCAGAACAATCTTGATGAATTATACAGATTATGATTACCTTTCATAGTAAGTATACAAAGTAAATCATCTTGATAATACACAAGTAGCAAAAAAAACTAAGTACAAAACACACCAAAAAAAGAAAAGCCAGAAACAAATTCTGGTAGAAGAAAAAAGATAAAATTAGCTACTGCCACCAGAGACCTGTCAGATAAAGGTATTGCAGACAGCCACAGGCCACATTTACTCCATTTATGGAGGTCCCTGCACACAAAAATTCTTTTTCAGAATGCTAAAAAATAAATTCATTTTTATGCTAAAAAAATCTTTTGCTCAGGCCAAGTAACACGCTGGATAACTATGTTAATAAGAGAGAGACATGAGAAGGAAACTAATTCTTCCCATTACCTTTGAAAGTGCAGGGACTGGCAGCAAAAATGTTGTGTGGCAGCTTGTGCAGTACCAAATCTGCCTCTTGGCCACCTCAAGCAGGAGAAGCCCAGTCAGTTTAAGCAGGCAGTCATGTGCACACTTTCATCTTCTGCCCATTTTCCTTTCGAATTATAGCACTGGAAGAAAGACCTGAAATATGAGATCAGTAGTCACTGGCATAGGTGTGGATTCGAGACGGTTATTGGTTTTACTGAGATCAAAGCAGACTGGATTTTATTCAAAAAATTCAGCAAAGTGGACATTGATCTAATTTAGCTCAGGTGGTTCTCTTGATTGAATTTGAAATGTTGCATCGGCAGAGTGGTAGTGTTTTATGCTTGCTTTGTTTGGGACAATAACAAATTTGGGCCAATGCTAGTCCTTAAATTGAAATTCTTTTCAGGGAAATTGTTACCTGGATATTCACAAAAAGCAGTCTTTGTTTTTTTGATGGATCACTGTAATACAGATGATAATTCTGTTTTGTACTTGTTTTGTGGGAGAGAGGGCAATATTGCAGTGGTCTTTAGTGGTTTCAGTTTCAAGATAACAAATTAAAAAGAACAATGACAATCTTTCTATTTACATGCTTTTATTTTGTGTGTGATCCACATGAGAGTGTCAACAACTTTCCTTTTATCACCTGAACAAACCTCTTGTTTTTTTCCTCTCTCCCTCCCCCTCTCTGCCCTCTGACCCCTTGTTTGTTTGGGTTTTTTTTCCTGTGTAGTGTTTAGAAGTCTGGTTGGATTGTTAGTCTTGAAATTACTGTGCAAAAAAAAGTGCTAGCCTCAGGAATGGCCCGTATCCCCCCCACTGGCTGTAGCCTGTGTTGGTCATGGAAGATGCATGTTTGGGTGTCTAACAGCCAGCTCTATCACCCCTCCCCTGTCCCCAGACTGGGCTGCAAGCTCTTTTCACTTCCTTTCTCTTAGCTTAGGTACTTATCTGACTGAGCCAATTCAGTTTGCTAGTTTCACCGAAAAAAACCCCAAAAATGCCTACCTAAAAGGAGCAGGCTTCTGCAGGTTTTCTGAACTTAATTGGTTTGCAGAGGCAGCAGTGAACCATCAGATCTTCTCAGTTGTCCTGTCCTGAGGAGAGAAAGAAAAAGAATAATTCATCCTCCATAAATGCTTCATCTACAAGAACGCTGAGTATCCTCCTCCTTGCCATCAGGAGGTGATGCTGGGTTTGGTGATCCTTTTTTAAAGAATCTCTATTCAGATGGTTTTTACACATGAGCATATGAACAGTTGTTCTCAGCAGCACTTGTCTATCTAACCTCTACACCAGGATGACAACATGGCATTGGAATTTTAATCTCTGATTTTCCTCTCTAATGCCAGCTTTGATCTTCTGCCACTCAACTTCCACTGAAAACACTCCTGATGTAGCTTCTGCCCTCACTGTTGTTGAAAACGGGAGGTTAAGAGCTGTAGATTTCCTATGTTATGTCTACACATATGAGGGAGGAAGTCTGAGGAAATACTTATACCTTTTTAGGTATATAAATTACTTCTTTCAAGAGCTTCCAGTAAAAACTTACTGTGTAATCTCAAAAGAATAAAAATTTACAATGTGTAAAACAATAAGCCTAAATAAGATAGGACTAAAGTTGATGTTAGCCAGCTGAACTTAATCAAACATCAGTAACACTGCAGTATAAATGCAGGAATAAATGATAATGGCCCAAGTTTCATAACTTATTATTACTGGAAGTTTTCTATAACATTTGTTTTACTTTAGACAGCAGAGCTAAAAGCCATTTTAGATTGTGATCTTTTTAACATTTCCCAGGAGATAAACACCTTTATGAAACACTGCCTCTGTATATTTCTGTTCTCATTATTTACAAGTCTTGTCTTTAAAATTCAACTTAATATAAATGAAAGAGTCATCATGATAGATTTCTGTCATTAAAAAAAAAAAAGATAATATCAATGAGTTTATATATTATTTCTTTAAAAGACATTTCTAGGAGGGAGATAATGAATGTTCTGAAGAATACAAATATCAGGCAATGAAACTGGACTTAAGGAGAGGTTGAAGAGGAGGTGGTTAAAAAATAAGCCTGAGAGTAATTTTACTTTTCTTATATGGAACAGAATGAGGAAGGCATTTCATAAGAGCGGTCTGCGGATAAATATATATTACAGTATTGTCAGACAGAGCATTAATAAGAATGTAAATAGAATTAAAAATATTAATGTAAATTGTCTTATAATAAGAAAAAAAACCAACTGTGAGACTGGAGGGAATAACAGCATTAGTTTAATAGTGAATTTTAATTTTTCTTTGCTCTGTAAGCAAGTCTTACTATCTTTATCTTCATGTGTTTTGAACCCGGTCACAACCTAAATGCATACTC
This sequence comes from Mohoua ochrocephala, assembly GCA_013398855.1. NCBI lineage: Eukaryota > Metazoa > Chordata > Aves > Passeriformes > Acanthizidae > Mohoua > Mohoua ochrocephala. Next base: position 140,293 of record VZTA01026007.1, on the reverse strand, counting down.
ATCAAACATTACAGGATCAAATTTCAACAAACACATTAAATATTCTAAATTTTAATTTTAATATGACAGTTTCAATTTGAAGTATCCTACATTTGCCCCTGCATCTTCAGAGCTTTGACAGGTTAACAGTTGTTATTTATGTCTTTTTGCAATGGTGTGCCTATCACCTCCTATTTCAAGTTGTGAAGTATGGGAATTTCAGAGAGATACTGCTGGATGCTGCTGACCAAATGAATATACGACACATTTAGCTAAATACATTTTATATATCTTTCGGGCTTCATTTCACCACTGCAATTTACTTAGTATAACAAAGCTCTTTCATGTTGTAATTCTGCCTAAGTGTGTTTGAGTTGACTCAATTCCTGAAGGAGAAACAGGAGGAGAAAATTCTACAGTTCATCCGCAGATGATCCCATGTCATGACACATTGGTCTCTTAGTATGTTTTCTTCTCTTCCCAAATTACGTATAAGCTCGAGTCCTGAGATTCTGAATACAAATGATGATTCATGAACTCATGTACTTCATGCAAGTTAAAGCATAGCCTCAGGTCAGTTATTCGTGCATACTTAGCTCAATATTGTTCTGTACTTCCCATCCGAAACTATGTGTGGCGTTGCTGTATAATGTGTGTCTAGAAATTTTATAACCCTGTAAAAACCTGGCTGCTTTATTGCAATACAGAGCTGGTAAATTGCTTACTTAGTTTGCATGGGTGCTGTGAAGCTTGTTTCTGTAATAGGATAAGATAGGATAGGATGGGATAGGATAGGATAGAATAGAATAGAATAGAATAGAATAGAATAGAATAGAATAGAATAGAATAGAATAGGAATACTTCTATTGGGAAGGATCTACAATGGTCATATAGTCCAACTGCCTGAGCAATTCAGGGCTAACCAAAAGTTAAAGCACAATTTTGAGGGCATTGTCCAAATGCCCGTTAAACATTGACCATCTTGAGGCATAGACTGCCTCCCTAGGAAGCCTGCTCCAGTGTTTGACCATCCTCCCAGAAAAAGAATGCTCCCTAGTGTCCAGTCTAAGCCTCTCCTGACACAGTGGAACACTCCAGTGGTCAGTCTGTCTGTGACTCTCTCTAAATTTTGCCGAGATTAACAACACCAAGAATTTTGAGTTTGTTTTGTTTTGTTTTTTTCACATAAGTCAGAATCTGTGTACTTTTGGGTTTTAGTTTTGTAAACCCAATTGCCACAAGTAGCATAATTTTCCATAGGGTTCTTGGTTCATTAAGTATATAAGGACATTTTTCTTTATTCTGATTTCTATGAGAATTTTTTTAGAATTTTGCCAGACACTTTGTTAGCCTTTAGGCTCAGAAAACTGTGTATACTTGGATGAAGTAATCTCTAAACTTACATCACAAGTCTGTTTCCAGTGTTCACCACTTCATAAGAAAGCAGGAAATTTGTGGATATTCAGACTGGGTGACGGTTAAGGATTTTTTCAACTGGACCTCTTTTATTTTCTGATTTTAAAGAAAATATTGTCTTGAATGTAGACTTATTTCATTTTTTCAGGGACTAGTAGTCATATCCAACTACTGCGGCAGCATTCAAAAACTATGCAGAAGGTGTCATTCACTTTCTAAAAGAAAATACCTCATCCCACCATGAAATTCAAACTTCCACAGCCACTGGAGTTTCCCATTTATCCCTCCCTTGCCAAGTCAGGACCTTTTTTACCCCTCTTCCTCTGTGGACTGTAGGGTTTCATTGTGCCCCTGTATGGCACCTTGCAGGCAACAAGGGGTGTAAAGATGAGGGGTAAAGCCCAGATTCTCCAAGGAACTCCGTAGGTGGTTGGCGTTCCTGGATCTTTGCTGTGTGTTTGAATGAAACCATGGAATAGGGAAAGTCTTTACTATGGCAACGAAGGGTTTGTGCAGCTGCTCCTACAAAGTGATGGGGGCGGGCCAGAGCTGTTCCTCATGTCACAAACACTGCAGACGACATAAAGGTTTGTGGGGTGTGTAGGTAAGTGGCGTGGGTAGGTGTGAGAGCGGAGCTGGGAAATCCTTACATAAGAGTGTGTCAAATATTTTGGTAGCTGGTGATGTAATTTAAATGCTGTTTTGCCATTTGGAAACTAAACTTGCCCTGGAGTTTTGAATGTTTTCAAAGTGGTAGTAGTCATGAGGGTTTTCATTCAGAGTATGGTGCGAAAAATTCAATTCTTCCTTTGTCTGACACAGTTTTGAAATTTCTCTTATCCATAGCCATAGGGCTGGATGATCTTGAATGCAAAAAGGTGCTCTAAATCTCTCCAATGGATTAAAACCCAAGTACCTTAGCACATGGATGTGTGTCCTTACCTAGAAATTACTCTCATTCTGTTCTCTTTAAAAATTTCTGGAATATTTTGTATACTATTACCATGTTCTTTTAACTTTTTGTCTATCATGCTACCTAAGACTCAGATTGAAATCTGCCTTCCTGCTAAGATAAGCTATGAGCTCAACCAAAATTTATATTAAAAGCTTCGCAAAGGTGTCTCACGACAGAGATGATACAATTTTTTATCTGCATGGATCCTGCTCCATCCTATGAATCCATCCTGAAGCTCCATACTCGAATCCTATGAACACTGTTTTCCCTGTTCTGTTCACCTCAGTTGTATGTTTGCAGGCAGCTGTGAACATTTCTATTTAAGTCACTGCGGTCTGGTTAGCTTGTTTAAATGCAGCAGGGCAAAGATGTTTTCATAGTAAGGTATCCGAAGATGCAAACCCTCCTGAGAATTTAGCATGCAAGCCCTTTAAAAATCCCTGTTGCCACCTATCTACATTTCTAGGCACTTTTTAAAGAGCTATTTCTTAAAAGTCAGATATCATTTACTTCAACTTTACGAAGTTGCATTTGAATATAAGAGGATTTGAAGGTTGGTGACATGAGCAAATTTGTAATTTTTTTTTTTCCACTTTTCTTGTGCTTTGCAAAATATTGCATGTTTACAGTGCTAACAAAGTAGTTGGAGAGGTACTATCAGGCTGAAATTCGTGTTTGTTTCCAGAAATGCAGAAAATGAAGAGCCAAAGAACTTTTCCCTAAACAAAATTGATGATTTGTTTTGCAGTCTTATTTCCGAAAAGCTGTGGGTGATACAAGCTATAAATTAGGAATGGCTGCTGCAATTATGCAGTGGTTGTTGCACGTCTGACTGTAGCCCAGCCCTTCCCTTAACTAAGCTCATATGGAAGCATTTCATATGGAAGGGAAGTTTTCTTTTGTATTGTGTGCCTCTAAACAAGATTGCTTGTGTAACTGCGCTGGTAGGTTCACATCACTGAACTCTCTCAACAGAGAAGCAGGTTATGTTGACTTAAGCATTACTAAAAAATAATCCTCAAACCACCTCACCAGGGGCTTAATTTAGTATTAATCTCAAATCTGCTATTTTCAGAAAACTGTTTCTTATAAAATGAAGTAACTATGGAGCTTCTATTATTATTAGCAAAAATAATAGCTGATGAAGTTATCCCATGCTCTCAGGAGACAGGTATTATTATAATATCAATAGTAATGAGTAAAATGAGGCACAGAAGGATTAAGGCCAAACTCAGCTGTGTATGAATTGCCCAAGGTCATAGAGTAATCAGCTGTATGCTAGGCATAGCACAAAAACAGAACTAACAAAACAAATCCTGAATCACAGTCAGTTGCTTATTCGCAGAAGAATTAACTTCTGAAAAAAGTATTTTTCACATGCTCTTCATCAATCTTTTGAATTATAGCATCATTTTGTGTCTCCTGTCAAGCAAGGCCTTCCTCTGTTGCAGTAACTCTGTTTAGGAATTCTTTATATCGCTCAAGGGAATAGTTAAGATTTTCTCTCTGATTAATAAGAAACTTCTTTATCAATGATTTACAGAGGGGCGCAGTGCTTTTCAGAGAATAGGAGAACTATAAAAAGTAATAATCTGAGAAGGGATCAAAAATTCTCATAACAGCCCTAAAGTTACTTTGTAATTCTCTCCTGTGCTTTTTGTGCTTTGGCTCATCAGGTACTTGTTGGTAGGACAAAAATTAGATGAGTTTCACCTTATGTCTTCATTTTGCATTTTTTCTCCGCTTCCATTCCTCTTTAAAAAGGTGACAGGGATTTTAACGTGAAAATAATTTATAATCTCTCTGATTATGTTTAGACTGAAGACAACAGATAGTGAGTATCTAAAAAAGCCATATCTGACATACAGAAACTTTTCCAAGTACATGCAGACTTTTAATAGGCATTTATCAGAGCCTACCCAGATAAGGGGTGGTTATGTTCTTTTTCTCTCTGTGGGTCGTTGTTCTTATGCTACTGATGTCTCATATGATGCCGGCCATGCTAGGAGATTTTATTTATCAGCTGTGCAGGAATCTGGTTGAGGAGAATTGTTAGGCAGTAGTACAGACTATGGGCCCTGTACTGTTGGTTCGACGTTATTTCACTAAGCGCAGTAGCTGGGTTATACGAAGATGTGCAGCTACTGCAGTCAGCAAAATGTCAATTTGACTCAGCATATCTCATTAGCTTTCAGATTTTCGAATCCATTGAATATAGGATCAGAAATGCTGGCATTGAAGGGTGGTCAGCTCACCTACTTGTGTGTTCAAAGCAGGTATAGTATCAAAACTAGAAAAAGCTAGCCAGGGTCTTATCCAGTCAACTTTTGAATACCCCCAGTGATGCAGATTATGGTGCTTATTCCGGCACTTGGCTGTTCACACTGTGAAGGATTTTTTCCTGGAGTCTGTCTCAGATTTCCCTTGCCACAGCCCGTGACCTGCTGACTCTTGTCCTTTCACTGTGTCTCTGTTAACAGCTTCTTCACAACATATCTTTAAGGAGAGAGAGAAAAAAAAATGGGGTTAGATTTCTTTTAGCCTTTGCTTTCTCATGATGAATAAACATTAGATGCTTAATCCAGCATCACTGATCATATTCTGCTTCTTAGAGGTTCTCTGCTAGGCTCTCTCCAGTTTGACATTCCTCCTGTGCCTGGGCGACTTACTTTGTGAACGTGGCTAGACTTCCAGATGTGGTTTCTCAAATGCCAAATAGTGGGGAAATGTGACTTCTCTGGTTCTACTGGCCGTGCTTTTGCTAACGCGGCCCCGTGTGTCGTTAGCCTCCATCACCGCATACGTACACTGGTCATTCATGTTATCACCAGGACGGCTACTTCCTTCTGGCAAAGTTTTTACCCAGCAAGTCAGTCCCCGGACTGTACTTGTGTGCAGTTTCCCTGGCCCAGTTGCAGCATTGACCTCTGTCATTGCTGAACTTCAAGACAGTCCTGTCAGCCTTTTCCTCTGCTTTGCTGATATCCCTCTGAATAGAAGCCCTCCTGTCTGGGTGTTTGACTGTTCCCCCAGGTTTGATGTCATCCCCAAATTTGCTGAGAGTTGATTCTGTCCCACTGCCCATGTTGGTGATGAAGATGTTAAATGTAATGAAGTACTGTTCCATCTCAACTGCAGGAAGAGGTTTTTCAAAACTCTTTCAGTTCTGAAGCATTCAGCAGCAAGGAATTAATGAAGATTTTCCATGCCATGGCAGAAGCATCCATTTCTCTGTCTCTTATGACCGTCTCAGGGTAAAAGCTGCCAGTCTCATAGCATATTCAGTCTGTCAGAGTCCATTTCCATAAAGGCAGCTGCCAGGCAAGATTCATATGGATTTGTATGACTGGCAGTTGAATGCATATCTCTACAGTCTTTTTGATTCAAAATCCATTGATAAATCAGCAAAGGTTCTTCTCTTCACTGTTCTTAATCATTTCCTTGTAGAACATAGTGGTAAAAGTGGCAATTGCTGCAACCTGAGAGATTTTGTAAAATCCTTTGTAAAGTGATGGCATTTCTGTGTTGTGTCCCCACATATTGTTTGGTGATCACCTTTACATACATTTTGTATTACATGGGGAAAAAAAAGCAACGGAGTTACACATTTCCATGGCAACAGGTATAATTCTATTTCCTCTGTTTTGTGACGCTGAAACAGGCAAAGGATTGTTTCATTAAATAGCAACTATGGATTTAAAAAGGCTTGAGTTACATGGCATATGGTCATGTATGTACAACTTTTATTGTGCCAGACAACTTTTGCCAGCAGAAAAAAAACCACCTGGTTTTTGTCTGAAAATGAAATTAGGTGAAGAAAAGTTGCTAAGGGTAGGATTTATTGGGCTGATGCAAGTGTATGGAAAGATAGAGCAATCTACGAACACTTCTCTGTCTCCCACCTTTCCAAACTGAATTCCTGATTTGCAGCTACTTCTGCTATATTAGTAAATAGGCATCAGTAAGGAAGCAAAAATTTCACTAGCTTCTTTTATATGCAGAAATTTGAGTTGCGATTCAGAGAATCATGTCTCTCACTACAAGTTGTTCCTGGGCCACAAAACCTCAAATATTTCCAAATATACATTATGTATATTTATTAAGAAGCGTAGGCATTGCTTTTTAGTGATTGCCTATTTCAATTTTAAAAGAACAATGTCAAGAATTCTCTGGCAGTATCTATCTATATACATGATCATAATGTGATCCCTGTGTGTGAGCACGCACAGTGGAAAAGAATAGCCCTTTATTTTTATATACCATTTTCTCAGTTGATTTTAAATCTGTAAAAACTTATTAAAGGCAATGGAGCTACTGAATTAAATATTTAATTAATTATTAATAAATTGTCTTAAATTAAATTAATGTGTTCATTTGTGTGTTAATATGTGCAGGCATATACCTACCTCCCCCCCCCCCCAAAAAAAATACAGTATGTTTCAAAGCTAAAACTTAATGATTTGCATTCATGTGCATCACACACAACTAGCCCCAGTATGTTTCAAGATGCATTTTAAATGTCTAAAAGTAACTCGTTAAAAGGAAGGAACTGTGTTCTTTTGGAAGATATTGAAGAGTCATCTGAGAAGACTTTGCTACATAATAGTAATTTTAATGTATTCTAGGTTTGCTGTTTCTTGTTTTTAATTGAACTGTCTTTGTATGGCATGTAAAACTGTCTTCTGAAAATGTCAGAAAGTAGAGGTCAGCCAGGCTATGTGTGTTACTGAATACTGGAGTCACGCATTGATAAGCTTAATGAGGAATGTTCATGAAAAGTTATTGATGATTATTGTTTCAGAAAGTATTCAGAAAATTGTCTTCCTGTCATTTTATTAAAGTTCATTGGTCAGTAATTTCTGTATACTGAAATGAAGAAGCTAAAAGAAATGTGATTTCCACAAATATGTGTAACTGGAAACTACTGATCTGTTTTAGACAATAGAAGAAAAACTTCTTAAGAAATCTCATGAGGTCCAAGTCATTTGCCTTATCAGAAACAATGAAAGTCAAATAACTGTGCAGTGAACAGTGAATACAGATTGTAGCATTTTTAGAAATCCAATTTTTCAGCCCCAAACTTATTCAAGTGCGGTTCTCCCAACTGGGGACAGTCTGTGTTCATCCATATTTCACCATTCTTGCCACATGCTGGAGAGAAGTTTCCAAATCTGTTCTCCACCGAGAGACATTTTTCATACCATGGCTTCTACCACACCAGTTCAAAAGCAAACTTCTATGAAGTCAGAAAGGCTGTCCTTACGTTACTCTCAAGTAAAACACTGAGACTTCAAGTGTCCCAATTCCTTCTTTGAGATTTGTCATTTCTTTTGGCAAGTAATTCCATGAAAAATATCTCATACTTTGAAGACTTTGCCAGAGCATTTCAAGTTGAGGTCAGACTCCAGTAGCTTTGTAGGAGAGAGGACTACTCAGCAGAGCAAGGAGAGTGAAACACAGACAGAGGAAGGAGGACAAGACTTTGTATGTCAGCACTGATGTTTGCCTGAAAGCCTCACTATTTTTAGCTTTGGCTTGACAAACCTCATGAAAGAGCTCCTTCTGGAACACCATAACTCTCAGGCTGAATTCCCCAGAAAACACTTGCTCCAAAAGAAGAATACAAGTCTTTTTTACGGTCTCTTTCTTTGATCTCTCTAACTGATGCATTTCAGTTCATTCTTTTCCACCTCAACTTGCCTACCCTTATTACACTGTTCAGAAGACAGATCTGGAACACTCCCTATTCAGTAAAGCCTTCTCTTATAATTTTGGAGATGAATCACAGCGTGATTGAGGATGGAAGGGACCTCTTGTCCAATCCTCCTGGCTCAAGCAGTGCCATCAAAGCTGGTTGTCCAGGACCATGTCCACATGGCTTTTGAATATCTACAAGGTGAGAGACTTCACAACCTTCCTGGGCAGTCTGTGCCAGTGCTTGTTCAGCCTCACAGTAAAAGTATTTCCTGATGTTCGGAGGGAATCTCCTGTGTTTCAGTTTGTGCACGTTGCCTCTGGTCCTGTCACTGGGCACCGCTGTAGAGAGCCTGGTACTGTCTTCTTTGCACTCTCCCATCAGGTATTTGCAAACATTGATAGGATGAAGCCTTTCCTTCTCCAGGCTGAACAACCCTAGTACTTGCAGCTTGTGTTCATAGGAGAGGTGCTCCTTCCCACTGATCATCTTCATGGCCTCCTCTGGACCTGCTCTAACAGGTCCCTGTCTTTCTTGTGCTGGGGCCCTCAGAGCTGGATGCAGTGGTCCACGTGGGGTCTCACGAGGGCAGAATGGAGAGGGAGGATCACTTCCCTCAACCTGCTGGCTCAGGTGTGGTTGGCATTCTGGGCTGCAAGCATACATACCTGGCTCCTATTTCATGGCAACAGAAAGGACAATCAATATCTGCAAATAATTTCTGTGCAATACTGGAGTCTCTATCATACATAGATATAGACGTTCATGTATTTCTTGAAGAAATTAGCTCAGTTTTGTTTGTTTCCACTAAGACCTGCTGTATAGTCAGGCTTGAAATAGTCTCAGCTCTGTCCGCGTTGGCATTATCTCCCATGTTATTACTGAATGGTTTTATGAAATGAAAAATGGATAAAGTATTTGCTTATGTATAGTAAAATGACTCAAACCTTTGAAAGATGTAAGAATCTGAGTTTCTACCCTCGCAGTAATTACTATAGTTTCCAGGAAACTTCTTTCACAAAAGGAACAAACCCACAAGTTTGTGATGGTATATGGGTAAAGACAGGCACCTTACTGACATTGACCAAATATAATCCCGATGTGCTGTAAAATCCATCTAATTTTCCTCTGACATTAATCCCTTGAAAACAGCATCGATCTATTATAAGCTCATTTTTGAGGAAAGAATAAAAAATAAAAGAAAAAAACCCAACACACTTCCTCCAGAAAAGGAGCAAAGTGTCCCAGTTCTCTCTTTATAGTGTGGCCAAGGAGAATATTAAAAAAACAATCAGCCTCTTTGAATGTCCCTTCAGAATACTTTTCTTCCACCATTGCTTTATTATTCATTCACAGTGTTATTCCACCACCAAAGAATAATCATCATCCACCTTGGCACCACAAAGCAGTGTTACTATTCTGATTTTTTTTTTTGTCCATAATTGATTAAGCAACTCTCCAAAAGGTAATAGCAAGGTTGGAATCGCTACTGAAAACCTTAATGTTAGAAATATATTACAAAGGCTGAAATTATTTTTACAGATAGCTATTCTACAAGTTTTTTCAGAAGACTTGTGAGGTCATATATTGGTGGGGGTTTTGCCAATGTTATGTATTCTGTCAGGAACAGCAAGCTGGATAAAAATGTAAAAATAAATATAAAGCAGTGCATAGCAAATAAATAGTATGCTGATACCTATAAATGTTTATATTAGTAGTAGACACCTTCAAGTAATGAACGCAGTCCAAGTAACATATAACTATGTTCTAAGCAAGCTAAGTGATCCTGAACAAAGGGCTACAGAGAAATTGTAACCAAAGAATATAAGTAACACATCACCAAAGGAAAGAATTTTCTCACTGGAATTTCATAGGACTATATCCTGCATCCAGTTCTATTAAATATTTTCAAAGAGGGATCAAGGCTCAGTCTAGTTACTATGCTTCCAGGTCTTACGTTTATAACACAGTGTGGAAGTGGATCAATAAAGAGACAGAATTCAAAATGACAAATTGGAAAATTGTTTGGAGCAGGAGAATTGATTTCAACAGGAACATAGGTAAACCTGTGCTTAGGAAGGAACAGTCTGCTTTACAGTACTGGATGAGAACTGGTTTTTGTAAAATAGATCTATGTGCCACGGTGTACAAGTTGAACATGGGACAACAGTTGCTGCTTTTGCGAGAAAGACAAACACGATACCCTTTTCTTGCTCACAATGAGAAAATGAGAAAACTCATTTTAAAAAAACCAAAAAACTTTTCTCCTGCTTGTTCTCTAACTCAGGGGATACCTGAGCTGATGCTACCTACTAGATTGTGTGATTCTTAAGTTCTAGTAATTTTTTACTGTGGATACCAGTGAAATGAGTCTGTGTCAGATAATTGACACTTGAGAGGTGAAATATATTTCTTAAGCCCTCTTCAAGGCATAACACACAAAATAACCTTCTTTAGAGTTAGAAAGAAAAAAATCTAAATGATACTATTCGATTCATATTTCTAGACTACAATTCTCGTTAGTCTTCTGTGACCTAGTTCTCTTGCTATTTGTTTAAAGACACTAATGAGAATTTGAAATGAGACAGAGGGTTTTATCCATAATAAACTAACCTATTTTCAGAGCATATCTGTAAAAAGCAAGCTGTCCTTATTGTAGACTAAAAAAAGCTGGAATGAATTATAAATTGTTCAGTTTGTCTCCTCAAGCCAAATGTATTTTCTGTCACCTTCAGTGTTTTGACTTTTTAATGAAAAAAAAAAGAGAGAAAATAATATGCTAAAAAGATCAAAGCTCAGAACCCTAATACAGTTAACAGGCTCCATTCTTGGAATTGTATTCATTATTGATATCAGAGTAACAAATCTATTGAAGTCAATGGAGATGGCTCATGGGAGTTAAAAGAAAATTTAGTCCTTAAGCCTTTCATGGAAGAACAATAATGAAAAATATGGGAAACATCTTACAGTGACACATTAATGGGCTTTTTTTTCTTAATTTCTATTTTAATCAAATAGACCTGTAAGAATAATGAAGTTGTCACTAGCAAAGAAAAGACTCCATATGACTCAATATTTTGGGTATTTTGGCTTTGGATATTGGATTTGGATACAGGAAAGAAAGGTAATGTGTGAAAGGTATTTTATCAGACAGATTCTGGAGGAAATGGATGAAGCCTAACTACTAGGTGCTTCATGTCAGATAACAAAAACGTTTCAGTGATGTTTGGGGTTTTTGTATTCCCACCACAAAATTCCCTGAGTTAATGTGGTTTTGATGTATGCACTTCTACTTTTCACCTAAGTTCTAATTCCGTTATCACTTTCTCTCTCAAACTGGGACAAAAAGTCCAGATTATGTTTCTTATTTCCTGGAGTCTCATCAGATTTGATAAATATCTGTAGCCAAGTCATTCTAGATGCATGTTTAATTTGGTATACTGCTTTTCTTTCCTCTATTAAGACTGATACATAGATGCAGCACAGCAAAACAACCCTGAGTGAAATCAGCAAATGCTTTGGGTTGAAAGGGACCTTTAATGGCCATCTAGCCCAACCCCCCTGCAATGAGAAGGGACATCTTCAACTGGACTAAGTTGCTCAGAGCCCAGTCCAACCTGACCTTGAATGTGTCCAGGAATGAGGCATCCACCACCCCACTGGGCAACCAATGCCAGTGTTTTACCATCCCCATCGTAAAAAATTCCTTTCTCATGTCCAATTTAAATTTACTCTCTTTTAATTTAAAACCCTTACTCCTTGTCCTGTTACAACAGGCCCTGCCAAAAAGTCTGCCCCATCTTTCTTATAAGCCTCTGTAAAGTACCGAAAGGTTGCAATAAGGTCTCCCTGAAACTTTCTCCCTGAACTTCTCCAGCCTGAACCCCAGTCCTCTCAGTTTGTCTTCACAGGAGAGATGTTCCAGCCCTCTGAACATTTTTGAGTCCCTCCTCTGGATCTGCTCCAGCAAATTCCTGTCCTTATACTGAGCTGGACGCAGTACTCCAGGTGGGATCTCACCAGAGAAGAGTAGAGGAGCAGAATCATCTCAAATTCATTCCCAGATAGAAACGTGTATTTCTTCTGTGTTTATTTCTTCTTTGCCATTATGGGCCCTTTCTGTACAGTTGATGCTGATGCATCTGAGCCTGTTTCACCAGCTCCTGAGAAAAATGTGTCGGTGTTGGAAACAACAGTTGAATATTGGCCTGTTATGCAAGAAGATATCCAGACTCAGAGATGTTGTTTTAATTTTCTACATGGTAAACAGGCTTAATGAGATAGGTGAAATGATTTTTAAATATATTTTTAACTGTTACATTTCTGTTAAATTAAGGACAGTAATAAATCTGTGCAGGATGGTCTACCTGCTTTGAGAAAAGAAGAAAATTTAAAGGTTGTTTACTTGATTTTCCGTAGTGAAAAGTTCTTTGTTTGCGTTAGCTGCTTCAAAAAAGTGCAGAGGAGAAGTCACTTGTTTTTTAATGAAGCATAGCAAAAAGACAAAAGGGAAGGGTATGGAGGACAAAATCTCTGAACTTATGAGTGTGATCTCTTTCACTGGCCTGGAACACCAGAGGTCTTGAACCTGAGTGTCTAATTTTTTAACAGTTAAACAGCTCTGTAAATCTTCCCTGATTTACAAGTTGTTTGTTTGTTTTATTTTTCTATTTTAACATTGTTAACTACAGAATTTAATTTAAAACCTGGGAAAAGGGATTCTAAAACAGTAGATCTCTGTACTTTAAATACTAGTTTAACCTGTAATTATTAATATAGCAAAGAGCTATCCAATTGTATATGAACAATTGATTATATAGATTTTTTATGTCTGTTTTCTTCACCTTGGTTGCAAGTTTTTTATCTGAAACACCCACAGTGCAGCATATAAGATGCTTTCTAGAGAAAATGGGTTTCTGTCAATATATTATTCAATTTTCTTTGAACACAGGAATATTTTTACAAACAGCAGTTTGTAGAAGTAAGCATTCTGTCATTGTCAATTACATTTTATCAACAATGTGATCTTTATATGGATAAAAAAAGATTAAAAGAAAAATTATAGCTGATGGTAGTCTACTATTCAGTAAGAATAACTTTATGGACAAATTAATGTTATCATCCTTTATATGATATACTAGGTAATAAGGTCTTCAAATCCATAGGTTTATGTTTCTATTTTAAAGTCTCATATTAAAAACAAAATTGATGCTTTATTTTAAAGTATTTTTTTTCTGAAATTGCTTTTTTTTTTTTCCTATGGAGTCCCCAAAGAAATATGGTTCATCTGGTCCTTTTGCAGTTAGCATATGGTGATAATTCTTATCTAAAAGGTGGTATCAGAAGTTGTTCTTTACTTAGAGAGTCTGAGGAAACAAAGTATTGTGAATGCTTGCAGAGCAGTCTTCTGCACTAGAGCAGTTCTTACCTTATTTTATAATAAGAACAGATTTTTTTTTCTTTTAAATCTCTAATGTGTGCAAATAAAGTTCTTCTGCATCAGTATTGGACAGATTAGGCAGGAACTAATCGCCTCAGATCAGGAATTATGATGTGTTTAACCACTTCCATTCAGTCCATGGATTTAGCTTTGAGATAATAAACTGCAGTCAAAGTGGTTCTATTTACTGGAATTATTTTTTTCAGAATGCATACTAAGAAAACATTTTGCCTTTAATTTACCTTTTGGGTGAATAAATTATGAATAAATCATTGGTAAACTGAAGTTAGATGATTTTATGTAATTTTCTCCCTCAACAAAGTTACCCTTGTTACCCTTGCTATACAAAAATGGTAAAATAATTTAGAGGGTTTGTAACTGTCTTGGTCTCTACCAGAAAGGAAATTCTGTGTATGACTAAACTTTAAACCCCCAAGTCCCCTTAAAATTGTAATTCTTGTGTTAATGCTTTCAAACTTCTTTTTTAATGGACTAAATGCTTCTGCAAGCTCTTTACTTCATATCAAATAGCTTCTTGTGATGATCTGTACCACTGACACATGGAATGTAATACTTGGCTCTGAATGAGCAGAAAAGACATTAGCTGTAGACAGGGAGTAATTTTGATGGCAGTTCTCAAGAAAACAACAACAGAAGTAATTACAGCACATTGATCTGAAGCAAAAGATATTCCATGCATCAGTTTGTGTTAATACCCAAAATTTAAATAATTTTAGGTCTTTGGGTGGATACTGTCTCTATTTTTTTTTTTGGGGGGGAGGGGGAGAGGTTTAAATTACAGAATAATATTAGCTTGTAAAGTTTAAAAGGGCTTTTTTTTTAATTTGGCATTATGATTTTGAATGAGGAATCCTTAGGAACTAATGACTAAACCTGCAGTAAATGATCCAGAGCTTGAATACCTTCTGCTCTGTAGCTGAACTCTCTGAAAGTGAGTTTCTAGGCACACCCTCTCAGAGTACCATCCCGGTGCCACCCCTTAAACGAAGAGGTTTTTCATTCTAAATTTTCAGACATAATTGATCCTTCAGTATTGATCCTTTCAGACATCCTCTGAAAAAATTATGCTCGCAATGTTATGGCAATTTGTTAGATCCCAAAAGTTATTGATCACATTTTATATTCTGTAAAGCCAGAGATGCAAAAAAATTTGCAGGTGCATTCTCTTTTCTTCCGGACACAGAAAGCATAACAGGAATATCCAAAGAGGTTGCCAGAATGCACAATCCTTCATCTTTCTTTTTTCTCTGTGGCGTTGTCTTGTCTTTCACTCACATCAGCAGTTTGTTGGAGACAGAGATCTCTTTAATAAAGTTGACATTCCTCCCGTCAGGTTTCTGTGCTGTAGCTCTTGTACACGGACGCTTACCATGCAATTCACAATTTCAGTCACATGAAGTCCCCCAGACCAGGAAAATCTGCTCTTGAAGTTGAAGCCTGCTACTGGTGATGAGATGCCTCCCCTTCAAAGGAGGATTAGGAGATTAATGACTCTCCATTGCTAATTCTCTGCTGGTTGTCTCAGATTCTCTCTCAGCATCTTCCTGGGTATTCAATTCCAATATGCAGGCTAAATGACCAAAAGGAAATGTGATTGCAGAGGGGTTGAAGAATTCAGGCATATGCTAATCTATCATTATCATAAAGTTAAAGAAGAAAATAACAAAACCCTGGCAGCAAGAAGACTATCTGTAGATAAATAGAGACATATTCTGATGTCCTAATATTGACCTCTGCTAATGCACCTATATACCCAGATACACTTTTGCAGCTTTTTCCTGAGCGTTCACAGTGCTGATGCTTGTAACACAGTTTAAATGATAGCATAAAACCTGTGGTAGTTCAGAAAATGGTGCGTTCATAACAACATAGGTTCGATTTGCAGTTTTGAGATTATTTGTCAAGTATGCTTATGTGTGACCTTCCGTTTATGTTTGCTTTGGCTTTTAGCTCCAGACCAGTCTGTCTGAACCAATGACTTTATCCAAGTCGATCTCACTTCCTCGTAGTGCATACTGGCATCACATCACCCGGCAGAACAGCGTTGGAGAAATCTACAGTTTACAAGGCAAGTTGCTTAGAGTGCCATATCCATTAGCTTTCCATTTCACCAGAATTCATGCAAATTGCTTTTTAGTTGCACTGGTTATTTTCTCTCCATTTCATTTTATCAATTGTCAGGAACCTCAGCAGGATTCCCAAATTTACATAAAACAGGTTTCTTTTAGTCATTTTGTAAACGAATGGTGAAAATTATTTCCAGAATCACCACATAAAGCTGGATAGACAATTTGGCCCAATGTAGCTTCTCAGTAGCTAATGAATGTCAGGTTGTTTTAGTATTTTCTACCAATAAGATGGGGCAAGTATTTGGGCAACCTCAGGGTGCCTAATTAAATCTACATAAAGTGGCTATATGAGTTGCAAGATTAAAACAAAGTAATTCTAGGAAGAAGAGCTATTCTTGGTAAATTTGCTTGGCAAATCACATATATGAACTGTTGACTCAACTAACTTACAGGCCTTCAACAAATCATCTTCTTCTGTCTATGGTTTTCTTTCATATGTTTAGATTTGCTTAAGCCTTTAAATGCTATAATTAGCATAACTTGATGATGATCATCGTCAAGTTATGATGATTCACTGCTCTTAAGCTGAAATTGATTTGTATCTTTTAGGAAACTGAAATTATTGTTACATTTAAAATGTAGACCTTTTAAAAATAGCCTTTCACAAACATATTGCTTTGTATTATTTCTAAGGGCCTTAAGGAATTTGTTTTACTTCTCTCTTAATAATCCGCTTTGCATGAACAACTTGCATTTAGATAGGGGGTTAGAAACTGCTCACAAACAAGAGTACCAATGCAAGGAGACAGTACGTGTTTTCATGAAAATAAGTGAAATGTGGTATACAGATGAAGGACATGAAATGTTTTGTTTTGTAAATTATCACATAAATTAAAACCAGAAGGTGAACTGTGATTTCAGTGGGTGAGTCATTGAAGGGTACAGCATTTGTTTCCGATCATTCTCCATGCAGCAAAGTTAATTTTTAATCGTGGTTATACATCTTACATTTAAATACTGGTAATGGAAAAAAGAAAATAATCTTCCAGAAGCTGTTTGTGAAAAAAAATTATACTTGTACATCACCTTACAAATATTCATCATATCGCTGATATTTTTTCACGGACACAAAAGGAATGTAAAAAAAAAGTTTATTTGTAGAGATGTTTGATTTCTTCTTCTTGAGTCCTTGATGTGTCTTTTCTTCATCAGCAAGATAGTAAATGTGTTCTATTCACTCTCTACAATCTTTTCTTCCTTATAAATGGCCTTCAAAATAAAGGAAAGCAAAACTTTGTGTATAAACTAATACTTAAAGAATCTATATCACTTAGCTATGCAGGATTCAACGTATTGGAAGTATGTTATTAAAACCACAAGAACTTTACGTTCTGGAAGTATGCAGATTTTATTCACGCTTCCACTGAAAGATGGGACTAATAAATATTTCAGAACCTAAGATTTTCATTTCTCCTACATGTACTGTGATGACTGAAGCTTGAGAAAGTGTACTTGATTTCAGGAGAGACTAATTCAGTCTTACCAGTGGGCTAGGAAATGCGTCCAGAAGACTCTGGTTGCAAAACTTTTCCTTGCGAGAATACCATTCATTATCTGTAATGAAAATCTCTTTGAACCTTCAGCTGCAATTACTAATTAAAAGCAATGAATTTGTACAGAAAGTGAGGTGAGTGCAAAGTACACCTTTTCCTCCCAATACCTTGTCATGCCGATAGTCTTTGCAGCGCAGGGTTGTCAAAACATCAGCCCACAGAAGCTTCGTGGATGTGGGTGGAAGGTGGGTAGCAAGGAAGCAGATTGCAAGCATCACTTCAACCCTCACCTTGGTAGAGCAGCCAGCTGAGAGGAGCTGCTGCAGAGGGAAGAGTCACTTTCTGCTGCTGTAATCTCCTCTGAGCTTCAAAAGGTGTCTTACACCTTCAAAGAGGAGACTTTTTCTTTAGAGAACGATCCGTTAAACTGCACTTCGTGGGTATTTATGACAAAGTTTTGTACATTCAAGAAACAAATTTGACAATTCCTCACATACTTCTAAATATCTCATAAACTCTAAAGTGAAAGAACTGGAGTGGTGTCTACCTGTATGCAGGTGACAATCAATATCAGTAAAGGAGTAGCCGAGCTCACAGCTAAGCACAAGTGTTTCCACAGTGGCAATTATTTCAAACTTGCAGTCTGAAGTGACTAGAATTTAATTAATAACAGCTGGTGATGTATAAGGAGAAATTAATATGTGCTCATACTACCTTAGATAAATTGGCTCTTTGGGAGTTATTTAGCAGTCAAATTTAACTTAATTAGTAGTGTGTGTTGATCTGATAATGAATATGCTATGGAGTAAGAAGGTAGGGGGTTTCGTGATTTTTGGTTTTTCAAAAACTACATTTCAGATGAAAGAGGGCGCTTCAATGAATGGGTGTTGGGTCTATCACGCTCCATTAGCCCATGAAAATACTTACATGTGAAGACCTGTAGAGATTAATACACAGAATAATAGAGCTAAAGGAACACAGGCTGCAGAAAATATCTTAAAACGAGATGGGTTAGTTTCTATTGATAATCCAAATATTGCTTTTAATTACAGTTCGGAAATTAAATAGTGTCCTTAAATATTTTTTATCAAAAAGTAATTTAACTAACAGAGGAAAAAGAGAAAAAGAGCTCTACACCATTTTTATGCATACATGAGTATGACATAAATGAATTGTGCATTTTCATAAATAATAGACAGCCCTAAAAAAAATTTGAGCCCAACAGAAGTTAAACATTCATTGATATGTTATGCACCCCTATACATCAAGATCTGCAAAATAATAAAAATGAGAAGCTAAGAGTGACCTTATTAACTGAAATCATGGTTAAGAAGGAAAAAATAGAAGAGCCAAATAAACATGCAAAAAACTATCTGGAATGTTTCCTTATAATTCAGTGTTTATTGTTTATACCTACCATAAAATTTAGCACCGTTACACAAGATATTAAAAATTTACAAACAAAACACATGTGTTTTTATACAACAAAAGGTATTAAAGAGAATTAGTCTTTTTTGGGTTTTGTTTTGTTTTTTTTTTTTATTTTGCATTTAGGGCTTTAAATTTGCTTAAAATGAAAAAAAAGGTTTGCAGACTGAATTTTCAGCTATCTGAAGGACTCTAGTTCTTGCCCTTTAGAGTTTAGATGATACAAATGCTAAACACAGTCAGTTTGTATATTATTATATAAATAAGGCCAAATAAAATTTTGGTATTGAAACATTCATTAGCTTTTTGTATTGCAGTTATTGAAATCCCTGAGGAAATTATGTTCAGAAAATCTAATTACAGCCTGGCCTTTCTCCAAGAAATTCAAAACAAAGAAACGCTTTCAGTCACCCCTGTTGCGTTTGATCCAGTTTGCCCTCATTCTCGGGACTTTGGTTTTGCTGTCCATACTCAAAACAATGAACACCTACCCACAAAGGCAATGTTATTCATTCTATGAGAGTACTCATGTGAAGGAGCATATATCTGTATAGGAATTACACCAGTAACGTCTTACGTGTTTCTTCCAAAAAGAGAACACTAAAGGGTTTTTTTCCTCAGTACGGCTCATCACAATTTGCTTATAACGAATTTTATTTGCTCTGTCACAAATTATTACCACATTTTGTCCTAAACCCATATCACAGTAATTAAATTACACGGAAAAATACTAAGAAGCCCACTAAGAATCATGTTTTTAAACTAAGTGAGGAATTTTGAGAAATAAAACTATCGTCTTTGAGGAGATAGGGCTTCAATTTGTAAGCACATGCCAGAACCATAACTAGACAGAAATAAAAAATGGCCCCGATGAAGTCTGTAGGAATTTTGCTGTTGATATACAATTGTCTTCTGTATTTCACAATAAAGATGCGAGAAACATAAGGCTGGCTTTGCAAACCAAAATGGAGGGAAGCTGTGGTTCCTCTGTGGCCTTGGTAAGCAAGCCTGCATTGCACGTTGTCTTTTGACCTTGTTAGGTGACAACTCACCCTTCTTCTTTTTTTTTGTTTTTTTTTTTTGTTTTGTTTTTAATATATTTTAAGCAGGATAACACGTAGTGTTAATCTGGTCAGCTAAAAGGTGTTGTGCATAAAAGGGAGACAAAGTCACATGCAAAAAATTTGGCCCACCTACATAGTTTTCCAGCCTTTTCAAAGTAGAAACTCTGATATGTCACTAAAAATAATCAGAGAATATTCGAATTGCTAAATATTTAGAGGGGTTTGAATCATCCTGTTCAGCCCTCCTTAAGCTAATCCTGCAGGAAATTCTGATGTAGGCTTCTGCAGTTTTCTGCAAATTAAAGTATGTAAAATGAATGGGAGCGCATTCGTCATTTTGGCATTTCCATTGTTTGTTCATATGCCCAGCAATAGAGTACAGAATCCATTTCCCCATCTAATCTTGGTGCCTGAACAATGTGAATAACATAAAATGTTAGAATATATCTGTTATATAAACCTGATCGCTCAGTAATTTTTCACTAAGTGTCTACCAGCGGCTAAAGCTGAAATGTTTTATAGCCTTCCACATTCCCATTTCCTTTGCTGAATCTCATCAGGACTTTCACATTAGTAAATGAAGCCTATAAAATTTGAGATATGAATAAAGGACACCTGAAACAAGATACTTACTGAGTAGAAACTGCATAAGAGCTACATTATTTAAAATGACTGTATTATGTGGCTTCTCAAGTCTTATGCAGTAGATTTGATCCTCTCCTTTTGATCCTTGAATTTCTGTGCTAAGTAATGCATCACTAGGCTGATTTTAAAATGGCATATTGGAAGTGGGATGTGTCTCACTCAGAAACCAGTAAAGAACTTCATTTTGTTCAGCAGTGATTGCTGCCTCTAACCAAGAGCATTACTGACAAGCTCTAAAGAGTATCTTGACATATTCCCATTCATTCTGATAAATCATTGCTGAGTTAAGAGGTTGTTGCAATTATGAGCCATGAAAAATAGGGGAAGGTGGGAAGCCAAAAATGATTAATAAAGCATATTTCGTTGTCAAATTCAGACCTCCTGATTTCATTTAAGCCCAATACTTTGGTGCCCTTTCTCTCAGGAGATGGTCCTTCAGTGAGATCACCTGTCAATGGGGTTGTTCTGTGCCAGACCAGAAAGCACAGAAGTCACTGTACTCTCAACTTGAAACTGAAAGCCAAAACGGTGTAAGGAGAGCAATTAAATATTGGCTGATTGCCTCCTCTCCCCTCCAAAACCCAACAAATGTAAGTTCTTCAGTGCAAGCTACACAGATTCTTAGCTATAAATCTCTTCTTATGTCTTAGCTTAATGACTTCATAAATATGTGATGACAATAGCTTCTCAGTCACTATTAGCATGAGAAGCAAATCAAGCTTTGCCCCCAGCTTAACGTAAGGGACACCAGGAATCTCTACTCTGGCTTCCCTAAGACTCACTACAGTTGTGCTACAGTCATTTGATCTCTCTGCTGTATTGTAAAATCCAAGGACCTGCCGTGTGTCACGAGAGCTGCAGTGCGATGAGAGAACGCGTGTGCTGGGAGAACAGCAGCTCCATGGGTGCTTGCAGCTGGTGCTGCCTTGTCTGAAGAAGAAAGGTTTGCAACGTTAGGGGAAAGGGAAAATTGAAATACTTGTCAAAGATCAATTTTGTGAAAACCGCTTTTTTCTACTAAATTGTTTCACCAATAAATCTGGACTGCTTTAGCTATGACTGTCTGATTTTGTGTTAAGTATGTTATCACGGTTAGAATCGAAAAGATTGTCAGTTCATTTTTGTAATTTCAAACAAATTGAAATACTTTTATGCTGACAAATCACTCAAATTATTACTCAAAATCATGGATGATTAAACCCCCTTTAAGACAACATGGGGTGAGGGGAAGCCTGCACACTTTTGAAAAAATAGCTTGGCAAAAAGATGTGTTTTCTTCAGTATTTCTTTGCAGGAACAGTTTATACTTCTTTTTTTTTCATTAAATATTTTTACATGAAGCAAATGAAAAAAATTATTGAAATTGACACATCAGTAAAACATGTTCATTAAATGTTTTAGAAACCAGAAAAAATGTAAACTTGAAAATAGGCTGTGTAACAGGAAGAATGAGGGAATGTTAATAATACCAGCTTTGCCAGCTGCAACAAGGAAAGAATCCAAACCCAAGGATGTCAAGTGCAATTGAGTGTGTTCTATTTTCAGGAAAAAAAGATCCTGCCTTCACGTTCTAAACTTTATGACATAAAATAAGATCATATAAATTTACACTTAAGGGCTGGTTTAAATTGACATGACGTTGACCTCACTGACTAATGTTTGGTTATTATGAAGTTTAAAATATGTATTTTTATAGAAGGGGCATCATGAGATCTCAAATACATTAACCTTAAGTTTCCTTAAGATTTTCTTTTACACGTGTCTCATTATACTAACAAACCACAAAATTGTGGTGACAAGGTTTGTGGCACATGGCATTTGGTCTGTTGCTAGTACAGACCTATTTATTTTCATGGTAAGGCCAATTTAAGCACAATGAATGCCCTATCCAGTATGTTCAATTTAATCAAGGCATAAGAATATGCTCCTTATAACTCCATAGTGCATTTCAGCAGTGCAGAACTGATTAAAAAATCATAGTATTATTCAGTAGAGACAAAAAAAAGTTCAAAAATCTTAGAATGTCTTTCATTCTCTATTTGTTAAAAAAAAAAAGCCTTTTCATCTTGGTGAATTTTTATATCCTGCCAACTTTTTATTTGATCAAAATGATACATTGTAAGAAACTAAGATAAATTTCACAGAAGTAAGAACTGTGAATAGCAAAGGAAATGTTCTCCCAATGCAGGGTTAGCAAGATTTCAGCAAAGTAAAAGTTCATCTTTTCAAAAACTGAAGTCTGCAGCTCCTTGCAGTTCTGTGTTTGAATACTAGAAGCAAGTTGGCTGTTTAGCTGCTGGATACTTGTTTATCCTTCAAAATTCTTTGAAGATTCCTTTTGGGGAATGATTTTAATGAACGGTTCATTTCCCTGAGTTTAAGAACAAATGAAATATTCTGTTATAAAGCTACATGGAAGAAAAAGAAATACAATACCAGATTTGGAGAGAGATAAGAGAGAAAGGACTTGGTAGAAACCAGAGTTGCATGCTCTGGAATTTACATGATAAATATCAAAACAGAGTGAGGATAAAATTATAAGATTCCTACTACTCTCTTTAATGACTCAGTTATTTATGTTATTGTTGGTAGGTCAAGTTTACATGCAGAGGGACAGTGCCATGGTTATTTTCTCTGTCCTGGGCATGTGACATAACGTGGCATGGATGGTTGTGTTCCCAGCAGTGCCCTATCTCCTCCCACGTGCAGTAATACCACCCCTCAGCCCAGCACAAGGAAGTGATCGGAACCAGCAGCCCGTGGTGGTGAGGCACAGCTTGTTGCCCTGTGCCTGAGAGGCTGTTCTGCCCTGGGTGTGTTAAGATTAACAGACTAAGGATGCATCGTCGTCCTTGTACTTTCATCCTCGCTCAGGACAGAAAGCAGAGTCTTGCCCAACCCATCTCAGTCCCTGGGGATAGGCAGTCCTTGGTGGGGACTGCCACTGTAGGTACCCAGTTTCTTTTTTTCTCTCCAAGCTCTGCTGAGCCCAATACAGCCTGAACTGCAGGATGTTCCAAAGCTGCTTGATATGAGCTGAATTGGTGCCACTTGCTTATAGTCACTATTATCATGCACTCAGGGTAAAGCATCTACTTTATCACTTGAATATTTAGCTGAGAATTGTGCAAAGCTGTGTTTTCAACCTGAAGAAGACACGTGGCTAGTTAGTTATAGCTATACCACTTTTCCTGAATTAAATGTAATTAAAATAGGATTTTTATCATCTGTTTGGTTTCAGCTTCCAAGAAAAATATTCTTCTCCTGGCTTGCAACACTGCTCATTGTTTTTGCATTGCACTAATTAAGCATTTAAACACTAACAGCCTTATTCTTTTCTGTACTGAAATTCTGTAAAGTTGTCATTACTGGGTATGGACCTTCTCCGTGGAA
The DNA here is from genome assembly GCA_013398855.1 of Mohoua ochrocephala. Taxonomy (NCBI): domain Eukaryota; kingdom Metazoa; phylum Chordata; class Aves; order Passeriformes; family Acanthizidae; genus Mohoua; species Mohoua ochrocephala. Next base: position 116,635 of record VZTA01026007.1, on the reverse strand, counting down.
GTTAGTGAAAACTGCGTGAAGCAAGTTTTCATTTTTACCTCATTTTGCCACTTTTCCACACATCTGTAAAAATAGATAACAAAATTTTTTCTTCCTAAATACTGATACACACATGCCAGAGTAGCACCTGTGTCTCCATATGCTTGCCTACCTTTTTGCTAAAATAGGAATGAGTTTTGATTTTTAGTACGATTTCTGCACGCTATGTTATGGTTTCTAATGGGAGGTTGTCAGATTTCCTACTTTCTTGATCATGGACTGATGGCATCAAACCAGGAATGCAGGTACCCAGATGTGCTTTCTATCTCCTCTTTCAACATGTGGACATCCCAGCTTTTGGGAATATTCACAAGTAATGCTGATGCTGAAAATTTGTTTCAGTGTCAGTTTTACGTGTGTTGAACCTTTTAATTTTAAAATCCTATTCTCATGGTAATTGTTATAAACGCAGCATCAATTTAAATGATTGATTGTTGACAGATTGTGGCCATTTATTTTTATCTATTATTGGTACACTGTTCCAGTACATCTCAGCAGGTTTGCAGGGCTTCTGTTTGTGAGGTGAAAAGTCCTATCACCGAACAATTGATGTCACAGGTATTTTGTGATGGAAAAGATAACCTGTTCTGGGTTAGGAAATGGAAATGTGTTTCATTCAGTCTTGTCAACTGTCTCATTATTCCCCATTCATCAGAGCAGGTATTTAATTCTGAGACGTAGCTCAGCAGGTTTTCATCCCTTTCATGCCGCTTATAGAAACACTTGCCTCTGATCAAACATGTGTGTTTTGGTTTAAATGTCAATCTGTTTCTGGAGAGTCTTGTTTTTCTCCTGTCACCGTGTATCAACTAACACAACCCCATTTCAACAAATAAACAGGGGGAAGGGCTGAGAACAGGGTCATGGGCAGCAAATGCTGGACATTATCTGCACCAGGATGTGATTCTTCACTCCTAGTACATACTGGTTTTCATGCACCAGTCATTTTGACTCTCCAGGATACCACTGAGAAGATCTCTTCTTAATGCCTGTGGCTGCAGAATTCTTGTAACTTCTAGGCCATAGACCTTCTCTTCATCTAGTGCAAGAATGAGGAAAAGGGATTTTTCTTGCGCTTCTTTATCATTTTGTACCTGATTTCCTGGCCAGCATTTCAAAGCAAAGAACTTCTCCATCTTATGTTCATGGATTGGACCAGCAACAAGGTGTCTTACGACTGAAGAAATGTAGAGAGCAGCTCAAGATCCTTTTTAACATATTATCTTAGTTGTACTTCAGATCTTTATAGAACTGTAGGAATCAGTCATATATTTTTCAGTGGTGTTTATCATGCAATAAAACACCAAAGAGGGGGACAATTTAAGCTTTTGTCTTCATAGTGTGACTTGTTTTTGTTTTTTGCTTATGTTGCAGTAAATGGGAATGTTGCCAGGGACATGAATGACATGATAACGCATAGCTACTATTAAATGGGAAAATGTACAGAAAATTTGAATAGTATCATTGCTATGAATATAAGATGCTTACTCATTTTGTTTATTTAAATATTCAAAACCATGCAAGATCTAAAAGAAAACCTTCCTAACTAGAGAAGAAAGAGAAGTTAATTGGTTGTTAAGGCACTGGTTCTCAGCTGTTGCAAGTCATGCAACAGCTCATGAAAAACACCCAACCAAATTCTGCAGACCTTAAAAGATGAAAACCTTTCTCTATAGCTCATGTCCACAAGCACTGTAGCATAAACAGAACCCCCACTTCTGAGCATTTCTTCAGTAGCCCACATAATTATGTAGAGCCTTTTTGATGGAGGTTAATATTTATCCTAATAGTTATGGATCTCGATGCATTTTATGAGATAAAATATCTACACATTTGCTTTGGCCTTAAAAATTATCTTTATGAAAGACATTTCCTTCTCTTATTTTTTGACACCAGTGAGGTTAGACAAAAAAAAATTGAGACTATCACTGCAGCTGTGGAAATGGTTAAATGGTTTAATAAAGCCTTCTCAGTACCATCACACAGCATGAAATTGTCCCAACATAGAGTGCTGCAGTATAGGTTAATAACTAGAGAATGGGTCTATACCTTCAGACTGTCAGTAAAGCAATATTCAGCCTCAACAGTAGGGGAGTCATGATGCCCTTATCTCCCTGCGAACAGCCCCTCGTCGGTAGGAGCTCTAACGCCAAACTCCGTGAGCTGCTGCTTAAAGCTATTTTTCATCCTGAAGTGATAGATAGAATCAGCTTTGAACCCTGTTTTTGCCGACCTCAGAGGAGTAAATTACCTTGCTCTTTGAGGCAGCATGACTCACCGTCTGACTTTGCACTGCACTTGCAGTTTTCACCTACCTGGGGAAGAATCATTGAAATCTGGCAATTACTGTGGCATCTCTCGTCTGACAACCAAGCACTGGTCTTCAGCCAAGATGCTGCAGTTTATGTACCTACTCTTTGAAATTTGTTGTTTCTTTAAGTGGCCACTGAAGCCATTAACCCAGAGTTATTTTTCCAGAGATTTTTTTTTTTCTGGGAAAAAATTATTCAGAATTAGTTCATAGCATTTTGTCTGAAATGGAAATACTTATATGCATTTTGCTGACACATATGTACTTAGAGGACTTTTTATTTTTCCAAATAGTTGCAGTCGGGGATGGGGGGATTGTCTGGAGTTTTACCATCTGAAATGGAATACAGAGCTCATGGATATAAGTGTACCAGTCATTATATATATCCCCAAACATCTTATACAAAAATCTCATGCAAAAATGTTAACAGGATATTTTAAACCTTGAAAACCTTTAAAAGATATTGCATAGATCAAAATTAAATATATAATCATAGATAAGATTTGAGTTTCACATGTTATTACACATTACCTTTGGATAAATTATTGTAACACAGATGTTATTTCAATGTGAAATCTCTTCTAAGCTGTGTAGCTAAAATACCTCAAGATGTGCTAGACTCTGCATATGTACATTATATATCTTGTAAAATATATATTCAGTTCTAAATGTCTGCAAACTTAAATAACTCACATCCAGCATTTTTTCCTCACAGAAGTGTGTATTAGATCAAAAATATTATTTGGTCAAAATTGGACTTCAACCAAAAGCCATGTTACCTATCAAATTATCATATATGTTTATTTTTGTAAAGCATATGATCATGTACAGCATCTTGTAAATCTCCTTACACTGTCTGTGTGACACATTTGTCTTATTTTGAGTTGCCCAATGAACATTATATTTCTTTTAAAATCTTTTCTCAACTCTTGTCTATGTAAGAGTTTTCATTTTTCATCGATCATACAGGATTATTGTTCTCTATCATTCAGATGTCTCTGATATACAAATAGCTGGTGACAATTAGGTCCAGTATTCCTGATCACGTGTCAGAACAAAATGAGTGCCAGATCCCAATCTGTTCTAGGTCAGCATAGCTTTGCCAAAGAAACCTCCAAGTGTTTTTGCCGAAGAGATATATATTTTTATTTCTACCGTACATAACATATCAAAAGTGTTTATTTCACCACAGTTATTATTCTGTACTTGTTAGATCTGTTATCATAAATGCAGTGGTTCACAGTTACCATTTTAATGTGCTAAAAGTGCTTTTCATTTGAAGCTTGTTCTTGTCATTCTAAAGTTTCCTTTGCTTAGCAGATGTTTTGTTTTTTATCCCAAACTATGACTTAATTTTTTTATGCTGGCATTTCGGCTATGTGCAAAACAATATCACTGGTCTTTGCTGTGCACTAAATCTCGTGTCTGTGGAAAGGGCAATGGGCACATTTGTTGCCACACGATAACTGGGAGCTTCTTTCCTACGGACAGGCACTTTGGGCACAAAGACATAAAGTTTCTGACCTGGATGGTCACGATGGAAGAATTATGGTTACTACACTATTGCACCATTATACCAAAATGTAGATGCCTTCGACGAGTTTTCCGTAAGGTGATAAGCAATTCAGGTCTTTCATATTGATTGTGACCCTCAGTAGACTGAAAAGTGAAGGGAAGGGCAAGAAGAAAGTCTGCCTAGCAGTCCACATTCGGTGGTGTTAATGAGTGCTGTTAAGTTGAAAGCCTTCATATCTTCAAGTTCTAATTCAATGAACCATCTCTGTGTTTGGGGTTTTTTTGCTTGCTCATTTGTAATAGGAGGAGAATCCCTGCATGGATTTTGATGCACAATTTAGAGATATAATTTATTATAAGTAGGAGCAGTCCTGATTAAAATGTTGCCTTGTTTATTTATGATAATCTTGATGCATGGAATAGGACAACTGTGATTTGACAAAATAGCAAGTCCAGTTTGAAAGTGCCAATGCTTCAAAAGAAGTGCCATGGCTCTGTGATTCAGAATGCTGAGCTGAGACATACTCATTAAAATAGTTCACATTTGTTGAAAATATTTTGATAGGTAGCTTTGTGAAGGCAAACTTTATGCCAAGTTAGATAATCCTCTGGACATTATAGCAAATCAGGCATTGTCTGGTCTCCAGTCGCTGGCACAACGTCAAGTTCAAGGCTAGCATGAACACCCTGCTGTGTGTTCTCACCTGCTCACTGTAAACAAGCTCACATTCTGAGGCCTGATCTAGATTCAGTCTGTGTGATCAAATGATGCATCTGTGCCTCGGTGGCACCACGACCCGAATCTCCATTTTGAATTTTTCTCCTTGCTGTGGCAGCTGTGGGGCACAGGTCAGTGTTCAACAACTAGATCTCCAGCAGGGATGCAAGAGCTGACACAGAAGTTTTGGAATAAAAATGTAATTGGATCCTGGCTCTGAACCATCCAACATTTAAATTGGCCTAAATCAGTCAGTCTACCTTCCAGATGCAGATTAGTGCTTCGTCAATATTGCAGGGGGTACGTTTCCTTGGGGCTCTGGAAGCTTTAAGTCCTTAAATAGAAGTCAGCACTGATACTGATATGATTATAGCAGTTCATGCAAGCTGAAGGTGTGACTCCTGGGAAAGCAGATAAGTGCCCTGAATTCACACCAGCTATGAGAATAGTGTTGGTACAGGAATACTTTAAATATTGCAAAAAAGCTCTCAGTACTTCTCGAGACCGTGTGTCTCAGCAAAGGCTTCATAAAACAATGTGAGTAGTTCGAGATACCCATATCTATGGGGTGTTTTTTCCAGACTATGTCCATGAAAATCTGAATATTTTAAAAATTTTGTGGGATTTTTTTTTTTTTTTTTAATTAGGGGTTTCTGTGATAACCTTTCTTTCTCAGTTCTCAAAGCTTATGTTGTGAAGCAGGATCACTGAAATGGCACAGACATGAAACAGTTTCTTGTATTATGGAAGAGAGTGGTATATGCGGTCCCTTGGAAATTCTTTGGAATAGCTTTTTTGTCTCTGAAATTAGGTTTTTTTCCTCACTGAGAAACAGGATGATTTGGAAAAATATTATACATAACCACCATTTTATTTTTATGTACATGACTGAGATAAAGGATGTTATTCATTAAACATTACTGATGTCTGATTCTGAAGTCAAGCAAATAATTATTATTTAATTTCTTGTTATGATTCCTCAAGAAATGTTTAATATTATTTGTTTTGCTGTTTCATTCTTACTTCTAACACTTCTTTCATTAATATGAAATCTCAGTTTACTTGAAAATCTGTTTCCTTTCAAGAAGCCAGAAATAGACAGAAAATAACAGATACCTCAGGGTGGGAGGGTAGGAGAGAAAGGATGTTATCTGAGATTCTCATCAGGAAAGATCACTTTTCAAAAAGTGAATAATCAGTATTATAGTGCGTCCCTCCCATTAAAGTCACTGTGTGCCAGGATTTAAGCTTGTTTTAAGTAACTGTTGTATTTTCGTGGCTGGAGAGTTTCAGTTTGGTCTTGAGTTTGAGCATTTTAGGGGAAAGAGGAAATGCATTCAACTCTTCCTTCTTCTGATTACTAATAGCTTATAAACAGCACATTGTACCTACAGCTTATTTTATAGATACTAACAGTGAGCAACTTTACTTTTTGATCAAACTGTAACAGGGCTGGATACTCTCTTATTTATTTGACCTGGAGGAGGAAGTCTGTTTAATATCATAGACTCTTGCAATCCTATGGAAAATAAAGAGGGAAGAAGATGAGGTTCTATTTTATAGTGGCTCAAAATGAAAAAAAAAAAGAAGCGTCTTGTTCTCTGCCCTGGAATGTTAATAAAAGCACTGTAGTGACAATAATATAGCCTTTTCCAGGATGGAAGGAACAGAAACGTATGTTCTGCCTTCTGGCGAGAACAATGGTGAGGCATTTTATCTGTCAAATCTATCTGGATGTGCAATGCTTCTAGAAACACGGTATCTGTGTTCTGAAATATGGGAAATTTATTTTAACAACTCTACAAAACAAAAATGACAAAAACAGAAAACATAGTCCAGAGTATATGTGTAGATTTTAAGAAAAGGAAGAATATCAGAGATGTTTATTTTATATCCGTTATCTAAAGATTAAGTATTATTTTTTTTAATGTGTGTATATAATATAGATGGTGCCCAAAGAAGAAATTGGCTTTTTTAAGACACCATTAAATAGATCAATTTTGATAGAAGGTTTTGCATATTAAAAACTATTATAGGATTTGTTCCAACAAATTAGAATTTTAAATACAAATCTTCCAAATTGTTTAGGAGACTTTACTTTATTGCCTTTATGTTATGAGAGAGTGGCCACAAATAATATCACATTTTCAAATACTTTGAGAAGTACAATCACTAAAATCCAATAATTTAACACACTGTTAACAGCTGGAAATTATATTACTTTTCTAAAATGTTTTATTTTAGAGAAAAAAAATCTAGGCAAAGAGTGGTTTTTATGAATATCACTCGATTGGTTGACTCCAATTTACATTTACTCATTTTACAAATAAAATTAATCTCATAAATTATAAGAAAGTTTACTCAAAACTGCTTTTTAACTTGGAAAACTTTTGTGTAATATACATCTGCTCATAACCTTATTTTCTCGGCATAAACTAACTCCGTTCTGCATCTCTATTTGACTAGGCTAATATTATATCGCATCATTTTCTTGTGTGTTGAAATAAGAGAGTACGTTTATGCGTGGCCTCTTAAAATTTTGCTTTGATTTCATTCACTTTTTTTAGCTTTCATTTCTTCTAGCAACAACAATCAAAACCAATTTTGGCCCTCTGTACAGATACTTAATCTTTTGTTAGTATATTTTCTGGTGATAACCACTTTGTTAATTTCAGGATTGCATTCAACATGCCAAGGAGATTAAGCACTATTATCAGACAAGAGCAACTAACTGTGTCTGTGAACAAATTACCTTATCTGTAATCATTCTTAAAGGATTAGATCACACGCACAGATTTTAGTGAACATCTGGATCATTAATCAGCTTTGGTTTAAATACTTTCATTATTTTACTTTCCACTTGAAATTTCCTAGCAGAAAGGTGAAGAAGTCATACTGACCTCCAATGTATGTCCTCACTATCAATTGAGACACGTGATCCACTGATCTATTCTGTAATTTCCTGGTAGTACAAATATAACACATTATAGAATTATAATTCTGCCCGCTGAATTAGGAAAGGCCATCACTGTGTATAGGAAAATTCAGGTAAAAGACAATGGCATAAAAGTAAAAAAGACAAACCTTAGAACTGTCACAGCACATGCAACCCTTTTAAAGAGGAAATAGAAATGTACTGCAGTGAAAGACTCAGATGAAAGGGTGAATCAATGTGGGAATAGTCATGCTCATTTATGTGCAAATTTTATCTTAACATTTAGCCTTTTCTTCATATTAAGCATACTTTTTTTGTTGTTCACACTGAATAGCCATGCAAGAAACAGTTAATTATTTTACTTTATTTGTATTTCTGTCATTCTAAATATAAGCTTACAGTGATATGATACAATATATTCCTAAATGTCATAAAATCATAACCTGTCATCAACATCTCTGTGGTTTCAGAGTAAAATGTAGAGACTGCATGTGACGAGAGCAGTGGGTTTTATCACACAGCCTTATTATACTGCTGGGTTGACTGAAACAAGTGCTTGAAACAGAAGCACGTAGATTTTACCTAAAGGACAGGGACATTCTCCACTCGCCATGAGACCAATAGATATGAGTTATTTCTAGGAAAAGGAACATTTTAGCTGAAATTAGCTGACACCTTTAAGAGGCATTCTACTTTCACTGTCCCATGCACAGTATGTAGCAATGGACTACAATTAAAGGACTCTAGGGGCTGTATTTATTGTCATTGTTGCCATTGAATTGCAAAGAACTCTGTCACTGCAAGAAAATGTTTCTTGCTCTCAGGACACATCAGATTTTCTGCAAGTGGAAAAAGGCCAATATTAGGTCAGACCTGAAATATGCTTACTTTGGGTAGAAATTCTGTGATTTTTGATGGGAGTAAGAAGGAATAACCTCAATCAGAGGCTGTAGAAGTGCAATGAGAGGAGCATTTGAAAATGCAGGATCGGTATAGCTTCTTAGTATATTGTTTATCATATTACTTTTGCTAGCAATGGGGTAGACTATTCAGTCTCATATTTAAGAGGGTTATGTTTTTCTCAGAGATTTTATTTTCCTCCTCACCAGCTCAGCTGGTCTCAGTCCACTACTAGAGCTTTTCATTAAAGATGACTTTATTAAATAAGTGTTAGGTGTTTCCTTTGCTCCCAACTGCTCATGAGTGAGGCAGCATCCTAAAGTCTAAATAATGTCAAATATCTTAGCCATCAGAAGAGTATATGAAACAGTTTCTCAAGGCTAATGTGGTAAAACTAATTGGCTTGTAGACCAAATGCCCTGCTGTGGTCAGAAAGGACAACAGTTACAAGACTACTTACATGCATCCACAGATACAGCTAAAGAAAAAGGTAAGTGACATAAATACTCTTCCAGACAAATCTTAGGCACTGGGTCTTTAAAGGAAAACGGGATTGGCTAAGCCAGGGGGAAAATACCAGATTTTTGTATGTGTAAGTGCACACAAATACAACTGTTTACAAACCACAGATTAGATCTATTACATAGCAGTAGAAATACTACAGTGCAGAAACTTCAGCATCTTCTACCTTGATTCCTTATTAATCGTTATTAATCAGGCCAATTCATGAACTTGATTGGATTGGTCTGTCGAGGATGCTGAAAAAAACTGTGCTGATGACAGCACACAAATCATTTTTCTGTTTGCCTCTTCCCAACGAAAAGAGGAAACTTCAAAGGAGTGCTTTAGCACAAGGATACTCTACAAGAGGAGTTAGGTTGTTCTTGCTAAAATGTTGTGACAGAGGAGCAGAGTTTTTAGTGTTACCGGTCTAACAAAATTCCATCCAGACCGTTCAGCTAATTGAAACAAGAGTATCTGTTGAGATGGGCTGTGTCTCACATCTGTACATGTTTTTAGTGTTCGGAGGAACTTTCCAATGTGCGTCTGTGTACTTTTCTTCTTCTCTTTGACACTCTGATGGTCTAAAGTGCAGCACAAATTCCTTTTTCCTGAAGAAATTATTTACTGTGCATTTTTACATGAAAGTAAGCATTTCTTAGAGCAGGCTTATCATAGTTCTGCATGTAGTCCTGACAGTGGGAGAACTGCTCTTTCCTTAGCAAAATGAAACCGACAGCGCTGGATTCCTTTTCCACAATTTTAGCATAACAGCAGGGTGGAGACATTAATTTGCTAGTGAAACCTTCAGAAGTTGAAAAATTTCTTTCTTCTACAGTTTGTAAGTCTAAATCCAAATGTAAGTTTTGGTTCAAATTCAGAAAAACAGCATAAAAGTGATAATTTTAATTTCTTAGCATGATATTCCTTCTTTTAGTTGTTGTGAAGTTCTCACATGAGTTGCTAAATGGGGGCTTTGTTTTCTCCCCACACTGTTAGCAGACAGTGTCACTGTTGTAGCATTTTGTTTGTGTGTGTAGCCATACGGTGCTCCTGCTTCAGAGGTATTCTAGGGCAAAGTATGTAGGGGGGAAAACTCTGCTACCATTCATTACTTCCCATTACACAACTCATTCTGGTTGTTCTTCTTGCTTGTTTAATGGTAGAGTAAAAAATAAATCTTGTTATACTGTCAGTCTGTATTTTTATGCAATATCTGGTATCATATGGCCAAATTATCACTCATTATTAATACTGGAAAATGGTGGGTTTCAATGTCCTCCTTATTAAATACACTTTCAGACTTTTTAACATCTTTCTGGGAGTATGCAGGATGGATGAATCTGCATATGCCTGGGTGAGAGAATGTGTCCTAGAAACATAAACACATTTTAAATTGGAATTCTGTGTCATGTGACAAAAGAAAAGAACACTTTCTAGAGCTTCTTTTTTTTTTTTAATGGATCTAACTAAACATGGCGTGGCTTCAGAGCCAGGGAATTAAGATTTGCTGTCCAGTACAATACACAACGGGAGGATCGGAAAGTATCCTTGACATAAGCAGAAGTTGCAGCACAGAATCTGCTGTCTTTAAAAACAAGCCTACAGGAAGAAACCATAGTCCCATGCAAATTCAGCTCGTGTGAGTTAGGTTTGGTAAATTTAATGCCACCAAAAGTGGTGATTTGGAATGGGGCAACACAGAATAAAGGACACCCAAGCCCTTTGTCTTTTTGTTGAAGCAGTGACCAGCTTGTTGGGAGTTATCACATGAGTAATGGCAAATATTCTTTCTGTATGGTCACAAATCTTGGAGCATGCTCACTATTTAACCTGTTAGGAAAATGGCAGCTTGAATCGTAGCACTGTCAGTGCACTGTCTCTTCCCTGAACCAGCAGAGCTGGCAGGGAAGGAGTAAAAGGTTCCCTGTTTTGTTACTTTTCTGTGTCAAGGGAATCTGCATTAAACTGGATCCCCGGGCAGCTGCCAGCTGCACCAATGTGCAGCAACAGCATAGATTTAGCACACAGATGTATAATTTTTTTCAAACTGTCCTTTTATCCCGCGGTAAAATTCCCAGAATTGTCTCAGATGTGCCATTCTCCCTAGCCCGTTCCTGATGGAAGGGTAATATTGAGTCCAGCTGATGCCGTTGTTATAAACACAAACTTCTGCACCTACACTAGTAGTCTGAGCATGTGGTATCTGAGTGGATAAAAGGTGTTCCTTTGCATTCAGTGGGTCGTGTGAAATACAGGTGCCTGGTCTCCTCAATTTCTGAAGTGAAGATTCCCACAAAATACATCAGTCTGAGGTATATATGCAATAGTTGTTGTACGTGCTGGAAGTCTGAGCAAATAAATGATCATTTTGAAAAGAGTTTGAAGATGTAGTTCAGTTTATTTTTAAAAGTCTTCCTGCATTTAAAGAGAGATGCCCTTCATTAGTAGTTTTATTCTGTGTTCTTTACTAACGTATCTTTGAGCTTTTCCCAGCTCATAGGGAGAATACTGAGGAAAAAAATTAAAGAATTTCTGTATGAGAACACAACTGTTTAATAATATGTATACTTCTCTTGGGAAGATATTACCTAATTCCTTGAATGCACATGACTTGTATGATATATCGTATAGAAAGGAATCCAAAGTCCAGAGGCTGCCAGGACCTGCCTATACGGCTGATCGGTCAAAGCAAATCACCTTGTCAATAACTTACCTACCAAACTCCATGTAGGTTGTCTGTACCTTTATCTGGCATTAAAATAGAAACAAGCTGGGAGTTGGCCTTTTTTGTTTGTTTGTTTTAGAATGGCTATAAATGTCTTTGCTGAATCTCAAAACGGTGTTTACACTTTTCGTGCAAACTAAGCTTCTAAAGAAGTGCGTTTTCAAGTATTTCCAAAGTGAAAACATTCTTCACTTCTGAATGTGGTCAAGTACATTTAACATCCACATTTAACACGTGGTCTGTACATCTTCTCCCTTTTGAGCTGTGATTCATCAAGTTTCACGGTCATATCAGGCAGAAATCTTTTGCAAGACTGAGGAAATCAACCAGAATAAATAATCTGGATATATAAGAAAAATTTTTCATTTCTAGCTGTTTCACGTGGAAGGATGACTCTTCGGTCTTTGATAAGTAAAGGATATTTTTTATTGCTTTTAACTTTTCCAGCTTGCTTTGTTTTCCCCAACAGTTTGCTTTCCTTGACTCTGTGGGCCACAGCACTAAGTATGTGGGGTAGAGAGAGGTGGAATTCTGTGCTTGTCTAAATGTGTCATCAAATTTAAACTTTCATTAGAATACAGAAATTGAAAACCTTCTTTTCCTACATTACATATTTCCAAAACCATAAATTGGCTGTGATCACAGGATTCCCGGCGAGGAATGTTGGGCAGGAGAGGAGAGAGAGCCTTGTTGGCAGCTTGTTTTGAGACTCAAATAAGAGGTCACTTCCCTCTCTCTTTGCTTCTTTCTGTCGGTGGTGTGGTTGCATCCATCCAGAACTAATCTTGCAGCTACTTCATGTAGCTGTCTGTGCTTCAGCCCTTAGAAATTGTTTATCAGCCCCTCAGTGGATTAATTCAAAGAGAAGTCTTTGATTAATTCTCTGTCACCTTCCACTCTTTTCCAGAACTCAAACAGAACTAATAGGTGCCACAAAGCATCATTCAAAACCTGCAGCTGAAAGGAGAAAACGCAGCATGGCTTTAAAATGTACTTAGGGCTTTTCTGCATATAAAGAAGATAACCATATGATATAAAGAATAACAATAAGCAACTGAGCATGTGCCGGGCCACGTGCAGTGGAAGGAGTACCATGGCAGTTTCACATCCAACAAATCTTGTGACTGAAATCTAGTGTATAAGGTTAAAATATCTTTGTGTGGTCAATGTTTTAGCTCTGTTTTCAGAATTTCTGTAGTCTCTTACAGTTGTATTTGAAGTGTATTTTTTCAGAAGGGACTTTTATGGATTGTGCATTAGATCTGTGGTTAGAGATGAGACTTCAGGACTAGATTTCATGAGCTTATGAGCTCATTTCTTCTCGGTACTTATTTGGATGGAGAGATTTTTTCCTTGGTCTTTGTCATTGAGAACCCAGTTACAAGCTACTTCCTCAGTCTACAAGAACCACTTACTCTTTCTTCTTCCTTACTTTTTCTTCTGAACAGAACATCAGGTATAGTTATTCTTACTGAAACAGGGTAGAGTGCTTCAAACTGCAGGAGTGTTATTCCTACAAAATTCCAGCAACTTCTTCAGTGTTGCAAAAGACTTTCACCTAATGCAGTTCTGCAGCTGAATGAATCACAGCTCCAAGCCAGGTGGCATGTGTCTTGTGACTGTGCATTCTCATCAGTACAGTACGGCAGAAGCCTAAATGGAAACACATCTTTTTGAAACCATCTGTTCTTACAGATATCTGCAACAATAAAGAAAATAAAGGCTTTAAATGCTGCTATGCTGTTTGAAACCTTAGAGGCATTTCCTATTGGTCTTTCTTTTCATTCTGAGATGCTCTCAATTTGTTTCACTTGGAAGTAGCTTAGCTGCCATGTTTGTTGCTGTTCTGTGTACGAGCTTTGGAGATCTGACTATAGCTGGCTTATATATATATAAATATTTATAAAACAGAACATTTAGCATGGTGGAAAGTGCTGGGTTGCTCTCTGGTGAATGTAGCTTCTCTTTGTGTATTTTATAGTGGCTTACAGGGTAAAGCCTTTCCCCTAATTTCTTCTTTCTTTATTTGAGGGAAGTTGCGAGTGATCTGTTGAAAGATAATGCTACAGCAGCTCCCACAAAGTTGATACTCCTTAAGTGCTACTTATTTATTTAATTGCATCACATCACTCTTATGATGTCTTGACTGTAAAAATGCTCAGTTGGAACAATATTCCTAAGTTTCTTACTCGGATTCAATCTGTTGTCTTGTTGACATTATAGTCTTTTCTTCTGTTGCAGCCAGTGAATGCCAAAAAAAAGGAGTACTATGCCAGTTTCACATCCAACAAATCTTCTTGTGACTGAAGTCTAATGTATAAGGTTAAAATATCTTTTTGTGTTCAATATTTTAACTCTGTTTTCAGAATTTTTGTAGTTTCTTACATTTGTATTTGAAGATAGAGATTCTCCTAAAGTGAAAGAGAGATGAGAATTCTCAGAAATTCAAGGTATAAACCAATATATGAAGTTGAAATGCAGTGAGGTAAGCTGTCCCATTTCCCAAGGACTAACAAAGAGCAAAAGTGACAAAGGGAGAAACAGCAAATAGAGCTACAATTTCTAACCTAGAACGTCAGTATTAATCCACTGGTTTATCTGAAATAGTTAAACCTACGGGCCATGTATTTGGCAAGAAATTCTGCTTAGGCATCAGAATGGGCAGGAAGGAAAGGCACCACAGGCATCATCCCTAATTATCCAACTGGCAGGTTTTTTTCTGCGTATAACTACCTAACAGCATGAATTTGCAGGAAACACGTTCGGGCTCTTTTTCCATCGTGTCTCATTGTCAGCAGGGTGATAGAGAAGAGGAAGGTTGCTTTTGACCAGCCTGGAAAAGGTGTCAGCCTCTGAACCACGGAACATAATTGCCCTTTTTACTCAGGGCCGGAGGCACGGGCTGGAAGAGAGAACTTTCTGCCCGAGCGTCTTCTCCCAGCGAAGGGAGAAATGAAATGTCACACCAATTATCTGGGCAGTGGACAGTGTAAGGAAAACTGTCTGCAGCTCTGTGAAGCTGCAGCCAGAGCCCCAATTACTGAATGAGGCTGAGGAGGTTTTTTTATGCTGTTGGCCCTGTACTGGGCTGTCACACTGCACACAACAGACCCTGGCACACACAGAGTCACCAGGTGTGGCTGCAGCACGATGGGGCTCTGAGCCTTCGGCGGGGAAGGACCGGGGCATTCGGGCCCAAATCAGCCTTTGCTTTCAAAACCCAAAGCCATTTCGGTGGCATTCGGGAACAATCCCCCTGAAGGAGGTGAAATGGCACGGCTGCAGCTGATATCTGAACAGCGATGGAGCTTGGAGTGGTGCCTGGGTGCACAAAAAGCTGTGCTCTGCTTCAGTGCTGTTTTGGTGGTGGGGGAAAAAAACTAATTAAGCGCATCAAGAGTCTTTAAACAAGACAAGGATTTTGACTAAGCAAAACTTGGTCTGGCAAGAAGTACAACTGAATGTGAAATATAATAGACTATTGTTTTATCAGGAAATTAAATCTTTTGGGGAAAAAAATTTCCAGTTTTTAGGTCAGACCAGGTCGTCCTCATCCAGATGCTTTATATCCAAATTATACACTTCTCTGGTGCATGAAAAAATTTTGCATTGTGATACAGTCAATTAATATTCACAGTTTTCAGCAGGTGTGTTAACTTCTCATATGACAGTGGGACGTTCTGCTAAGTGCTGTGACATGACAGCAGCTGTGATAAATGGAGCTGGGATATTAAAATCTTATAAGCAGCAATGGTATTCCAGCTGATAAAGCACCAGTTTAAAAAAATGGATTTATTTAGAGTTTCTAAGACAGGTAAACAGCCAAAGGAGTCCAGCAAGACACATTACAGGTGATAAAATGGTTAATGGTGTGTCACAGCTTACTATACTTCCATATATTTCTCTTCATTTCCCTCAATAATATTTAGTATATGCTCTATAAAGCATCCTTTTTTATCAAGTCCCCTTTTAAATGTATGGGCTCTTGAGGAACACATAGTAGAGAAAGAGGGTTTTTTTACCTTAGACTGTCTAGGTGTATGAAATTAATCCAAGAGAGAAGTAAATCCTACCTTTTATGGTAAAAATAGTGAAATAGTAAACTTTAAAAACATTCACAATCTACTACAATATTTCTAAGATTCGTGATATTAAATTTTGCATTTTCTGCAAATCACTCTCTAATGCTTAATGGAAAACATTTATGCATGATATTGCTGATGAACTTAAAAAACATGATATGGAAATATGGAAATAGGAGTTGTATGAATCCTTAGAAAAGTTATATCTGATCTTCTCATCAAAAAGTTTTCCATTGTCTATTGCTTGACAATATTTAAATTATTCTGAATATTTGGAGGGGGGGAATTAAAAATAATATTTTAATTAATATTAAAATCAATATTTCTCAAACTTTTAAAAAGTCAATCATATCTCTTTTTTATCATTTATCGAATTCACATTATCTGTAAAAAGACTCTCATCTGCCAATAATATTTGGGGGGATTGGTTGGGTTGTTTTGTTATTTGTTGTTTTGTTTTTTCTAAAAACAAAACCAACCTTCCTAACTTAATATATAATATTAAATGTTGTATATAGTGACAGAAATAAATTAAATAGACTTTAGAGAGACACAGGAAGCAAACTTTGAGTAAATACTTTAGATCAGCCATCAGGATCTGAAAAAATCGTCCCCAAGTCTACCTATCTTTGGAAATGCACATTTACCATCATTTAATTTACAGACAAGTCCTACTGTAATAACTCTGCTTTCTATTCATTTCTAGTTAGGCAGGGGTTAGAGCCATTACAAGATGATGCTAATGGGAGGAAAATAAAAGAGGCTCTTTTTGAAGAGGTGCTCCCTTTTGTCACTAAAAAGAGCTGTACTCCATCCATGTGCTCTTACCTTTGAGCATCAAGGAGGAAAGCGGGTAGCACAGTGATTGCTGTTACTACAGAATAATGAAAAGAGTGTTTTACCCTCTGCATGACATTCCAGGCAGAAAGATTAGAAAGCTGGAATCCTCCCAACCCTATTCCTGCTACATCACAGGTGGATTGAGCAAGAGACAGATCGTCTTAGTGATTTGGTATTGATCATAATTTGAAATTATTCTCACTGGTTTCATAGCTTCTAGTTGGTAAGTTAAAGATATGTGCATATTAGGTTCTTGTTAGGCAAAAATAGGGCATCAAAAGTACTGGAAAGGATTTTGTGTGAAATCACAGAAGCGACTACAGTAGATGTAAAGTCTTTGATCAAAAGGTGATACTCAGTAAATCAAAAACCACATTCTACTTTGAGGAAAGGAGGAAAAGCTTTCTGTCAGATGGTGCCACTGTTCTTGAACTTAGCAAAGAATGCTATTTGCCTGTTTTACTCAGTTCAAAGTTAAAATACTAAGATAATGCTTCCTTTTCCTCCACCCTACTTCTTGCAAAGGTGCTGTCACATAAAACAGCATGTTCTGTAGAGGTTTTACATTTTTCTTTTTTTTTCTTTTCTTTTTTCTTTTATTTTCTTTCTTTTCTTTTCTCTTTTCTTTTCTTTTCTTTTCTTTTCTTTTCTTTTCTTTTCTTTTCTTCTTTTCTTTTTCGCTTTCAGAGGGAAGGAAATTCAAGATATTGCAATTCATCTCTGCTGTTTTTCAAGGCAGTTAATTTTTAAAATGAAGACAAATAATAGCTAGTTGGTAGAAACAGCAACACTACATTTTTCAGTTTGTTCCTTGCTGCTAGTGCTCCCTTATTTTTGCTCTTAAAGTAACAATTTAGTAGAGATAGGATGGGTCTGTAATGGATCATGACGGTCCAGTTGCCTGAGTCATTGCTATTTAGTCATTCTACCAAAGACATAAAAATTGGATTTCCCCTTGCTCATTGCCTCTGCTGAAATCCCCAGGTATTGTCTGAGAAACACATTTATAGGCACAAAGCATATGGTTCACAGCCCTCAGCAGCAGGTCTGAATATCTTCTAAAATTTAGATAGCTCCCCAGTCACATTTTAAATTCAGTTCCTGATTATCCTCTAAGGTAAATGGACAGACAGATTTCACATCTCAGAAAAGTTCCTTTTTTAGTATATGATTGTTCTCAAAAGGCAAAAAATGCTTGTTTCGTTTTGTTTTTTCAAAGTAAATTTAGGAAAGCAGGTATTGTTGTACTGATTGGCAGACATTTTGAGGTAGTGCATCAATTTCTGAGCTACTTTAGAGGCTTCTGTAGCCATTGCTGTATTTCATTAAATATTCATTGCAAAGAGACATAAGTGGAAGTAACTAACTGGATCCCATTCTCCCAGTTATGAAGGAAAATATAAAATCTTAAAAGAATGCAAAGATCATGTGAGAGACAAAGCTCTCCAAGAACCATGGAATGCTCCCTCTTCTGTGCCTTAGTAGTGCTCATGTCTGCAGCTGCAAGACTATATAAAGAAAATTATTTTAACTGCAAGTTCTAGCAATGGGATGTAAATATGGTGATTTTGTGATCCAGAATCAGTGTCCTGAATAATCAGGATAGTGCAGTCATCACTGGTGTGAGCTATAACACAAAAGATTTTAGTTCTCTTTCTGGTGTTGGCATAAATACCCATCTATATTTTGTTAATAGCATACCTGTTCTATGAGAGTTATCTCACACCTCAGCCTGAGGACTCAGCTAAGGAATACACATTACTGCTTTGTTCTGGTTAACAAGTGATGAGTAAAAGTCCTCACAATTTCTAATTTTTAATTATTATTGCTCCAGGGAGGAGTAGGCTATAATGACATAAATTGGAAAAACTGGTAAAAGTCATTTGCTTTATGAAATTTTTTTTAGGGGGGTTAGGTTTTTTGTTTGTTTTGTTATTTGTTCCCCTTTAAGTTGTCCTCACTATACTCTTAAAATAACAAATAAATATGTTTAATTTTAGTTTGGTTTTACTCTTGCAACCTGACACCAGGACCTCATACAGCACAGTTTTGCAAGCTGCCATTTTGCCTTAGTATAAAAGTATGACATCATGTTTCACCAGATATGGTACCTGCAGAGTTGTCATTTCTTACTTTCATGCTTTGCCTTCCTTTTAAATCACAGCTGATTTCCAGTTCTCTAAATTCCCATTTTTTTTGTCCAGCCAGAAAGCCACTTGTATTCTATTATTTACTTCCCTCCTTTTAGAGCTGTACTAGTAAACCTAAAAATTTACATGCAAGGTAATAATTTTTGCAGTGTTCATGGAGAAGTAGTACCATAACTCAGGAATACTGTCTCATATTGTATGCTTCCACGTTATATGCTGCTCTGCTGTAACAGGCACTGAAAGGAAAAATGATAGCACAAAAGGCAGCAAGCTGTGGTGGTGGAAGCTGGTTTGAATCTCTTTTGTGTCTGAGCTGCAGATCCTGGATTTCACGTGCCACTGTGCGACCGCCAATAGCTGAAAATGACTGGAGCACTGGATGGTCTAGCCATATGTAAGAAATTCCAGAGATTTCATTCAGGAATTGTGAAGCGGGTCCTCTGTATTACTTTTCTTTCCTCTTCTGCTGCTGATGGCTCCATGCCATCCGTCTTGCTGTTAGCTAAACTGCTGCCTAACACCAATATCTGTAGAATTCAACCCTTCTGGGAGATTAATTCATCTTTGTTCACTTCAGCACCTCTTACCTGTGTGCTACAACTACAGACATTCATAATGAATTTGAAATCTGTGTTACAGTTCTTTCCTGTTAAAGCCAATGGCAAAATCGCCATCAGTAAAGTGCCTTGCTTTAATGTAACACACTTTTCTCTCAACGTCTGTATGAAGTGTAATTACTTTGCACGTGTCATGTTCTGGATATGATTGCTGCTTGTTGTCTTGTGCTGTGGGCACTTTTCTTTGTCATTTCCTAGCTTGCTTTAGTAACACTTAACTAACAGGCAGTGAGATAGGACAGGATGAAATGTCATTTAAGAGGGGATAGTTCTCTACCCCTTCCTGCTTCAGCAGATCAGTCTGTTGGGTTTGTCAGGACTCTCTTCCCAGCAGCTGAAATTAAGGAAGTCTTTGGAAGGGACTGCTGCTGCGCTGCTCGAGCAGCTTCCGCGATTTGAGAGGCCACGAAAGGAATGCTAACAAAAATCCATCCTCAGCTGAGGAACAGAAAAAAGCAAAACACAGGACAGAATATTTACAGGCTTAATAAGGAATTTCCAGGGAAGGCACGTGGGTGGTAATTTCAGTGTTTCTTACTGTTACCACTGGTTTTCATATTATGTTTATTTGCTTATTGCTGGGGGAAGGTGGGTGTGGAAGGAAGTGCTTTGGCCTAAGCTGTTTCTTCTGTTGTCTGAAAAAGTAAAGGAAAAGGGACTCCTCCCATCTCCAGACACAAGCAGATCAAACTCTTTGACACACCTCTACCAGATTTACCTCCACACATTTCCTCTACTGTTACACAAGCCTGATAAAAATGGCACAATTTGTTCACACTGAATCACAGTGAATTCCCTTTCAGAGAAAAAAAAAAGCAAAAGAACATCACTTGCATCCCTCAGTGAATTAGAGCCATTGTTTTTGATTTCCTGGTGGGTAATTGAAGGCTTTTACAGCTAGAAGAAATTATTTATAGAGTCATGAAAAATGGATTAACTTTCCTGAGTGCTTCATTGATGTTTTAGACATCTACTTTATTCCAATTAAACTTATATAATCTAAAAATCAATAAACTTCTTTATTTTAGAGAATAAATTATAGAGGAAAATAATTTGTTTAGCCTCTGTGAACTGCCTTATTGCCACATATTTTATATATGCAATCTCTGCAAGGAACAAAAGAACTCAGAGTGCTGTTATACTCAGTACAGACAGAAACCTTTCCTTTCTTCCATCCATTTAAGAAACTCTTCAATCACTTGCAATGGCTACTACCAAATACCTCAAAATATACATCAAATACATGTCATAAAATCCATTTTTGTATTTTTTGTGTACTCTGCCTGCGGTGTCAAGTCTTATTAATGACAGTCTATAATTTCAAATTGCATTTAAAAAAAAATCCTTTCTCCTTTCGAACTGGTGGAGAGGTATGTCTTACTGCCTTCAGGTGTTTCAGGAAACTTTTTAACATTGCCAGAGAGCTAATTATCAGCTAATACAATATCTCCCTTTTACATGGCATCTACTATTACTATCTAGTTGCAACTTAAAATAACATTAAGGTCTTCTAAGGAATATTTCTAAGGACAATTTCATAGAAAGTAATTTCATAGAGAGCCTAAATATGAACAACAAATGGTTTAATAAATCCTTTCAATATATGGGTAAAAAAGTAGATTTTGAAAGGTAGAGCTTCTGAAAGCTGTGTTTCATCCCTGCATATATTAATGTGAGATCTTCTCTGAATTTTTCTCATTGGTGGCGTAAAAAAAAAAAAAAAAAGGAAAATCTTTAGTCAGTTAAAATAACTTATTTTATCAAACTGGGAAATGTGTTTTTACCTCCCACGAACCACCCTCCTCCTTCCCTTCCCAGCAAAATACACATAAGCAAGACTAATTCCCCGCGTTACAACATAAATACAAAGTTCCCTGAAGGAAAGGCACTTCACCAGAGTCCAAGACCTTTTCCTGTTCTTGGAGGACATTGTCTACAGTTTGAACAGCACTTTGTCCTCAGATACCTCTAGGGAAGTGCAGTAATGGGATGACTCTGAGTTCTGTAACAGAGGTAGAAGAATATGATCAAAAACATATTTGCTGCTTTTGTGCAGCGAGAAGCTCTAGCAGGGCTCAAACAGGACTGAGTCTGCAGTGCAACCATTTGCTGAGGTAATCTCAGGCACAGCTGATGCTAAAATGAGGGTCCTATTACACCTCAGAACCATTTCCAACAGCCAGGCATTCCTGCCTTTTTGAAGAGCTCAGAAGTGGAGCATATCTGACTCCAGAGTGAAAACCGAGCATGCATAAAACATGTTTTGCATTTTGATTTGCCTTTTTTGTGTGTTTGTTTTTGATAAGGGTTAGTTTTGCTAGCATTTATCTCCCTATTTCCCTGGCTCTTCAGGTGTGCTAAGAAAGTGCCTGGGAGCACCAAAAGAAGGGCTCAGCTGTACCACCTGAATGTCTTAGACTTTACGTTTTATATGTGTTTATTTCTCATGTTATACTCACATAATAAAATTGTCTTTTAAATATAGTTTTTGTAGAATAGATATCCATTTGGGCTGGCATAAATCCTTCATCCCCATTTTTCCTTACATTAAGCAATGCAAACTATACTGCCAGCCAACTTTTCTCTCTATTTTTTTTTTCCCAAAGACTGTATTTTACTTACATAAAAATGTGGTGAAAAACACATTCCGTCCATCCTGTCAGACCGAATTTGCTCTCTGACTTTGTTCTCAGACCTCATGTGCTGAGTTTCATTTTATGGCAATTTTTTTATAGGCTAGTGATAAATCTTTGTGAATGGAGTGTTTATAATGAAAATACTACCAGGCCAGGAAATACTGGCCACACTAAAGATCAGCAGAATTATAACAGCCACGAGATTTAACAGTACTGATCAATCAGCCGCCAGTAGTATCCCCTTTTCAAAGGCAGTATACTGTCTCCACACTGCACACTTTTTATGGATGTAAGTAATTTTTTTCCTTCATTTCGCTTTAGATACTCTAATATTAAATTAGAAATTCACTGTTTCACTCCATCTCTGTGGTATCAGTAGAATTTCATCAGTCCTGTATAGTGTTTTGTGGAATAGTGTATCCAAGGGGAAATGTCAACATGATTTGAAATGCAATAAATATTTAATAGTGACTTATTCCATATCATCAAAGTGATATGCAATGTATAAATTTGCATTTTTGCATTGAATTTTTCAGTAAGATGCTTTCTGTTACATCAGTAATAGGTTTAGGGGTTGATTTTTTAACTATCTGATAAAATCTCTCTTTTGACTGGGCATTTAGTTTGGCTGTAATGAAAACACGACATAAACATTTTGAGGAAGGGAAAAGTGAACAGTGAGCTAACAAATTGGTAAACCAGGATGATAACACTACATACGTAGCTACCAGCTTTAAATTATTCTGGTAACTCTACTTTGAAAGGATGTAAAAGAAAATTATTCTCCAAATCTATTTCTGCCCAGAGATCAACCATCAGTTGACTGTCATAATGACATTATGCTCTACCCAGGAGCTGAAAGCAGACAGCAAGGTGTGGACCTCTACCTACTTAGACACAGCAGAAAATTATTTAAGAAAAAGTAATTCAATCCACACAATTTTATCTATCCTTCACATTTGTTTCTTTTTTCACTGGCTTTATATTCTTACTACTTTTCAATTATCCCAGGAAGAGGTTACTTTTTCTGAGTATTTTCTTTTGTTGGTTTGTTATGTCTCCATGACAAAATAAACACTAAAGTAATTTTCTTGTTGGAGTTTTCCAAAGCTGTTGTCTCTTCCCCCCACTTTACCCTTTCCCGTACACACTTAGGATCAGAGCATTCTTTTCTTCTTATTTCTTGTATTTTGCAATTGGATCTCATTCAAATGTTCCTTGAAGTGAAGGAAATTGTCACTTGAAGAAATTTCTTCTCTACTTTTTTTTTTTTTCCCCATAGTATTACCAACATGGAATGTGTGTTTTGTGAAGTTTCTGTTTAAAAAGTTCATTGAGTTTTGAGCTTGAATAGTAAAGTGGAACTTATATGTATTATGTATAAAAATGCTTAGTCTTTGTTTACTTTTGTGGTGAATGAAATAAATTTGCTTGGCACAAGCACAAGTTCAGAAGCAGCTAATATTCTCATTATAAACCTCGATTTTACAACTTATGTGGACATGTTTTATATTAGGTTTTATATTAGTTTCTGGTTGAACGAGCCTGTGGTTTAAAGGATGAATTAGGCCGGGGATGCCAGCCACCTTGGACAAAGTACTCAGCCTTTTAAGGTAGCTTTGTTAGGGCACTCAGTCAAGATTTTATTTGCTGTTAATTAGCTTGCTGGCATTTTGATACATTTTAGTATTAAACTGCCCACATATCCTCTCAAAGGCTTTTCTTCAAGGTCGTTATGCCTGTATCTTTCAGTACAAAGCAACATCCTTGACCATAGTCACTTCTCCATGCACACACATTTTCGATCATCTTGTGTAATGGTTCAGAGAAAACTGCAACTCTCCTAACTTAGTGCGAGTCAGGAAGAGCAGCTCAATACTTTCTTTAACTGATTTTATAGAAATAGAGGATATTTTTCTCTCACAAGAAAAATGGCTGAAAAGAAAGTATTGCATTGTATTGCAGAATAGTTTGGGTTGCGAGATGAGGCTGCTCAATACCAGGCTATCAGGGTTCCCTGAAAAATACTTTAAAACCAATAAACTAAAAATTCAAAGTATCACTGCAGAAAATTTCACTTCTATAGAATCCATGAAACCAAACTCAGAATCAGAAATCCTTCTTTCTGAGAGCCTTTATCTGGAAAATTGTGTTTGTTTTGAAGCAAAGTTGGACCTTAGCCTAATTTTGTGTCAAGTGGGAATATGATTGAACCTCCTTCAACTGTGTTGGCATAGTTAAAGAGCTGGACTCAGGGCCGAGGGTGAGAGAAGGCTGGTTTAGTACTACAACATTAGCACAAGTGTAAAAAGCTGCAAAGACAAAACGAATTAATCTCTGCGAGGACTGCTGTGTTCTGTGTATGGAAGACAACATAAGAAAGCTAAGTACAAGCTTATTGTGTTTGCCTGCACATTGGCTCAGAGCACAAAACTACAAAAATTGCTGTTCCGCTTTCTTTGACCTAATCTCCTTGGAAGTTCAGGCATGTAGGCTCACAGTTATAGATAATAAATAGAAGAGCACAAGTCAAAGAGGTGTAATATGTAAAACAGATCGGTTTTTCCAAATATGTGTCAGATTTTGGCTGCAGGATTATGAGCAAAAAGGGAAAGGACTATTGGGTAATGTGAGATGTGTAAATAACTCACTTCTCCCTCTCCTAGGTGAAGATATTAGGTAGTAGGGATTTATATATGTCTCTTTGTATAGACACACATAAATGCGTTATTAGGGAAAAAATCCTAATGGAAACCAATTAAAAGTAGACAGCAAGATAAACCTACTCATCTTTGAGAAAGATGTGGTTGATGTTCTAATATTTCTACCACAAGAGCTACATCAGCCTGTGGTGCTCTAAGTAGGTGATTCACAGGTTAAGTACAGCAGAACAGCAAGTATTTAAAAGCACTTCCCAGAAAAACACAACAGCAGTGAAGCCGACCTGGCCTCCAGTCAATACGTTGGCTTTAATTATATGTTTCAAGACACTGCTTTTAAATGCCTGCTGGTTTAGGTAGGGGTACAGATGAAATAATGCTCGTTTTTCCTGTGCATAGCATTTACAAGCAATTCACTCTGTAGGTATTGGAACAATTTTTCTGTATTTCAAAATATTGACGTGTAGACGTGCTCTTCATGAAACTCCAGCATTCTTGTGCCAAAAGTGGGATGTTGAAAACTTCTTCCTTAATACTCAAAAATTTGACTTATTGTAAATTTACTGGTTTTAAACTGGCAATCCTGCAGTCTCTTCTGCATGCACATGTAGAGTTCCTTCTTTTCTAGAGAAAAACTTGATGACAATGCCAAAGACTTTTAAGTTAGATTAACAGTCTTCCAATTCTGGCAAGTTAGAGGTCTCTGTAACAAGTATGTTGTTACTCAGGTACTTACTAATCTTGATGCAGTACAGCAAAAATGTTCTTATTTTTGTTTCAAATTCTAAGGAAAATGAAAATGTTTTTCAATCAAGAATGGAAAGGAAATATTTTTAAATGGGGGGGGCGAGAGTTTGTCATTCACTGTCTTCATATATTTCTAGGTATTTTATTATCATTTTAAATTATTTTTATTCAAAAGTATTTCTAATAAATAAACTAAACCATTTTCTTAAAAATCTGTCTCAAAAATTAGGTTTCCTGATATTCTTTCTCCCTTCAGAAATATAAATAAATATATATATATTTATATATATGTATGTATATATGGTGAAATGAAATCCAAAATTATTTTAGAATATATGAAAGTTGGAGCCCAGCTGTGCTCCCTGGAGTTTTTATTCCAACTGTAGTTAAATTCAAAAGAAAATTTGTATTTCTTTATTTGGAACTGAAACAGGCCCACAGTTTCACTTTCAATAAGTATATGGAAATCAATATGCTGTAATGTAGTTTATGCTATTTTTCAGTTTCCATCTGCTCCCTTCCATTGCATCTTTTTGTGAGTGACAGCATAATAATTGCTGTACCAATTAATGCCCTTCCAATCCAACTGCATCATTACTGCAAAATAAATGTTTTGCTTTGTAGCGGTTTGTCCTGCTATGAAACTTTGCTTTAGTTATTCCAATCATCTAACAGCAGAAAAGGAAAAGCTGCTTTGTCATCAGTAGCTCAATAGAAGACACTGTATATTCAATACAGAGAGTTGGCAGAATTTTAACCAGTATCAATTTATAAATAGGATGGCAGCAATCATTTATTTTCTGCCTTAAATGAAAGTATCCTTTTTGATGCAATAATGGCCACTTATCTGATTTGAGACTGAAGTAGGAGGTTTTTTTGGAGAAATGTTTTCTTTATCCAGAATAAAATATGGAGTCCCTTTCTTTGCAACAAAAGCTCTTAGAGGATAAAAGCTTCCATCTGAAAGAAGCAGTGATAATAATTTAGTTCTTTTCAGCAAGAGTTTAATTTTCCCTCGTGGGCTTTCAATGCATAGCTACGGTGCCTTTCCCACTTTGTCCTGTGTCTTAACAGAAAGGCTGCAAAGAATATCAGAGGTTGAAGCACTTTGAGACAAGCTTCCCCATTCAAACAGGATCCTCAGTGCAATCCGTGGGCCTCCTCTGGTATAAATAGGAGCTTTCACTGCTCTTGGGAAAGTCCTTAGAGAACACAGATCTAGATTAAAGACTGGTGCTAGTTTTGGGGACTTCTCTGGCTCAAAGGCTGCATTTATATTGTCCAGTGAGAATTCTGTGAGGAAACAACATAGAACTAACTCCTTCTTACTAACGTTTCATTCCTGAAACATCTGTTAGCTAATTGGGTTTTTTCCACCTTCTTGCACTATCCTTTTGTGCAATGATAAAATCCCATCGTCTCTGCTTGCCTGCTTCCCAGACTGTTCTGTTTATTGTGAACAACTGAATTTTCCAATTAATATTTCTAAAAAGAAACGATTGCTTTACAATGGAACAAGTGATTCACTTTATTTATTCTTAGCTTGCACTGATTGATTCATAGAAATTTCTTTTGAGCAGACATTTTTCTATAGCATTTATAGAAACATCTATAGCAATTTCAGAACTCTTGCAATCATAAAGTCTCAGAGACTCCCAAATACAAAACACAGTACTCATAAAGAGATCCAATTGGCTTTAATTTAATGACTTCAATTTTGTGCTCATAATCTTGGAAATGGAAATGTCAAATTTTATTTTCAAAAATACATTTATTATTCTTACCTAGAAAAATAGAAATGCATTGGAAGTGCATCCTTTTGTTTGTAGAGTCATCTGTTCAGAGGTTAAGAAATCCCAGATGAAAGCTTGCTGTGCAGCTGCAAATGTCTTTATTTTTACCTAATGGCTATCTCATATGAGGTAATTAAAGGCCTGCAACAGAAGCTGAAACACGGGAGTCTCTGGTTCTATTAATTTTTAATCGCTGTACTGCAGAAACATAAACTTATATTAGATCTTCTATGGGAAAAGCTTTGTCACGGGGTTTCAAAAGTGCTCCTGCATCCGAGCTGTGAGCAGTCTGGTGGCGATGGCATTCACCTGCATTTGGTGGCACATTGCTCACAGGTCATCATTCGCCAAAGCAACCATCTGGCAGGGAAACCAGCCTGGGAGAAACCAGCCTGCCATCTCTTCCCCTTGGCTGCTTGCTCCTGCTCCTCAGCTTTGCCAGTGCAGAGATTTGTAGGGCTCTTGCAAACCAGATGACCAAAGTGCTTCAGTCTGCAAAGCAGCTTTTCGGTCTCAATGCCTCGACTGAGGGACAGTGAACTGCAGTGTTGGTTTCGGAGCAGAAAGGGAACATTTTCAGCTGATTTTCCACAGAAAGGGTAATGTCAAACCTTAACCACGGACAGAGGGGAATTTTAACACAGGACTTGTACATCAGAGATGAGTGCTCTAACCAAAGAACATCAGATGAGAATCCCTTGAATTCTTGTATTGGAAAAGAAAAGAATGACCTTTATTTCGTTTGGAAAAGAAAAAGGGTTGGCACCTGCCTTCTGGTTAAGAATTTGAATTCTGAATCTGAAACAGAAACATCTCCCAGTAAGCAGCTGTAAGGGAGCTTTTAAAGCTTATCCCTGGATCTCTTCTCTTTTTTTTCCCTTTTCATTTAGCTGAGTACTGCAAGTTTTCTCTCAGAAGTTGTGATCGATCTACTTATATGTACATCAGTCACTGCTGTTACTAGGAAACCATTGGGTTTTTCCTCCAAAGAATTGTTATAAATAAGCACCATGCCATGAAATAAGATCCTTGTGTGTACTGCCTCTGCTTCCAACATAATTAAGATCAGGAAAAATCTAATTTAATGTAATTTGCTGGGTTACATTAAATTTTCTTGATGGATCATTCATACCTAATTGCTTTGGACTGCAGCTTCATTGCGTTCTATAATCCTGAGAGTAAATTTGAATAAAGGATGAAGCAGGGTGAATAATACTTATGTTTCCAAGGTCCTGTCTTAGAGCAGAAAAAAAAAGCAACTTTTCCTCTGTAAGCCATGGGAAAAAAAACTCCCCCAGCTCCATTGGTGTCTGCAGGTCATGAAATCTGTATGAATCAAATTCATCTTATGCTGACTTCAGAAGAACTGTATGGAAGAGTTAGTTTTGTGTTCTTAAAAGCACCTGTGGTACCAAAGAGCTGCAAAATCCACTAACAGCATCCTTCTTCTTCTTCTTCTCTCTTAGCCTTTTAAGGCCCATATATGACTGAAGCAGGAAATTTAGAAAGCTGTGGAACTTTAATCCTTTACTGCAAAAACTTTACCTGTATCTTTAGTTTCAAAATCCTTACTACTGACAGAAAGTGTAACTTTGGAGACACTGCAGTACCTCAGGCTCCATGAGGCTGATTGGCTGTATGAATATTAAAATAATATTTAGGAATGCAAATAAAAGGATCTATTATAATTTAGAATTTCTAGTATGTGATATGCTGAATTTTAACAAAAAGCTGAAAAATGCCCTAAATTTTGGAAATTCACTGTTTAGAAGTCTTAAGTCAACTTGGAGCCATTGGACTATTTTATTATTTTGCCACCATCATTTTTGATTCATTTATTGAAGCACATTAACACAGTTAATTGTTTTTTTAAAAACATAAGCTGAAAGTAAACATATTGCCCAAAGCCATTCTTTCCAAACTCACAAATTTTCTATTACCCAGAGCTTTTTCATTTCTTCTCTTTCACTACATATTAGGAGAGAAGTCACTTCTCCTCCTTAACCCCTTTGGTTACAGAATGGCAAAAATCAGCCCTGTCATGACATTTAGCATCTACAAATTTTCTTCTAAAGAACAGCAAGGGATGTGCTGGCTTTTGAGGCATATATAGAAGAAATGAAAGACCTGAATTTAATTTCCTTTTTAACCCTAAAAGGTTCAAATCAATCTTCCACATTCTAAGAGACTGCCTGAATTCTTTGGCTAGAAATTAGTGGCTAGAAATTTGTGTATTAGGGGCACTCTTCATCACTGTATTAAAGCTGCGCTATTCTACAAAAGTGGACTTAAAATTAATTATACAAGATACAGCACATTACACAAATAGGCCTGAGTTTAGGGAACTCCCTGGTTGGTAAGTCTCTTTACTCCTGCTCGTTGTCACAGGGATTGTTTTATACTCTTTGGATAAAATGCATGAAGAGAATGAAGGAAAATTATACCTTGACATACTTTATTAGTAGGAAAGAGACAAATTTTACATAGGAAATCATGTGCCTGGTTTAGCAGTTCCTTATGGCCTTTAAAATACATATGATTCTAGCTTCTGGGTAAAAGAAAAGCAAGATCTCACATCCTGAGAAGGGAAAGTGGCAGATTTGGAACACAAAATTAAAATCTAGAATCATTCATCTTCTCATGTTTAGGTTTGCATTAGATTAAGTGACAGTAATTGTGATGTAATCCCAAATAAAACTAAAAAATGAATAAAGGCTTTATTTACTATCATGATTAAAAGTTGGTCAAAGCGGTAAAACTTTTAAGACTATTCACAAACATTCTCAGCTATGTTGTAGCTCAGAGCTCACTTACCACCGCACATTTAGCCACCATGCACTTTAATTCAGTTTGATGCAAAAGCTTCTTGGAGCAGAAAACATTTAAACCTTTCATCTCAGTCAAGTTTTGGTAGCCAATGTCAATTTAACCCAATGAATGAATAGCAAAAATACGCAGAAAAAAATCATTCTTCTTGCTTGTGCTGTGAAAGGGATTTTATGACCATTAACATGCCACTGGGAATTCAGATTCCGGTTTTATTGTCTTCAGTGTCACTAACATGTACCTTTTACTCTATTTTTCATTTACTTAGGTTTTTTCTCTCTTGCTCCTACCACTGCTCTGATAGTCTCATGTTCGGGGGGAATCATGGGGAATCATTTTTTCATGAGGAAGTCAGTAACATGTTATGATCATTTTTTTCCAAATGCAAGTTAGGAAAAGTTTTCCCAAATCTGGTGGACGTCATCCTTGGTTCCAGCACTACTGGGCCAGTCTGGAAAGCTGCTAACTGTTTTGAAACATTTCAGCATGAGCTGAATTCTTTAGTATTTGAGTCTATACCATTGCAGCTATTCTTTAATATCTCCGTGGTTGACATAAAAATAGGATTTTGCATTCCTACAGATAATAAGTGTATTGAGACATTTTTAAAAGCACTATGTGAAACCATTTTGAATCCAAGCTTCAATATTCATTTCCAAAAAAAAGGAGAATGTACATTGCACGAAGATATGCACTTTGGAAGTTTATTTTTTGTTACTAATTAAATCTCAATTTCGAAAGGAAATACGAGGTAGGAAAACTATCAGGTTATAGAATTGGATCATCAGGGTTACCTGAGTTTCATCACTGGCTTTTCACACATGGTTTCCCATCTTGCTGATGAAAGCAATGGTTATATGAGATTCACAAGCCCATCTGAAAAAGCATCTGGCACATCCTCATGGCAGTATTCTGCCATGTGCACCATATCCCAGCTTCAGTTCATTTTGGAATGACAATGATGCTGTGCTTACCTGACAAACTGGCATCATGTTTGAAGGACAGTAAGTAAATGAAATGGCGTTTGTGGGACTAATCCCTTTGACACCCCTGGCATTACTTTCACCACATGGGCAGTGCTTCAGGTAAAAAAGATGTGCACTTGTTATTTGTCAGTCCTAACTAACATAGCTAAGACCTATAAAGTAGAAAATACACAGATATGACACTCTGAAATTTTGAAAAAAATTCTGACCCTAAATTATGCCTGAGTTGAGTCTGGGACCTTTTTGCCTTTGCTGGGAATCTGGCACAAACTTGTGCCCTCAGCCACAGGAAATACCTTCTTCTGCAGCCCCAGAAGGGCCCGATGAAGCATGTCTGCTCTCCAGGCACCCTGGCACCGTGGGGCAGTACGAAGTCAATCCACTGGAGTCCGTGTCCGTGGTGAAGGGTTTCAAAGCCCAGTTACATCTTTTGTGTTCACGTCTCCCCCCTCCAGGTCACAACCTCGGCTCAGCGAAGGTGTCCCGGGCGCAGACATTTCCCAGCTACCCATCGGAGCAGGGCGAGGAGCACCAGCAGTCCCTGTCGCTGGCCAGCAGCTACGCCTTCAGCTACGGCTCGGGGCTGGTGCAATGACAGCCGGGGGCTGCCGGCCGAGATGGACAGTTGAGCCTGGAGCCTCCCGCCAGGACCGGGGAGCCGCTGGCCCCCTCTGCACCCACCATTTGCCGTGAAAACTGATGCCTACCAGCTCCAGCCGGGGCACCGCCGATGCGGAAACCTGGAGAGGCGGCTTCCCCGAAGCAGAGGCTAAGTCTTTATTTATTTATTTTGCTGTTCCTTTTNGAAGGGGGACACGTCTGTGTTGTAAGAAAGTGGTGGAAACAAATGAAACTGTGTTGGTTGGTGTGAAGGTTTCTGCATGACCGGAGAAGGTCCCTTCTGGGCCTCCATCGCAGTGGCACATTTGACATTGGGGCCTTCCTTCCCACCCCCAGCAGCAGGCCAGCCTGTCTTCACCCACAACCTTTGTGGGTCCTTGCCACAGCCTACAATTCCCGCTGGAGTCGCTGAAATGTCGCCAACTCGAGATGCAGCGTCAGTGCTGCGGGGGTCACCTTCAGATCCGAGCAGGTTCACTCACTGCCCTAAAGGGTGGTTGAGTGTTTTTTGAGCCAGACACCAACATATACTGGAGTAGCAGGCTGATAATGTTTTATTGGGAATAGGGTTTGATGCATTAAGGTAAGGTTATTGCCTGGCCTGGCTCTAATCTTAAATTCCTGGGGCACAAATTCATCCCTTACACATGCAATTCTCATGATGCCCCTAAGAGCTGTGAGCGTCCCTATCAGCAGCACGGTCTTGTCCTCAGAGCTGCTGCAAAGTCTTCTTGTTTGCAAATTATTTAGGCAACCATGCCTGCAAGCCTGACTTTAAAAAGCGGGAAAACTGTTCTTCAAACAAATAAAAGTGGGCCACAAGCCCAGCTGGCGACTGCCCGTGCCACGGCTGGGCCAGACATGGTAGAGCTGAGCTCTGGTCTTGTCCTTCTGGTCAGCGTTACTTTGATTTTCTGTGTTTCCTTCTCAGATTTCTGTTTTAGATGCACATTGTATCTTGTATGATCATGTGTCAAGCATCTGTTTACTTTCAAAAGGAGGATGAGTACCTCTCAATGGAAATCTTCTGTCTTTGGAAGACGTCTTTAAGAAACGAACTGTAGTAGGTGTGTTCGTAATTGGTAATGAGGGAATAAGTTGGAAGGCATACCTGTAGGTGGGGAATGAATTTTATCTATCCTGAACATTTAGATTTTTGTAACTGTTATCAAATATTTATGTACTCCTTGTGATGCCCTGAAATGTTTGAAATTGTGAGGAGAAAAGTCTGCCCTCTTACATGATCTGAGCAGCCTTGTATTCTGTTCCCAGCGTGAAACCATTGCCATGATTACCAGAGGGATTCAGCTCATTGGTTGTTTCTCAGGACAGGTTGAGGAAATGTATCAAGGAGGAGACACATAGACTCTTTTCCAGTGAAACAATTGGTTTTATGTACTATAATTTAACTGAAAAAGTGCTGTTGGGTTGTTTTATATATGCACATTATATATATATGTATTAAAAGGTATGGAAGAAACGTCTGCTTTTGATTAAACATTTACTTATACAGTATGGTCAGCTTTTCTCCAACCATTTTCCCCGCTAAGAGACCTTGCAGACTTACAGCTTTCTACACCTCAGTGAACAGCTGCTGAATAAAAAAGCTTTGTGATCCACTTGAATGAAACACTTCTACGCCACCACAATCACCTTTATTTATTTTTCCCCTTTTTCCTTGTCTCATTCACTACCTCTTTTCCTTCTCACAGTGCTGCCATACTCAGGAATAGAATGGCTCCCTACAGAGAGTATTTTGATGAGCTAAAATGAAAACTGCTCTCCCGCGCTGTCAGGGCGCTGTACCTATGGTGCTCTCAGAGCTGTACCCATCAAGGAAGCTTCATTCACGCTTTCATTTAAGAAAAAGATTCAATTGACATTTTGCTTAGGGAAAATTTCCAGTTTGCAAACGTTAAATGCAAAATGTGATGCAAAAGGATAGCTATTCTGCTGCTGTAATTCTGTTATTCAGTGCAGCTTTGCCAAATATTTGCCTTTTGGGGAAATGGTCAGTTATTTGTATTCCTTTGCAACTGGGATTCTTTCACTTGCCCTAAAATTATAAATGTTTTCTTTGAAACTCCTTAGATTAAGTTGTCAATATGTTCTACAGGTTTCAATGCTGTGTCCAAGTAACTTTTTTCCTCTGTGACTTGAATACTAGTCATTTAATAATTACATGTTCTACATAGTCCAAAAGTGGGAAAAAGGCAAAACAGGAGAATGTCATAACTGCTTTATAGTTCCAGTGTCCATATTAAGAACCTATCTAAACCCTCAACCTAGTGCTTCAACTGTATTTTGACAAAAAGCATGAGGTCTATATAATGTTGTCTTTTCATTTCCTGGGGAACAGTTTCTGTCTGTGGCTTTGTCTTCCTATGCAATGCCTGAATATTGTCAAGTTAAGGAAAATGTAGATGGTATTTTTAATGAAAACACACCAAAAAAGGGAGGGAGGGAGCATTATAGCAGTTTTGGCTATATGTATGGCCATATATAGCAGTTTTACTAAATATTTTGCTTTCATTGCATAATGCAACCATTCTCTCAACTCGTACATTTATAAAATACCTGTGAGGTCTCATACAATACACAGAAAATTGAACAAAGCTGCAGCACACAACCAGTCTAAAGCAAATCTGACCTGTTGGGAACCTATTTCTTGTAGAGACTAAACACAAGCACACTGGAAGTTGGAAATGAGGGTGCAACTTCACAATGCACTGTAACACAGTCTAAGAAAACCAGGAACCTGAAGCACAAAGGTATTCAGGAGCCAGTGGATGCTGCCATTAGTGCCGCTCCAGAACAGCACATGATATCACTGTAATGTTGGTGCATTCACACGGCTTCCACAAATGTTCCTCAGAAAAGCTCCATGAGAACCAGGCAGACACTGTGACAACAGTTTACCAGAAGATGCTGTTTTCATGGAATTGCTTTAATTCCTGGCATATGCCTGTTGACAACCTAAGCGACGCCCCACTGAGACTACTTTGTACAGCTCCTAGTGCTTCCACCAGAAGGATAACTCTCTTTTGGAACACATGGTAGAGCTGCCTGCCTAGAGACTACAACGGCCTTTAAATAGACCCAGGGACCCCATGGGACCCTGTTCCAGTCTCGGCTTTCTTCATGTGCAAGGCACACAGATAATACGTCTCCTCCTGACCCAAGAGTTGCTCTCTGTTTTCAGCTAATGAGCTGTGAAGACATGGAGGGCAACAGAATGTCTTCAGTGGTACCCAGGTGCAGCTGGTACAAATGGAACTTAGCATTAGTACATTATAAAGCAGAAGAAATAAAACAAAGCTATCGCTTTCATTTCTGGTTCTGAGGATGTGTTATGACTATATAACTGTAACTGTGATTTACTTTTTTTTTTAAATCACCCTTTGATAACAATATATTCACCCCTATGAACCAATAACACACAGCGTTACTAAATACAGTTACTAATATATCTTAACTGTGAATATTACAGATTGATGCATGCTGGTACTTTTGATTTTGAAGTGACTTGGTGCAGAAAAGGTGAAATTTAAAGAGACTGCTAATAAATCATCACATGGTGCTAAGGAACTTGAATAGTCCCATCTTTTAAACAGCTACATGTCATTATTTATAGTTTAAATTGCCTGCGAGTATACTCATCTGAAACAATTTCATCTGCGTATGTAAAGGAAAAAGAAAGGAGAATCTCTTGTAGCAGGGAGTTTGTTGTCCTACTGAGGAAATATTTAGGCATTACTTTTTGTGGCAGGCATGTGGTCACAGGTATCAAGTACTGTGTCCTTGGGAGGTTTTGCTAGGTTTGTTTTCTTCATTTTTTTGTTCCACAAAAGCTACAAGTCAAGCTTGAAAATGTATTGACAAGCCAAAGAAGTTTGTTGAGACATTGACAATAGCTGCTCTCTTTTGTTCTGTCAAAAGTCTACCGTGACATTTTGGGAAAATAATTCATTCCACAACACATGTATAGAAATCCTGTTGGGATGCAGAAAACTATAATCAAGTTTTGTTCTAAGTTAATAAGCCTTTGCTGGAAGAGGGGTTGAAATTGAGTATCTGAGGGCAAAAGTGTTTTAAAGTGCTCTCTATAGCAATAATTCAAGTACAAAATGCAGCCTTCAGGCACCCATTTATTTAGAAGTTGCTAAGTGCAGGCAATCTGTGAAGACCCTTACCTGCTTACGGCAAAGAGCAAAAAAGGTCAATCATTAATCATATCTGTGTATTGCGTTTATCAGAAAAGGAATTAACTTCATGCTTGTTCAGCTTTCCAGTCTAACAGGCAATGAGATGTGGAGCAGGGGTTTTTTGCCATGTTTGGTCTCTAGGAACTGACAAAGACCATCAGCCTGTAGCGTGTAAACCTCTACTCGGACTTAGCTCACCAGTCGCACGTGCTAGTTTTCATATGGTAACCTAGCAGCTGCAGGGTGGTTTTCCATTAGAAAATACAACTGTCTTGAATGGCTGTGCATTTTAGCATGAAATATAGAATTATTTACAAAATACTAAAAAGGAAGGAGTAAAGAGTTCCAATTAATCTCTACTGTAGTGTTTAATGTCAGTGTGTTTTGGCTCCTTTTTACACCTGCTGCAAAGGAATAAGTGTGGCTTTTATCCACACGCAGAATAGAGTGAACAGTGGAAAAAGTGTGAAAAGCTGCTCTTTGATTACGAGAACAGATCCAACGGCACTGGAAAGTTTCATTTTTCCGTACATCATCCAAATACTTCTGACTCTTTCCAAACACACTTATTACACAACAGGATATATTAGAATTTCACATTTTTCTCCACAGACAGCTGGTCAAAATGCCTTACCTGTGTTTTGTAAGTAGAAGATGATGACTGTGCAACACCACTGCAGTGACGTCACTTTAAAATCAAAGGGCTGGATATATGAATTCTGCAGTTATCAAGCCTTGCACTACATGAAGGGTGCTGTGTTTGTTCTTGACATTACAAATAAATGCTCTTAGCTTTTTATTTTAGATGAAAAGGTGAGGTATATTGGAAACAAGGATAGGCTTATGGTGGAATGAAAGAAAGCCCAAAGAATATGGACTCCCTTGTTGTAACAAGAAGTTTGTCTCCCTGTCCAGGTCCTTACAAGACAGTAAAAGGTGATGGGTGAAGCTGCTGTACACTCAGCAATTATTTCAATTGCATTATGCTTAGAAACCTAAATGTAAGAATCTGCTGGCAAACTGGTGCTATTGAAGAAAATGGGAGTTTCACTTTGCAAAGATCTTTACATGCATATGCAGACACGATTGAAAGAGATATGAAAGTAACTGAGGTTTAAGTATGATTAAATATAATTAAAGCATTTTAAAATGTCCATATTGTTATGAATATTGCAAGCTGTAATGGAGACAATATTTCCTTTTTAACTGAATGCAAGCTCAAAAAATAATAGGCTCTCTAATATGAAGAAGTTAATCTTTTTAAATATCACATTTAAGGTCCCAAAGAATGAATTTCATTGGGGTTTTTTGTTGCTTTGATACAGAAATCCTCATGAGGTTCAACAGTTTTACTATGTTCTCTGACAATTCTGGGATTGTCAAGTGCATTAATATATTTTACAGTAGACTTTTTTCCTGTGAGAATATTTGACATGAATGAAGTTAATTTTTAATTAGGCTACACATTGTTTTCATTTTTTTTTCTTAAATTGCATGATAGCAAGACAGAGTGGGCATAGAAAATTGCACAAAATTAATTGGCTGTTTTGGCAATTCCATACCAATAACCAAAATAAGGGTTTCAGTTAAACATTTATTCTCATCACTGCTCCTATACTTAGAATATATAACATAAATAAAATTATCCTTGTGGATGTTAATTGTCGCATTTCCTGAGTTTCCATATAGGACAGGCTGTGACAGGAGATATCCAGAACTGCTTTTTGGAAATTGATTTGAGATGGCTACAAGGAAAAACAGAAAATACATGGAAAAAAAGTGTTATGACTTCTTACCGAAGAATGATACACATTAACCTTTTATTTCTTTTTACATCTTCGAAAAACACCATTATAGAAAGGTAGAGAAGTTTATGAAAGGAAGTTCAAAATGTGGTAAGAAATCAACGAAAATAAAACCAGATTATGTAATCTTTAAAAAGATTAGGAGAAATTAGCAAACATTTGAGCACACAGCAGTGGGCCATGTTGAGTGCAAAACACTTTCCCGTAGCATTCAACTTCTTCTCCTTCTTTATCAGGAGCTGGAAACGGTGTTTTGTGTTCAGTCTAATTCCCAGCTCTAAGTTACTCTAAACAAATGGACTGAGGAGTGCTGGGCTCATTTTCCCCAACCTGGCTGCCTAACATGCATTACGCAGTGTAGAAAAAACAGTATTTTGCCCAATGCACCACCATTTTTATCACACAACTTTGTGGAACTTACTGCAGCCAGAGATTGTCAAAAATATGATTTAGACTATTGCACAGCTCATTGAATTCTGGGTGATGAAAGCAATATCTTCCTTTATGATCCATAAAAGTACATACAGAGGTGCTCAACCTTTCTTCTTCTAATTGCAAAATGTTCTGACAGAGTTCTGTGGGAAAGTTCCTTCCATTCTACCATTGTTGGGTAAATTATAGACATTTCAAAGAAAATAATAAATGTCTGCTTAAGACACTTTTATTTCAGAGGAAGAAAAAGGGATATTAGCCGAGATTAATTTGAATACATGTAAATATTTCTAACACACATTCCTCTCTTCAAGTACACATATAGACATCAGCACAAACAGAGAAAGGTATTGAAGAAAAAAAGAAAGATACTGTGCTTTTGTTTATATCTTAGTATGATAAGCTATTGATCACTTAAATAATTTTTTTAAAAATTTACTGGTTAATGCTACAAATGAATTAT
Source organism: Mohoua ochrocephala (assembly GCA_013398855.1). Taxonomy (NCBI): domain Eukaryota; kingdom Metazoa; phylum Chordata; class Aves; order Passeriformes; family Acanthizidae; genus Mohoua; species Mohoua ochrocephala. The sequence continues at coordinate 78,125 of VZTA01026007.1, read as the reverse complement.
TTAATGTAACAATCTAATTGAATAAGCTGTTAAGAGAGGTGTTAAATACCCTTTAGAACCACTGAGATGCTTTTTTCCTAAAACTACGAAATTCTCTTTTTAAGTAAGCATAAGGTTAGAAGAAATATGTCAGCCATGGCTAGTAATTCATATTAATTATTTTGTCTAACTATACAGGCTAACAATGTGGATAGTGTGGAAGTAATCTTTGGAAACTTGTGTTAGATCGCTTTGTACATTTCCTTTGGTATTTCTAGCTCGAACATTATGTCCTAAGTTATATGTAGGGATATATAACTGCAAGACTATAGCACAGACAGTAAGGTCAATCTACAGCTTTATAAATCAAGCCTAATCAGGGCCAAGAAATTAGTCAGAGCAGTGGCACTAGTCAGTCCTGTGGCATGGTGGCAGCCAGCCCCGGTAGTATCTGAGTTCACACAGCTGAGGCTATCTCAATGTTCCTGAGGCTCCCCTGCTTTAAAGGAAGTGTTGGCAAACTCATCACTTGTTTATCCCATGCTTATCCAGATGCTCATCCTCTTCTCATAACTCTCAATGCGTTGTACTATTAGAAAAGAACAAAAAAAAAAGTTAGGGACGAAAGCAGAGACAAGAACCCTCTTGGTGGAGGAGTGTCCTACCAAGCCCAAGGCTCTTCTTCATCCTTAAAATATGAGTTGTTTCTGTGCAGGAGCCCAGCTTCAGAGGGCAGGGAGGAGGGCATGCTGGCTTGTCTGATGCAGGCTGGGAGAGAGCTGGGAAGGGTCTCCCATTTCCTGAGTGATCTGGCAGGTATGATGCTGGATGAACCAGCATTTCATGTGACAGTGAAAAGCCTGGTCCAGTTTAGTGTTTGGAGGACTGCTGTGAGTCTCTAGCCTCAGGTGGAACCTTTCCCAGGAGATACTAAAGGAGCAGTGAGCCCACACCCTGTGCCCACACACACCCTGGCACCACACCCCAGCGAGGCACAGCTGTGAAGGTGTGTCTTGTGCTCCAGCCCAGAAGGGTTCCGCAGGAATGTGTGAGTTTTGGGAATGTCTTTTGTGTTGCCTTACTTACACCTTAAACAATACAGTCTGAGAATGTGGCAGATAGCTTCTACTCCTGGGCTCCGCAGCCTAAAAGAACATTTTAGCACCTATCTTGTAGACAGACAGGCTGGTTTTGGAAATAACCCTTAGTGTCAGACTTACAAAGCTGTTTAGAGGATTAACTCCTATTGAGCATCTCAGCTTTGAAGGAAATTGCACTGGGGAGTAGTCACTGAGGCAGAGTTTCAGCTACTGTAAATAAATACCATTGATTTGGACTTTCACAGAGCTCCATAGCAGAGTAGATTTAAGGGAGCATGACGCACATAAGATTTAAAAATAAATTTTTAAAATCAGAGTACTGGTGCCCTGACATGTTTATGATTGCAAAAATAATAATCATCATCCTTAAAAAAATACACGCAAAAAAGCACCCGAGCAAACAAACAAAACAAAAAAACCCCCACCCCTAGAAATGAATCTGGTATTGAGATCAATCCTCTGAACAATCCTCTGAATCTGAAATCTTTCCTTTTTCTGAAATAAGGTCTCTTATTTGGATCTCTCAGGAGTAAACTAACAAATGCAGGTAGCAGCTATAGTTCAGCTCTTCTGCCTGCTGTGTTTCCTTGGTCCTCTCCTCCTTTCCCCAAGGCCTGGGATAAGACCTGGAGAGGAGGCAGGTGGTTAAGTTGCACAGTATAGTTAGAACAAGCTGTTTCTGGGTGTTCTTGAAAACATTTAGGTGCCTAACAGAGAAAGTGTCTGGGAATTTAGGTCAGGCGGAGGTCAGAAAGAGGGTTAATTGCTGAACTGCCCTGCCAAATGTGGGGGTGTGGAGGAGTCCGGCTTCTTGTGTTCCTTGGTGGGTCCAGCCCTTAAAACAGCCTTTTTCCTCACAGAAACAGTTTTACCCCAAGACACACAGCCAAGGGAGAGCAGAACACTAGCAGAAGGAGCAGGATCAGGAACATATTACAGTCAGAGAAGTTCTTTAATTTAAAGGAATGTATCTGAAATGAATAAAGAAAACAACAGGTTCTAACTTTCACCTTCTTTCATAGACTGTAAGTTTCTTTTTCGTCCTGTTGATCCAAACTCTGGTGACTGCCTTTCCTACATTCAGAAGTCTTTTTCAAAGAGATGTGAGTTCACACCCTTTAAAGACTCAGTTGTACTATTAATCATTGAATATTCCTTTGAACATCGAACTTAAACATTTCCCTTTTTGACCCAACGAAAAAGATTAATTTTATTATTATGGAAAAGGTTTTACTTTTCTTTAATCTCATATATTCATTTTCAAATCACACAGACAGTAGTTACCCTAGAATACCCTTCAAGGTATTCAACACTCAGTTTTAATGACAACACATTTTATTATATGTATTTCCTTTCAGCAAAGTTTCTAAGACCTTAATAAGCCCACAGAATTATTTTATAGTTTAGATGGTATGCTGAGCTGGTTGCTATCCATGGTTGTGTCATTTTGCTTCAATGATTCTTTTTTTCCTCCCTCTTAACTATTTGAGCAAGTGGTGCAGCATGAAATAGCACAGTAAGTGTTCAATATAAAATTTCCAAATTACAGTTGATGGAGTTTATTCAAAAGAAATGAAAAAATTTCCAAAAGGAAAGGACAAATCTATGGGAAATATTTAAACTAAGCAGCAATAAACAATGGTTTGTTTACACTGGAAAGTCTATTTACGTAATCCAAACAGCAAACAAACTCTTACTGGGTCCCAACCTGCCAGACTCATAAAATATTTAAAGAGTTCTAATATTGCATTTCAAATTGGGCTTTTGGAAGTTTCTCTTGTGTGTAGCTTACTAGTTTTTAAACCGATGAGAATATTGATAAGTTTGGGCTTGTTTTCTTTTTGGTTTTAATTTGTATCAGTCACTTGTTCAGCTGCTGTTCACTGATATTACTATGGTACAAAAATGAAGCTGTTGTTTTGGGATTGTTTTTTGAAAAAAAAAATATTGTTCTTATTATGCTATGTGTGATGTGATTTTCCCTGTGGATTATCCTGGTAGAACTAATATGTTTACGGAATTTGAATTAAAACAGATTAAATACCTGCAAAGGAGTGCACTACAGATTTTGTTTTCTCTTCAAATCTCAAAAATAAGGAATTGTTTTGAAAAGACAAGCTGAAAGTACCAAGAGAGAAAAGAAATAAGGGCAGTACCACAAATAAAACAATCTGGTATTCCAGATATTTAACCTCAACCTCTCCCCTTTTTTACCCTCAGTAAAGCAGGGATGTATTTTGACTGTCTCTAAAAGCAGTAAAACAATACCATATTCTCAGCTTATGGATGTTTGTTTATCAGGATTCCAATTGAGAACTTCTGTGTAATCAAATGCATTACATTATCATTTTGGCATTTTACTATCAGGGGGATCATAAGAAATGACCCAATGCTACAAGGTTTCATTTGTAAGGCTGTGCACAATGTAGAATTATCTGCCATGACATTTGATAACTCAGGAAATAAACCAACTTGTTAGTAGTACAGTTCTGTGTATCCTCATCAATTTCACATTTAAGCATTTGTATATCTGAAAACCTTCAGCAAGCAAAATTTAAAAAAAAAAAAAACAAACATCCATTGCAACGTGTCCTTGTTCAGGAGTACAGAAAACCAAAACAAGATGTTTTTAATGGTATATGACAGTGTAAACAATTTGAGTCTTCAGCATAAGACGAAGGACACTTTAGTTTAGGATTTTAGACGTTTAGCTGAAGTGTAGGATAACCACATGACGCTATTGTTGCTCAAATAGTGAAGAGAAGCCTTGTGTCCATGTTACTCTCAGAAGAACCTAGGCTCCTGTTTTCCTGTGCACGTGAAGAAAGCTTTCCACTGGAGAAGGCTGCGCAAAATGTGCTTTTCACTGTCAGGCTGTGATGCTCTTCCTAGCCAGCCAAGCAGAACCGGTACCTGATTTGTAGGCAGACTCATGATGCCTCCACCACTAACCCCTTTCAAAAAAAAAAAAAACGCAAACAAAAACCCCAAACACCGTATCCAGCAACATTTTTGCATATGCTTCAAGAGAAAAGTGGAATCAGGCATAGCTGGGCCAGGCACACAGTTTGCAGTATGCAGACGTAGATGATTATCAGCTGTCATGGTAACACCTTCATTTACTGGGATTCTGTCCTCAGTAATACAGCAGATTTGTAAAAGGCCAAAAGATGCATAGATCCTAATTCTCAGGTCTGCCTTCTAGTTATCTTTGTTTAAGGATTTTTTTTTTTGGTCTGTTTGTTCAATTTCTGTGTGATTTCTTCTGTAGGTTTCAGCAGAATATATACATATGCACACATACAACTACATATGTATGTGTATTGTTTTGTAAATGTTCTCGGTCATGCTTTCTTCTGCTTTGCATCATTTACTCATATACCTTCCATGTTCTCATTTATTTTTTGCGCAATTAAACCTTATAATAAATTATTAAATATAACCTGACAGTGACAGAGTCTTCATGTTTTGTTTTCTTCTGGGCATGGGGGGAGTGGAGCGGGTAAAGGAGTGGGGAAGGAGAGCAGGGGCTACACTTCAATTCCATCCCCAAATCGAAAACACTGGAATTACTGTGGTGAGTGTCAAGAAGCCTGTAAAACCACAAAGCTGTCAGATACCAAGCTGCTATTCATACTTTTAAATCTAGGTTCGAGGAGCCCTGATACATTTGCTTTTGTCAGCTGAATAGTACTGTTTGCCCGGCAGCAAAATAACACCTCCTGTGTGGAAAATCATGGGTATTTATTATTCTATAGAGCTCTCAATTTGAGATGCAAAAACCATGAACGAAGACAACATCAAACACATTTTCTTTCTCACCCTGTCACATAGGCTTCTCATACACATAGATTTCTCAGACCAAATTAACTTTATGTAAACATATGCAGCTCCATTCTGCATATCAGAGCTGTTCTAAAATTGATACTTGAGAGTCCACCCACTAGGTAAAAGTGTTTCGATTGCAGAAGGACAAATAATCTTTAATCCTGCATATAAATTAAGAGATAGGGTAATTCTGCAAGCTGCAATACAACACCAACACAGCCAGGGTCACATCACTGTCCTGCCAAAGCAGCCCAGGCAGTGCCCAGCACAGCCAGTTTGACCTTCCACGTCTTGCCAGCACAGAGAAAATGAAGTCTGTGCTGCAAATAAAAGGCCTGTTCTTTGATTACTTCATTCTTAAGAAAAAACCTAATGGTCTTTTCTTATGTTTGTGTGAGATGTTTTTGCAGTTGACATAAATCTCCTCTGTCTGCCAGAGTGATGATTCTTCTCCTCTTCTTTCTCTGCTGTGTATGCCATGAAAATTGGATCTTCCATAACTGTTAGAAGGAGGCTAGAAGAACATTAAAAGGAAAAAAAAGAAAAAGTCGAAGGACTTTTCTCAAAACAGCTATGCTTTGAAAAAGGAGAAAAATGGCAATTTTTCTTCAGATGCTGATTTATTATTGGGAAATATTAAACCATCAGTAAAAATGGGTTTTTGTCTTCTTGTTTTCTGTGAATACATTTCACATTCAAGTCATATGAAAAAAAGAAGTTGCAGCTTGAATATGTTTCCCAGCTGTCCCACATCTGGTCCCTGGTAAAGCACCAGTGAAATGCCCCCTTCCTCTCACACACACACACTTCAGATACTGCTGCAGTCTCTCCTACACCAGTCTTAAAACATGAATTACTCTGAAGCTATTGACTATGCTAAGAATTAGTCATGTCATTAAGACAACTTAATGTTGCAGTGCCTGGGTGAGCTGGTATATTTGGGAAGGTCCTTTCTGAAGCAAACGGCCGGTCCCTAGCCTGTGGTCACTCTAGGAAGAGCTTCACCCTGGTACAAACAGTGACCCAGCAGTCAGAATGACAGAAATGGGCTTTATAAGGACATAGTGACAGTGGAGCTTACCACCGAATCATACAGGAGGGAGATCTGAGAGGAGATAGGTGGAAAGCCAGAGTCTCACACCCACTGTGAAATGGGGTCTCACATCCACTGTGAAACACACATTTCCCTAAACACACCCCTGATTTAGGGTGTGAAGAGACAAGACAGAAGTAGTGAAATTGGCTCCTGTCAGCTCCTGTCTTTCCACTTCTAAACTTCAGGGCTTGAATAGGATTATTTAGAGGGAAAAAAAAAAGACTCAGTGTTCTAAAACATTGATTGTTACAATACAAAAAAAAGAAATGAGATGTACTGAAACAGCTAGCCCAAACAATTATAGTGAAGCTGAACTGGGAAAAAGCCAATAAGACAAAGGGTATCATAGAATATAATTTTTTGCCTCAGTTTTACAAGTGATGACTTGAGGAAAAAAGACATTAACAAGACACAAATAATAAAAAAGGCCATCAAACCAAAAGAGCTAATTTGTTAATAACATGGAACAGAGTAGAGTCTCTAAATGTAGCTATAAAATATTAAAGGATATTCATAAAAAAATAATGACTAGTAGTAATCATATTTCAAAATCTTCAATTTTTCCTGTCTATATAGTTTAAGATTAGACTATAAGATTCAGAGGATATAAAGAGCAGACACAGAAGAGAAAGATCTTAATAAATATACAGTACAAACCATGAGTAAGCTTCATCTCAATGGGTGATCTTACCCAGATCTGAGTAGAGTACAAAGCTTTTAAAAAGCCTCTGTGATCTTCCTCTTCTTTCTGAAGACATACATTTAGTCAGCAACGTAGTGGAGGAAACTGCATCATACATGATAGTAGAGTCTAAAATATCTAATTCCAGCATGCAAGAGAGAATGCTGCTATTGCTTACTTTCCCACTGAAACCAATAAATACAATAAAAATCCAGATAGACTTGCAACCTGCAACATACGTGAGATTAGCACCATGTCATGAGAGCCTGGAAAGGCCCTTTGATTCAGGGAAACACTAATATGTTGCCCAAAATTCCAGCAGCCTCATATATTGTGGTAGTAGAAGGAATACATTTTCTGCTCACTACTTCTTTTCTTTGGAAGCAGAGAGATTCTGGATCAGACCACTAGAGATATTTGCCAAGGAATACAGCAAACTTAGATAATGGTTTAAACTATTATTTTGGATCCAGCTGTAAATCTGGAACATAAAATCAGAGGACAAAAAAAGCTAGAATATGTAGAAAACGTCAAGATATCACCTGTCCTCTGTGTACAAAATAGGAATAGCAATGCCTAGCTTGATGTTATTCCTGACAAATCACCCTTAACATGTTGTTTCAGCTAATACCACAGTAAGCATTTAGCTGACAAAGGAACTTGAGTAAGCCATTTGTTTTCCCAATGTGGAAAAAAAAGGAAAAAAACCCCAGAGAATGTCACTTTTTCATAGGCTGTAGAACTGATAGGTTTTTTCCAGTTTAAAATTTTGGTGAGAAAATTCAATTTTTACATATACCTTTTTTTTTCTTTGGTTCTGAGGGGGATAGTAGGATGAGCTGTTAACACAGCCATCCTTACCTGCTTCAGTATATTATGCAAATTGATTCATTACTCACTTTTTGTGATAAGCAGTGGTGATGCAGAAGATCAGTAGGAAATCTAACAGCAAAACAGCAGCAGAAATCCCTTCAGCTATGTAGGTAATAAACCATTTGTGACCCCAAGTTGCTAAATACGATCGTAATAAATACAATTGGTATTTTGTATAAATATAAATCAGCATGAACTTTTTATGGCAAACTAAGCTGAAAAATCAATGATTATATAAAGACATTATTCCCTGACAGCTCATGCTCGATATTCAGACTTTACAGCAATTTCCTCATTTCTAAAAAGCCTTTGTTATGCTGAACCAGCTCTTAGGAAAGTTGTGACTGGGATGACCAAAGGTGAGTGAACACAGCACAGCAGTATGAAAAAAAAATAGCTATGCTTTTTATAATCCTTTTCTATCTCCTTCCCTCCCTGGTGAGAAAGCAGTCCATACATAAGTGACTCAATATATGGTTAATAAAAGTTCTCAGTCTACTCAAATGAATGTTCTTGGCTAACAACACAAAGCTGTGAGGAGTGGCCGATACCCCAGAAGGCTGTGTTGCCCCTCAGAAGGACCTCGATGGGTTGGCGAGATGGGCAGAGATCTGTCTGAAATTCAACAAGGTCAAATGCAGGGTCCTGCACCTGGACAATAATAACCCCCTGCACCAGTACAGGCTAGGGGCTGACCTGCTGGAAAGTAGCTCTGCAGAGAAGGACCTGGGGGTCCTGGTGGACAACAAGCTGTCCATGAGCCAGCAGTGTGACCTTATGGCCGAGAAGGCCGATAGTGTCCCGGGTGCATTAGGAAGGGCATTGCCAGCAGGACAAGGGAGGTGATCCTGCCCCTCTACTCAGCCCTGGTGATGCCACATCTGGAGTGCTCTGTCCAGTTCTGGACTCCTCAGTCCAGAACAAGAGAGACAAGAGAGACATGGAGTTCCTGGTGTGGGTCCAGCAGGAGGGCAACAAAGATGATCAAGGGACTGGAGAGTCTCTTTTTTGAGGAAAGGCTGAGGGAGGTGGGCCTGTTCAGCCTTGAGAAGAGATGACTGAGAGGAGACATCATCAATGTCACAGAATCACAGAATCAGCTCGGTGGTAAAAAACCTTTGAGATCACCAAGTCCAACCTGTAAGTCTGTAAGTATCTGAAGGGAGGATGCCAAGAAGATTGATGGATCCAGTCTTTTCTCAGTGGCACTAAGCAACAGGACTAGAGGCAATGGGCAGAAACTGACGCACAGGAAGATCCACCTGGATATGAGGAAGAACTTCTTTACTGTGCAGGTGCACGAGCACTGGAACAGATTGCCCTGAGAGGGTGTGGAGTCTCCTTCACTGGAGATATTCAAGAACCATCTGGACACAATCCTGTGCCATGTGCTCCAGGATGACCCTGCTTGAGCAGGGAGGCTGAACCAGATGACCCAGTGTGGTCCCTCCCAACCTGACCCTGTGGTTCTGTGATTATAACTGTTGTCCCATAAGAGATACCCAACAATCATTCAATATTTCCATGGGCAGCAAGTCATTTTTCAGAGTACCAGGAAGATCATCTCAGTGCTCAAGAGATTTTCTGTTCAGTACTGCACACAATGGTATCAGTTATTTTTTGCTCCAATTCAAAAAGAAATCTGTTCAGTTTTTAACAAAAAAAATTATCACAAAAATTTCTCCCATTATGATCCCCTTTTTTTAATCACCTAGTATTGTACATGCCTTGATGATGGATGTCAGGAAACCTGCCCCATTTGTTCTAGCCTAAGCAAAAAGGCTTTCTTTGAAAACTGCAACCTAGGCAGGAAAAGTTAAACTTATAGTAACTTTGCTTAAAATGCATTGATTTCTTTGGAATGGAGTCATATCTTCAAATGAAACCAAAGAACAACCTGTAATAACTAAAGGTAGAGACAGACAAGAAAATGGCTTCAGGGTATAAGCCAATTTATTCTCAGAGTGCTCAAGTCTGTGGCGAGGTAATACCTATTTTTGAGGTGAAAAGCGTTGGAGGGAAGAACAGAGGTAATATTGTCAAAGTCACACAGGTAATCCACAGCTCAAGTCCTCAGCTACTCATTGGTGAACAGGAACTAAAATCTGTCTTCAGGTGTACTCCCTCTTTAATGTTCTGCTCACTCTGCGATGAAACCACAGCTGCCCCAAAGTGCTTCCACTGGGATAGACAAGAAAGTTAAGTCAGTTCACAGGCAAAGGAAAGCAATCAGTATCACCAATGACAGTAATCCCAGCTAACCAGCAGCTGGGCCATCACCAGATGGCTTTCCTCTCAGGGATCAAAAAGGTTCACAGCTTCTTATCTGGCTATCTGGAATACCATATGAGCCTTGCTCAGGTATGCCTCTTTAGTATTAATGTGTTCATTGGAAAGGATAACAAAAAATACGGATTACAGAAGGGTCTTATCTTTGAATCCAATACTATTTTACTGGAAAGAAAAAAGAAAGAAAATTCTCTCAGAAGTTTACTCTGCTGAAGGTATGTGACACTACAGAGAAGGCTGCCTGATAACAAAAACCAACACCTTTTGTATTATAACCCCGTATGAAATCACTCTACTGCCAGAATGTTTTCAGCTCCTGTGTACTTTAAATGACAGGATGGTGCACATACTTACCTCCAAATTCAGGAAAAATTAAAATGTCTTTTTTTTCCAGCTGCTATGCTGCCTACCAGAGAAAATCATTGTCTGTGCCAATGAGTATTTTGTATTTCTGATTACAGAAATACAAAAAAAATCCTATAAATAACAAGGGAAAAAATTTTAAAATCTTGTATTTGATGCTCATCAAGGTTAGGTGAATCTGGATAGAGTTGCAGATTTCAGCAGCATCCCCACCCTTCAGTTTAAGTGCTCCAGACTTCATTTTTCTTTTTCTGAAGTTTCACCTTCAATTTTATCAGGTCAAGATAATAATCTCTGAGTTAATGAGTTTGAGAGCTGAGATTATCGGCTGTCATTTAAATTTGGATGAGAAAAATCATTAGATTCTTTTTCTTTTAACCAACAACAACTCAAAGCCTGTATGCCTTTTCTCATTTGAAGTGAGCAAAACCTCCCTTAGGCATTTGTTTTCTTTAACTATACAAAACCTTTTGTAATTACTGACTTTAACATCCCAGTCAAGATTTTGCAGAAACATGTCAGAGGCTCGTCATGTGTCTCTTTAGTTCTTATGTTCTCAACAAAGGTGATATGCTGACAGGAGGTTATTAAGTATATTTTCGGCATCAGTACAATTTCTGTTAAGTATTAGTATTTCTCTGCAAGTTTGTGAAATTTTTTTTGTGGGACATTTTTCAACCTTCAGTGCACCTACTTTGGTTTCGAGGAGGAAGCACTGACGGGCCGGAGAGTTATTTGTTTTAACAAGAGATTTGAACTGCTCTGTCAAGACCTTCATGTATTTCGTCACACGCTTTGTCGGGCTGGCACGTATGTGTGGGTATCACTGAAATAGTTTTCCCCACAGCTGAAAGGCAGACATCCAGCACGCATGCATTCGTGCCCAGAGAACAGTGGTTGGTTGAGTAGAGACCCACAGACACGGTTTAATATCTTGCATTCATCCTGAATGACTTCACGAAGGAAGAAGGAATCTAATTTCACTCCTGTCCTGGTTCTCCTCACCCCCTTACCGTAGTGCTTATCTTCTGTCTGTTTCCCATGGCCCAGAAGCACGGCTGTCTCCTTCCAGCTCTCAAGGAATGTATGATAACCCCCAGTGACTGGACAAGTAGTTCCCTGCTTGTCATCTGGGTGCTGATGAAGATTATCCTGCTGCATTCAGCCTTGGTGTGATCTCACCCTGAGCACTCTGTGCAGTTCTGGGCCCCACAAATTTAGAAGGATGTGGAGGTATTTCAGTGTGTCCAGAGAAGGGTAACAAAGCTGGTGAAAGGCCTAGTACAAACCAAAATGTAACTCGGACCCCCTAAACGTGCATGTAAATCCAACCACCAACTCGTTTTTCAGATCTAGTGGGACCACACAAAAACACATTTGTGTTTTACTTTGCCAAGAGAACTCGCTACCCTGCTTTCTGCTAAAGCGAGAAAAAATTCAGTGAGTCTTTCTAAAAATGTCTGTGTTTTCAGGAGGGAATAAGCACTTCTTTTTCAGCCCTGCTAATTTTCCAGTCTTTTCATATGACATGCCCCATTCTTTCCCAATCATCTACCAAAACAATATGTGGATTGCAAGTCTGCTTCCTTTCTTCAAAGACTGTCTCAAAGAAAAAAGCATGGTAAGAAAAACACAGAAAATGGGTTCAAGTGTGGAATCTGGTGTCATGACTGATCTCCATATTGGTCGAATTTTTAGAAGGAAAGATAGGGTGAAAAACATCAGAAATTTATCCAAAATCTCTTGAACACATTGTATAATTATGTAATATTCTGCTGTTTCTGTAAGAGTTGTCCAACAAGAACCACAGTACTTTACAAACATATGGTTTTTTATGTTCCAAGTTTTGAGGTCAAAAAATATTTGCAGAAGTCTGATTTTAGCTGTAAATTCCTGTTGCTGGAAAACAGCAGTCACAATATTTGGGGGATAGAGTGGATAATCTTAGTGATACGGAACTGATCTCATGGTTTAATTTTCACTAGCATTCAGAAACATTAAATGCAGCATGCTGACTTTTACTGATACAACTGCAAGAACTGCTCTCATGATGCTTGAATATCTATTCCTTCCTCTCTCCCTTTTTTCTTGACAAGAATTCCATGCCGTTTTTCTTTGAAAAGTACATTCACCTTTAAACAAGAAGCAAGCTGCTCCTTTCTACCATACCACCTCTCAGAATCAGCAGGTTTTGGACTGTTACCTCTTCTGAAAATAATCCTGTGCTCTTAATACAGCTTTTCACCTAAGATTCCTCCTCTTCAAAAGTTCTTGAGGTCCTCTCAGCAACAGCTTAAAAAAAAAAAGGGGTTCTTATCTTTTCTCTTACTCTCTCAACCTAAAACCTAAACAGCAGCTCTCCTCCTCTCCTCCTACCTTCTAGATTCAGTATTTCAAAATAACTCTGGAACTGGGCAAGGCGAGAAGAATTGCTTTCCCCGTGCAGAATCACACCAACAGGCTTAAAGCGTTTGAAGAGTTTGGTAGCAAATCCAAGCTGGAGCATGGCTTAGCTGTAATGCTAAGCCAAAGAAAATGACATGACTGAACTGGTAGAACATACACACAAAAAATAGTGCAGCAAGTTTCTGGCAGCAGTTTGTTTATTCTAGCCACAACTGTTGGATCAAGCAGAGTAAGTCACTCATGAGTTTGTGAGAGACTTCACTGTCTATGCCACGGGGTGTAGTGGGAGCTGATGCCTGGCCTGTTGTTTCTCTCCACTTACTGTTTTTTCCATATCACACTGGAAATATTAATTGTGTGTTATGAGAAAGTTCCAAATGTTGAAGAGAAATCCTTGATATTTCACTTTCTTTGAAATTAATGAAAACTCAACAAAATGCACATAATCATACAGGGAGAGGGTTTAAAAGGGATACAATGGAGTGTTTTCTGAATCATACTGTACTTCATATTCTTTGATGTTTTCATATATTTTTTCTCTAATAAACAGCCATAACTATGCTGCCATTGCTAGGACTAAAAATCATAAATTGAATTTGTTTCAAGAGCAAAAGAAGCATGAGAACTAAACTCTCTTCTTTTGGAGAAGAAATAGTTTGTGTAGGTAGAACTGATCATTCTGAAGGTTATGTTTTGCAACTATATGTTTTCATTTTGGTGTTAGAAGCACTGCACTTGGAGGAAGAAGAAAATATTTCTATTGCTCTACAAATTGGACATGCCTGATTATATCGATATAGTCGGGATTTTGAAATTTGAATGTTTAAAATTGTCAGAGGTGAGGACTTTTTGTCCTGTTTCCTGTATTTTTATCACATTCTGCTCGTTTTCATGGATTTTTGTGGTCGAGTATTCAAAGTAAAGCAGGTCTTCATGTTTTTTCCCAAGCACATTCTCCACTTCTCAATTAACCATATCGCAGTTTAAACATGTTCTGGAGTTTTGCACCCCATGCCACAGCACTGCCAAACATTCATGTATCACCAGGAACAAGGGCAGAGCAATGAAAGCTGGACTGAATGCTGCAGCAGAAGAAGGCATGGGGTGGTGCAAGGATTATGTCTTCAAAATGCATTCTACAGAGAAGAAGCAAAACCAAGTTTTTTTGTTGTTTTTTTTTTTTTCCAGAGTCCCAAGAGAAAATAGAGGTGAAGGTGGAATTCAACCCACAGTTTGAGAAATTCCAAGTGCCTGTGTGTCGGGACATGTGGCTCCCATTATAAGCAAACTGTGACAATGGTAACAGCAAAACCTAGAGAGCTTCTCAGCTCTCCAGGAGGAAACTCCTTACCTGAATAAGGTGGAGTCCAGTTTACAAATGTCTCCATTTTCATCTGTGAGTGTGCTCTTCGCCTTTGTTGGAGAACAGGTCTTATACCTGAGGCTCTGCAGTACAATATGCTGATGGGGAATTCTCCTCCTGTCTTCTTTGGGAGAATGCCCACCTCTTCCTGCAAGCTCAGGCAGTTGCTCCCCTTTCAAAGCATCTCCTTGTAAGTCATATGAGGAGCAGCTGAAGGAGCTGGGGTTGGTTAGCCTGGAGAGAAGGGGGATCAGAGGAGACCTTATCACTCTCTACAACCACCTGAAAAGGTTGTAGCCAGGTGAGGTTTGGTCTCTTTTCCCAGGCAACCAGTGACAGGACAAGAGACTCCCTCAAGCCTCACCACAGGATGTTCTGGTTGGGCATCAGGAAAGGTGGTCAGGCATTGAAACAGTCTGCCCAGTCAGGTAATGGAGTCACTGTCCCTGGAAGTGTTCAAGAAACAACAGCAATGACTTAGTTGACAAGGTGATGCTCAGTCAAAGGTTGGGCTTGATGATCCTGGAGGTCTTTTCCAGGCTTAAATAACTCTATGATTCTATTCTATTCTGCGATTCTTAGCATCAAACCAGTTTCTTACAAACAGGTCTAAAATCCTATAATGAGATCAGACAAGCTTAAACCCAGCTTATTTTTGAGAAAACAAGATTTATTGTTAACTTTGCTATCTTTTACATGCTGCTAATTGGAATGTGGTATTTAAATAAATCCTCACTTGTTACTGAAGAGTTATTTTATTTGGGTAGAAGTACTAATGCCTCAGAAGGTCCTATTTTGAAAACATTTACTATTTTCTCCTTTACCTACCAGCCACAGCAAAACTCTTCACATAGTTTTTGTTTCTCCCAGCAGCTACACGGCAGTATATTGCAAAGTCAGAGGCTGTAATGTTTTGAAAGACAATCCTGGAGTTTTCCTGATCAGAGCAATCCACTGGTGTACGTTCTTTGAAATCTGAACCAAAGCTTTGCTTTCCTGACAAGTTGCACAGAATGACAATATCTACCCAATCTGCTTTAATCCTTTCCCACATTGCTCGCTGCACTGAATCTCTGATTTTATAAGGGCAAGTAAAAGCAGCATTTCCTCCTGGCTTGGTAAACATGGGATTATTTTGTTTCTCAGACACTCCAAAAGCATCTGTTGAAAAACACAAAACCCAACAAAAACCTGCTTGTAATTCATTCAAGGGAAGTTTAGTATCCACAATTCCAGTACAGCAAATATTATTGAAATTGACTTACAGCAGAAAGATATTGAAATCATTTGAAATGCTGAAAGATATGATTTATACCTATGACTATATTTTTTGTGCACGTTTAGACAAAACAGTCTTTATGGAACTGTGAGTCTGTGATGACATTGCAAGAAGGCTATTTCTGTAAACTTTGAGTACGTGAATGTTCTATTAACAGTTTCAGCAAATATTCAGCAGCATAAATTATAGGGCCAATCTAATTAAACTTGGCGTAGTCTTGTTCTTCTTCCACGCTAGTTATAATAAGAAAATGGTTTGATGTGACCCTCAGGACATGCTCTAGTAAATTATGTTAAAAGACATTCCAGCCTAAGAACTGCAATTCTCCCATTCACAAACCTCACACCACTTAAATTAAAAAAAAATTCTTATCCATTCATACACTCTTCTTGGGAAAAATCTGTATGATAGTCTGTCTGTGCTATGAAAGAAGACTTCCAGACAAATTCAAGACGCCAACCACATAGAAACCGTAGATATATCTTAAATAATTTTGACTGAAATCCCTTTGCTCTGAGTTATTGTTTTTAGTAATATAATTCACTGTTTACGACTTAAGAAAATAAATGTTTGAAAATCTGCAGTAGAAAGATTGTCAATTTCCCTGACATTCAGAGCCACCTGATTTCTAAAGTCAGCTTTGTAATGCCGGTATCTCATAAGCTAGGATGAACGCTGTCATCTTGCTGAAGACTTTAATGTTGGAAAAGATTAATGATCACGCTGTTCTTCTTACACTGTAAAAGGATCAATCTTTCAAGTCCTTCAATGAGATTTTTTATAATTAGATGTTTTTAAGTTAAAAAAGTCACTACTATATATTTTTAATGTGCTTGTCTCTATCTGTGGCAACAGCTGGAAGTTAAGAAGGCTACCTAGGAATGAGTGATTCCATTCTTGTTGACAGGATGGAGACTCCAGTGTGGGAGTCTGTAACTTCAGAGAGTCTCTCGGTCTCTGTGAAACAGTGAGTGAAAAAGTCTGGCCTGCAATTTTTTATCAATGGAATACAGCACAGAAAAATTACATTCCCTCTTCCTTCGGAGACCAGAAATATGATTAAAACATTGACATGTAGAAAGACAAAAGGAACAGTGTCTAATGAGTTTACCTAAAATAATTAATGAAGAACTTGAAGATCCATGTAGACTGCAATCAAGGAGACTGAAAGTTAATGACAGACAAGGACAGAAGAGAGATAAATTCACTAAACCAAACAGAAGGTACAACACAGTGAAGCTAATTAACTCCTTATACAGCTTGCCAAAGACAGCTAAATGTCTATTACTCAAGTTGACTGCCAAGGCTGGATAATCATTTAAGTTATCATTCAAATTCCAGCAAGATTTTACTCATGGAAGTCTAAGTATTATTCAAATTAGACTGAATGACTGCTATGATGGGACTCTACACTTACAAAATATGTTCCTTGAACTGCACTCCCTCAAAATTCACTACATTAAATCAGGTAATTTTTTTTATACCTGGCAGATGCAGATCTGCAGATTCATTCAGATCTTCTAGGGAAGAGGGGTAAATGAAAAAGTGATTGAAACCCACCCTCTCCCTGGAACACCATGTTCTTAGAGGTCAGATCCTTTCCTCAGACCACTAACTTCCAGCAACAGCCTGCTTTACAATAAACCTTGTAATAATTCTTGCCAAAGAAGTCTTGCCCTTCTTTGCTCTGGTCTTCCACTATGAGCAAGCCCTACTGCTACTCACATTCCCCACAGGAGCATTGATGGCTCCCAGTCTCCTCCTGGGTCCATCCTTGCTGTCCTATTTGTTTCATTACCATGCCACCCTGAATTCCAGGTGTTTCTCCTGTGTAAACATGCTTAACAGGGAATTTTGTGTATGATGATGCTACCTCCCACCTTCCAGAGCATTTCCACCTGACCCAAATGACAGGACTTTATAACAACCAGCCTTCTTCCCTGCTGCTTTGCCATATATTTGCTAAAAAATTGTACATTGCACATATGGTCCACTGGGAACAAAGAGATAAAACATTTTCCACCAAAGTGGTGAAAATCCCTTCTGTCTTGAAATTTATTAGTTAACCTTGTGTTATATTTCCCAAACAATATATCCCAGTTGCTCGATAATATATAATATTGCAACATTGTAGTATACTATATCAGGTACATTACAAAGCTAAGGTTGCCTTGTAAATTCAGTGAAGAATTTCCATGTAGAAATCTTGATATAACTGTATAATTTGCAGGTATACAAATAATAAATGTTATATTAATAGTAAGAACAAGGCACGAACAGCCAAATTAAAATAGAAACAATTTGGAGATTCTTGGCTGCTCTACATTCTATCATAACCATTTTCAAACACAGACATCATGACTTTTTGTTTGTTTGTTTGTTTGTTTGCATATATATTTTATTTGAAAGTATGCAGCAACATTAATGTATTTTCACTCTTGATGAATAATGTAAATGTCTCCCCCTATTACAATATGGTACCTTGAACAATTTATATGATTATATAAGGCACAAACAGTGGCAAATCAGGCCTACGTAGTTCTAATTAAATCTTCTAAGTACACTAAAGTATTCCAGGCTTTTGTTTTAAGCAATTGTCCCATTTTCTTTTGACAGCAGCATCAGCATAGTTCTTTCATCCTCCTTCTCCTCTGTTCAATCACTTACTTTATTTAGCACCTTTCTAAACACAGTTTCTTTGCTTTCAGCCTGGTATGTGTGGGATGAAAACCTCCCGCTCCGAGAAACACTTCTATGGGAAAAAAGCACACCCACACACCTTCACCCCTGCACACGCACAGCTCAAGGTGACACGCCATGTGTGAACACTTCAGAAATGCTAAATAAAAATTTATATTGCATCTGATAAAAATAGACTCTGCTTTCCTGCTGCTCATTCCAGACACTGCCACTGCTGCCTGCTCTGCCCATGGTCATGTCATCTTGCTTCCTGAACAGAAAGTAGGAGGAGGTGACAGCACTCAGGATAGGTCCATAGGCCTCTCCTTAGTGAGGAAGTGCTCATATGCTTGTTATCCTCCACCAACCTCTTTTGGCGGCATGTTATCTCATCATATTTTGCAGTTGTACCTATGTCTATATGATATTAGATATTTAAAGGAGAAAAAGTGCAAGCGTTCATATTTTTAAAATATATAAGCTTTCAATATTTTTCTTGGAAAGCAGATGTCAGAAATATAAAGGAATATTTCTATGTTAATGACCCGTGCTGTCTCACAGTGGATAAAGGGAGAGGAATGCTGTGCTGAGACACTGCATGTCACAGCCTGCCTGTGTGCACTGCGTTTGTGCCCGGCTGCTCACACCTTCCACAAGGCTCTTCAGGGGCGGATGACAGGCAAAGCAGAGGATATCGTGGTTTAAGTCACAAAGAAGTAAAAAGGCAAGAGAGAGGGGAAGGGAAAGGGTGTGAAAAATCAAGCTGGATCCTAAGGATGACTACTGGAACCCGTGTTTCTCAAGGGTGAAAGCCACAGGTGCCAAGGCAATGGACAAGGTACGAACCCAAGCTGCCCAGCCCCAAAAGTCATATAACACCCAGGAGCGTAGCATGAGTACACACGATGGGGAATTTGCTGTCTGGCTTCTCAGATCCTAGTTATTACTTTGAATAGATTGTTTTATGGGCTGAAAATATGTTGGAGAAGAAGGAAATACATCGTTTGTTTCATAATACGTTTGTTATGCAGCTTGGTACCAGGTAAGAAAATGGAAGAAATCAATATAACATCAGTATTTTTTACCAAAAGTTTTCCTCCCATTTCTTTTTGTCCTTATTAAGTTATAAATTATATTCCTGTCTTACAAGCCAGCTGAAAGAATTGTTCATCATTAGAAATATAAGCAGCAGTAGAAGCTTTTGCAGATAGGAACATTTCAGACCTTAAATAACTAATAATAATAAATCACCTGTTAGTGATTTCCTTTAGAGTATTTGGAAGTTTAACTACCTGAATCTGTAATTCCTTTTATCCTCTACTTTTTTTCATCTGCCTCTGTTCATTCCATAAGTCAGCTTGTATTTCCCCAAATAAAATATTGTTCGGTCCGTCCTACACAAATTAAAATTATCTCTTTAGTTGTGAATACTTTAAAGCTGTCACTGTAGACTTTCTATTTTCCCATGCAATTGCATCCTGTGGTGATTTCCAAATTGCATTATCTCAAAATTTCATCCATCACATTTACAATGTGGGAAACAAAAAACAAAGTTACAGAACTCTTGGATCTGAATTTTACTACTGGGTGTCGCAGCAGTTATGTTGGATAGGAGAGATAATGCCATACTTTAGTTAAATTGAATTTCCAAGTGGTGGCTGCATTGGCATAAAATTATGGAAGAGTAGCTGAGAAGACGAAGTATTTTTGGCTTACAGAGGTAGCAGAATACTTGCCCTCAAAAAAAAAAAGTTTAACCCATTAGATTCCACTTGTGCCCCTTTACCATTTCCCTATTTGTGTAGGCATAATTGGAAAGGTCATCCTTGGAATGGTCATCTGTTGTCTTGTTTGCAAGGTGTTTCCTGTCCATATAATTGCACACCATTTTTTTGTCAGCCCAATCCACTTCCTCGTTCACATGTGGGTTGTCATCTCGCTTTCCTATTGCAGGTCCCCTCACCAGTCTGTCAACAGGGTTCCTTTTTCCCTCATTGCTCAGGCAGATCCTGTCTCTTTCTAGCATTCCTTGATCAATGAAAGAGCCCATGGTGATAAAAGGCAACGTGTTGTCGACACCAGCCATGCAACTCAGTCTCGGCCCACAGAATTGTCCTCCTCTTCCCAGGATTTTTCCCTTCTTCAGCAGAATCAAGAAGATGACACCACCCGAGCTGCCTATGTCCTTTATCACTCCCTCTAGCACCATGCCTGATGTGCTCCAGGTCTCTCCTGGACTGATCTTTGGTGTACATGTGAAAAAGCAGCAGGGCAAGCCTCAGCAGTCTCACTGCAGCACCCTGAAGTCTACCCTGGCGAGCAGCAAATCTCCCCAGCCGGCAGGATGGGTCAGCAGATGAACAGACAAGAGGTGAGTCATGCCCAAACTATCACAAAACAGATAAAGGTCTGATAATAGCGATAGCAGCCAGCTGACACATGTTCATCAAAGCAATGCTCATATGGAACATATAAAACAAGCCTTCTAATTTAATCTTACTTTGGTGAAAACACAGCAGTCCTCATGGGTACCGAATGTTACAATTTCTTCCTTAACATAGCACATTCCAATGCAAACAAAGTAACCAAGAGTACATAATAGCATCATTATTCTTAGTAACTAACTGAACATTCAAAATGGTAAGAATTAAAAAGAAGAAAAGAGGGAAAAAAAAGTAAAAACAACTCCCCAGAGATGAATAAAAGAATCTGGATGCTCTGACTGCTAGCCAAATAAAATCGAAAATGTTATCATGTTGTCTGTTTCCAAGAGAAAAATTTTCTCAGGTATGTCAACAGAGTGTTATATACAAGACAAAGGAGGCATTTTTCTGCTTCATTTAGCAATAGTAAGACCTTATGTGGAACATGACTTCATACTATTTATCTCATTAAAATAAGGTTATACACAAACGGGAGAAAATTCAGATGAGAACAAGAACTGATTAAACTTAGAATCATGAACTGAGAAGAAAAGTTGAAAGAACTGTGTTTGTTTAGTGCAGAGGTACCACAGAAGTAGAGAATCATAAATGTCTTGGATTGGAAGGGACCTTAAACATCATCTAGTTCCAACCCCCTTGCAGTGGGCAGAGACAACTTACACTGAACCAAGCTGCTCAGAGCCCCATCCAGCCTGGCATTGAACATTTCCAGGGATGGGGCATCCACAACTTCTCTGGGCAAAAAAAATGAAGGGTGAAGGCTGGTAACATGACACTTCCTTTCTCTTTTTTTTTTGGAGGACTACAATTAATAAAGCCATTATTAACCAGGAGATATCTAGGTTCGATACAATGGAAAAAAATCTCCTGTAGTATGACCTCACAAGAGTTTTATACGTGCATTTTCAACATGGGAATTTCTCGGACACATTAAGGATGTGCTTCTCCTGCCCCAGAAGGCAGAGATGGATGAGATGAATTTCCAGCCTGAGTTTTCCACAATTCTATAATTCCTTTTGATCTAAGCTTTTCCTTCAGAAAGGAAGAAGTATCTCTTGTACTCCCAACTGGTTTGGTTTCTTTCCTTTTAGTGTTTTATACTGAAGGGGCATCCAATCTTTAGTTCATCATAAAAGATAAAAAGTAAGAAAAGCAGCATTTAACAGGTCAATAATCACAGCAAAAGTGTGAAAAAGGCATCTTCACTTGTCTCCATCCTCTTGCTTTCTAATTAGGTGCTGACAACGTGGCTGACACCATGTAAGATACAGAGATAATTCTGGCTCTGGGGAGCTCAGCATCTAAGAGCCAAAGAATGAAGATCCCTCAGGATTAGTTCTTGCTTCCATGTGCTTTAAAAGTCTGATTATTTTTCACTGTAGACCTATGAATCACATTCTAAATTGAGACAGAGATAAATAGAAAGCAAGTTATTTCAGGTGAATTGGGACTTGAAAAAAAGCTATGCAACGTGCTGCTTTTGGCAGGCAGAAGAGCATTAATATAGAAGTAAGTGCTGAGTGGCATGGATATCATCACACTAGCCAAGAATAGAAAAGCTCTGTCTCTGCTATCACAGAAGAGGTTGATCACTCTATTTAAAAAATAGGAGTACTTCATGGTACATCTGGCATTTAAATACTCCATTAATGAACTTCCATTCTTATTCAGAGTTCCTAGCAAAACATGTCCCCTGAGAAAATGGTCCATTGTCACTGATTGACAGAAACACGAATTTATCCACGAATTAAAAAAAAAAAACAACCAAGCCCCAAACCCCACAATTTCCAATTAAAACAGAAAAAAAAAAAAAGAAAGACACCCTCCCCACCAAAACCAACAAAAACCCCCCAGCAAATTATGCAACTCTGAATAATTCACACTGTGGATATAAAAGTCACTACGAACATCAAAATAATATTTTCCCCATTCTACTCAGAACAGAGTGTGGAAATTTTAAAGTCAAACTAATGCTATTTTAACACCTAACTGAAATAAAATTCCTGAGAAAGTAAACTGAGTTTTCCAAATATATAGAAATTCTTCTTAAAATTAACAGTCCTGAAAGGCAAATATACAAACACAGGACAAAAATATTCCAGGTAATTATAACTTAATTTGGTTTTCATGTAAATAAACATACAACACTGTTCCGCCATAAAGGACAGCTTTTAATTAAATAGTTTATATATCACATAATTCTTCACTGCTGAAGACTTTCGACTTTCTATCTAGATGTGTAGCAAAGGCATGGTGCATAGTAGATCAATATCAGTTTATGATCTCTCTAATGATGTTTATTATATTTTATATTTTAAGTTAAATTTGCATTGTAAATTTGTTCATTGTCCATTTTAAGATCTCTGATCCAATTTTAGCTGATTGAGTTCTGCATCACAAAGCTCTTCACAAATCGATTTACTTTGCTTCTAAGACAGTTTTTGCCTATGTTCAATCATTTCTGCTTCTGTTAAATTTGAAATAATCGATATTCTAATTACATTTCAGTGAAAACTTTAAAAGCCTGAATTCAGGGACTACTGCATTTTGAAGCAATGCAGCCGAGAGAGCTAACTGTTAATAAGGCCAAGTGGTTTTGGAAGGATGTGTGAAGCACATGAAGCCAGATGAACTTATCAGTACTTCTTAATGCAGCATGAGTCAGAGGATAGTTTGTGGCTGTGTAGGAGGCATTAATACCGTGGTCTGGAAATGGGAAAATTATTGCACTGAACAGCAGCTGACAAAGAAATTCTTCATACTTTCATAAGGGCAAGACAGAAAAGGGTAAGATTATCATTATGGGCAATGACAATAGAAAGTTATAACCAAGTAGTAATGGTACACCATGTATCATCACAGATACGAGAGCGTAATAGGAAGAAAGTTTGGTGCGGTGTCTGTACAGGGAGCCTAAATTATCCCCATTAAGTTCAACACAGCACTGGACCTGGAAGAGATCTTGCATGGAAATTATCACTAATTTATTTTGCCAGATTGGGAACCAGACAGGAATACACTTCAGATTTGAGAAGTCTTAAGTTCTAGATGTACAGCTATGA
Organism: Mohoua ochrocephala; assembly: GCA_013398855.1. NCBI lineage: Eukaryota > Metazoa > Chordata > Aves > Passeriformes > Acanthizidae > Mohoua > Mohoua ochrocephala. The sequence continues at coordinate 54,682 of VZTA01026007.1, read as the reverse complement.
ATGGAAATCATATTTTTAACCCAATATTTGTCTGTTGTCCTTGTCTTAGCTTTTCTGTTTATGCATCCTCATTATAATGCTCCATGGAGTCAAGTATGGCTGAAAAACAACAGACGAAGAACTTTAAGGCAGATATGGGGATGACATGACAAAACCTGAATTTCCTGGGCAGAATAATTCCTTAAACTCTTTTTCTGTAAATTGATACTTTATTCATACTTTAAAAAAATCCCACCACAGATGAGTAACTCTTGTACTGATGGCTTTAACAGAACAAAAAAGAACCAAAGGACTGAAGACAGATCTGGAAAAGGATGAAGTAAACAAATGTATCCATACCTCAAGTGACCAAAGGTAAACACATACCTGGACAAACCAAAAAAAGACAACGCACATCATATGAAGAAAAAAGGAATTTTCCCAATACTTCTTCCAACACCTTTATAAATTAAAGTCATCCAATTCTTCCTTTCAACGTGCTAAAGGCCAGAAACAGATCCTTTCTCTGTATACATTTCTTTGCAAAAGTTAATCGTTTAAAACAAAAGAAAGAAGGATTACAGGAATTCCTGCTGCTGCTTTGCTGCTGTTAGATACATGGCTGGCAACTGGTGAAATGTCACAGTTGTTTAATGTGTTTTGAATGCTCACCTGGGATGAAAAGTTAAAGATGCACCTCCATACAGCCCTGTCCAATGGACTGTCCCAGTGCACTGGTCTCTCTACGCTCTTCCATTTGAAATTAAAGTTTCAACACCTGCAGCTTCAAATACCTTTTCTTCCAGGCAGCAAGTGCACGAACTAACATCTTTTAGATGATCAACAATTCCTGTGTGACATCTCCAATTCTAATGCTTCTTCTACTAGTAGTGACTTCAATCTCTGCTCCTCACATTTTATACTGAACTTTAAATCCATCTTCAGACACATATCCCTAAGCATTGTACATAAGAAACTACAGATCACTTTTAAACTGTTCATTAAGAATGATGGAATAAAGATATTGACTATTCTTACAAAATCAGTATATCTTAGAAAATATGTAAAGAATTCTTTGCTGAAAGTATGAGTTTTGTCTGCTTAGTGCAGGAGGATTTGTGACTCATAAAATGTGGGAACATTGATGGCAAAAAAAAGTCCCTTGAATTCAGTTCTGAAAACTGTTGGATATATGCTCACTCTGCAGGAAGAAAAAAAAAGAAGCCTCAGATTCACCCAGCTGGCAAGTATCTTCCTGTGGGATAACTAGAGTGTTCTTTGCCCATACATTCATGTGTAAAAGAGGCAGCACGAACTCTCAAGTTCTTTGCAATTATGGTGCAGGATTTCAGCACTGCATCCACTTGTAAGACTATCCTGTAGCTACATAACATGTGAAGTTTCTGATAAAATATCCTGAATATTATTTCTTTTCTGTCAGTCTGTTTCAGTAACTGTTTCAGTCACTGCCTGTAAAGAAAGCATGCATAACATTGTGCAGACTGCAAGGGTTCTCTCTCACCTATTTCGCAAATGCCATAGGACAACTTCAGCTAAAATTCAAGGCAAAAGACCACATCGGGGGGGGGGAAATCAATCACTAGAATAATTGCATCAAAAATTTTGTATAAGTGGTGATTTATCACCAATTCTAGGGTCTTCCATCTGCCAGCAAGGAGGACAGCACACCAAGACAAGATCTCTGCAATGAGAGTTATAGTCTCCTGTGTCTCCTAGGATCTCAGGTCCTTATGCCAGTTCAGCCTTCATTTAAATTTTTTTTTTCCTCACTTTTGTCCCTGATTGAAAAAGAACTGTGTTCACCCCACCCACACCACCATGGTCTGGGTGGGGCGAATTGCTGTTCTGTGACCAGACAGCCACAAGAAGAGCCCTAAACAGAGTTTCTCCAGTATTATTTTGACACCTCATAAACTACAAATCTGTTGTGATCTCTTATTCACTCAGTAGCATCTTTTCCGCATATGAAAGAGTGCAACCACTGTGGACGTTCTTTTTACAAAGACAGGTTTACTATAAAGGGAAATAAATATTGTCAAAATACTAAGAAAAACATGTTTAATGTTTTTCAAATATCTGATTTCTTTCTCTTCTTTCTGTTTTTGTTTTGAAAAGCAAGCCATGATCCCCAACCTTTTCTTAACATCTTGATCTTGTAGTGTCAGGGTTTTGTTACCACTTGAGTTTCTGGATCTAGTGACACTGCTGTGACCATTAGACACTCCTTGAAATCTTTACTCATTAAGCATCAGCACTCAAGGATTCGAACTATGCAAATCAGAATCATACGAATTTCCTCACTTTGTATTCGTACTTTTAAAAATTATACAAAGCACATGGGAAAGCAAAATCAGACTCACGACCTCTGTTGATTAGCAGGAATGAAGCATTAGCGCAACTTTGAACAGACTGAGTGCAGAAATATTCATTGTTTTGCAAGACAGCAAAAGTTAATCCAAGATACTTTATTCAAATTTATGTAAATGCCAGCAGATATGATTGACATGTGAAGAACATTTCACATTTAGTCTAGTTAAGAAATCTCCATCATGAGCATAATGCCATATGGCATTATTTCCATTTATTTCTGCTATTTCCTTTCAATGGAAATTTTGAAAGCAAATCATATATTCTACATCTATATTCTGCTGTCAGCTCTCATTGAAGTATGCACTGCGGATTCCTCAATGGCAGTTACCTGCTTAAGTTGGTGCAGGAATATCTCTGTGTCCAACAGTAACAGGTCATTATAGATAAATCCTAGCAATTCTCAGTGCCTTGGTAGTGTGATTTAAATTATAAACTTAGCTTCAGTTTTGATTGACACAAAAACCTTAATAATACCTACTTAACTTCACTGTGCCTATTTACAGAGCAAGCTTAAGTTTCATTTTGAATATATGTGTCCACAAAGTTGCCTGCTTTTAAAGGCAGACACTTCACAACTTTAGCTTAGCCAATCAATATTTAACACTAAAAGCATGAATTACAAAGCATTAGACACCATGCAAATCACAAGAAAAAAAAAATAGTCTATTAAATTTTTGTTGATTAACTGTTATAAACAGAAGAAATGGATTTTGAAGTGAATTGTTTATTTGGCTGGGGGACTGTAGATAAATTAATGCTTTTAGAAAAGTAATGACTATTGGGAATCAATAACTTATAAATCCTAACCAAAAAAACCATGCAGTAATAGGAAAAAAATTTAATTACCCTCTAAAATGATCATTCTAGTATGTTGGGCAGATTTCTTTATTCCATCAAAAAAGATACCTTAAAAAGCACTTAATATACCGGGACCTCAATTATTTTTTATGTTAATCTTTTAGAACAAGATCCATATACAGTAAAATTATGAGACTAACACTCAGCTTTCTCAACACTCTTACCCTGGTGCAGGAAAAAAAACACTTTAAAGATGAACACCAATGTCTTCATTTTACAGGTTGGAAGACAAAGAAGAAAAAAATATATATCTGGTGTCAGCAGCAGGCTAAAATACTGGCTACATGGATGTGAATTTGAAGTTTACTGTTTATTTAATCACAGCAACACGTCATCCAGGAGTTAAAATACTTGGTACTGACAAAGGTGCTAGTAAAGTAAGATAAAGCCCGACTGACAGCAGTTCTGCTATAAGGACTTCATAAATAAATACCTTCTCTGGATTCTGGTTTTAATAACGTATTTAATTTGCAGCGTAGATTGAAGCTGTAATATTTATCTTCACTGGTGTTACACTTCATTCTCTTCAGATCAGAGTTTATAAAGGTCACGTTTATACACATCTACCAGGAGATGAACAGGATTGTTCTCAGAAATCTTGATTCTTTAAATGGAAAAGGATTAATTTATATTCAAAATTATTATCTCCCTTTGCAGTTGATTTAAATAGACATACTTGAAACATGAGGGGTTTGCTGTTGATTAAGGTTTCATTTTTAGTGTGCTCAAACCAAGAGAGAAATCCCACATACTGAGAATACTGAACCCTACAGAATCATTTAAAAAAACTTACCTCTGATACCAAATCCATTTTTTGTGTGGTTTACAGGGTACCCAAATCTGTAAGGTGATTGCCTAATAAAGGTGTTGGACTGAAGAGGAACATCCCACAGGAAGGTGACTGCCCTGTTTCTTGCATCATTTCAGATTAACTCTAGCAGAGACATCCTGGAACAAACAGCTGATATCAGTGCTGCTTTGGCCAGAAAAAGGACTAAATGAGCTTCCAGATCTCTAGTGCATCTAACTTTCAGAATTTTATAGAAAATGAACCCACTGTGAATAAGGGCTTTGCATTGCCAGAAGTCAGGTGGGACTGAAGCAAGTAAGAGGTCTGTTTTCCCTGCCTTTCAAATGCTAGGAACTGAAATTTCCTCTCAATCTTTTATTTCCTAGCTGGGAAATACAACCAAATGTTGATTGGCATCTATTTTCACTCCGGAGAATGGGTAAGAGGAGTATAATCTTTCTACATTGAGACTAACAAATCAACAAAACAATAAGACAAACTTCTTATCTTTTGAAGGCTATTCTGTCTAAATTCATAATGATTCTTCTAAGTCTTCAGGTTTCAGTTGACCCATGTTGAATAGGCATGCATGGAAAATTACTAGAAAAGAGTTCTTTCTCCTCTTAGTCATAGGGCTGAAAGGAAAACCAAATTGAATGAGTGGTCAGGTAATTACAGAGTTTTCGGAAAGTACATGGACAGCTACACAGAAAGTACATGGGCATAGCTAGATCTTTTTCTCTCCTTCTTCCCTTTCCCGTTTTTAAAAAAGTTTCCTTTTAAAGAAAAAGTTGCAATGCCAGATGCTACCTGAATTGGCACAGATTTGTGTCTTGCATACATCTGAAATTTAAAAAGCAATGAGATATTTGATAACCTGAGTAATTTCGACCAATCTGACTGAGCAATTTCTATGCCCTTTTTCAAAATTCCATCTGGGTTAGTTACAATGGAGAAAGTGTTAAGTTATAATGGAGACCATCATCTTCCAAAATGCTCTTGATGAAGGATAAGGACTTGTCCATATTTTCAAAATAAATTCTTCTATTGAATTTGTCTTTGGTATGTATGCCATAGATTGGATGCAAGACAGCTGTATTTTCCTCATGAGTTACATTAAGTTTCACCCAGGATGTCTGGATTATCACAGCTTTTTTTCTTTTGATACATGCATTGCAGTTTCACTTTCTCAGTAAGCTTTGCAGATGAATCTGCAAACTATGCTTCCATGTTGGCTAAAGCACACTCAGGAATTCAGTTTCAGAATGAACATAATTAAAAATTAAATTTATAGAGAAACCCAGAAACAACTTTGGTAGCACTACAAGCAAAACACTGCAAAAAAAAGTTTGCTGAAAAAAACCCAAAACCTACAAGTTATTTTTACTTCTAATTTGTAAATGTCACTGAGCCATTAAAATTTGTACAAGCCCCACTTGTGAATTGTGATCATAACTGTCGTGATATGATAAAAAACCGAAAGGTGCTAGCTAGGAATAAGAAAGCAACCTTGCTTCCACAAAGCTGGACGCCAGCAACAAAAAGAACTGTGTGGTCCCTCTCAAAGAACATGGAATCAGTGACTACAGTGTGACGTGATTTTATTCAGTCTCTGCACATCAAGTGCCCCTCTCACACAACATTTTCACTTTTGGAATAGGAAAGTCACTACGTACTTTTCACTTTCACATTCTGAGAAACAGCAGATTGGAGGCCTCAGTGCAGTTGCATCAGAAATTGTCTAAATTCCCATCCAAATCAATCTCAGAATAAAGTTTTCATTACTAATGAATCTATAGCAAGATTCGTGGATACTATAATAACTGATGAAGCAGGGACCTTTAGGCTTCATCACCAGAAGAAAACAGAATATTTCCATGCTATGTAACCAAAATGGACTGTTTTTTTCAGACTCCCCAGTTCAACATTTATCTATTATTCAGGGAGTACAAAGTCTAAAGAGAAGATAAGACAGTTTCTATAGGTCATAAGTCTGTGACTAGCTATAAAAAGTAACATCTTAAGGTCTGAGAATTTATTTGCGATAATATGTCATGAGGTATTATTTTAGGATCAAAATTATGCAGCTTGAAAATTCTTGTTCAAAGGTGTAAGAATCCTGAGTATTCATGACTCATGTTGAAATTTGTCAAAACAAGCCTTACTCTTACATTTTTAATGGATTTTTCCTGGGACAACTGCGAGCATTTTTGCACTTTGGCAAACCATAGTTTTATGGAGCTGCTTGAAATTGGAACAATATGACTTATTTGAAGTCAAAACTTAAGCTTGAATCAATCCGTTAAAATTCTCTAATGAATAAATAAGTGTAATTTGAACAAAAGCTGACAATAGAAGTTAATATTTCAGGTGAGTAACAGCCTGCACAAGCTTGAGCAGGACTCGGCATCAGAGCTGCTTAAAACACCTTCCAAAAGCAACCACCCGACTGGAAATCAGAATCTGCATATATTTATCCGTATAACGCTAGGCATCTTTTCAGATAATACAACATAGAGTTCCTTTCCAACTTAAATAATTTGATGATTTTCAATGTTTCCAATGGCTCCATTTTGCCACTGTAATTTGGCATTGTTACAGTTACACTTATTTCTACTTTACCTTGCCAACAAACAGAATCTACCAAATGATGAAATAATAAAGAAATTCTACTCGATACCACTTTTTAACTCAAAAAGTTGTACTACCTGAATATACTTACTTTTAGAAACAAATAAAAGTTAATATGCTTGTATAAATATATTAATAATGATGTGTCTTTTTCTCAAAATCTAGAAAAAAATTATAAAGGTTACTCTTCACAATTTCTTAAGCTGACATGATTCTTGTGTTCCTGTCATCTACAAACAATTTTCACAGAAATTTCACATATTTTATTAATTATCTTCCTATGAAGAGTGACTATATGGGAAAGAAGAAATCTGAGTTTCAGAGTGAAAAGTCAATAAACCTTGACTTTTTCTTCCTTTTTCTTTCCTTGTGATTTTTTTTTGCTTTTACAAGTGATCTCCTATTTTTTCCTGTGTGGGAAACCATGGTCACAGCTGTAGGTAAGTGCAATTGTTGCAGATACTGTATTGCCCTAAACAGGATTGTTTTTTTGTTTTATGAGGAAGTTGCATACCTTGAATTCATAGAATCATAGAGTCACAGAATCACACAATGGTTTGGGCTGGAAGGGACCTTAAAGACCATCGAGCTCCAACCCCCCTGCCATGGGTAGGGAAACCTTCCACTAGACCAATTTGCTCAGAGCCCCATCAAACCCGTCTTTGAACACTTACAGGGATGGGACATCCACAACTTTTCAGGGAAAACTACTCCAGGGCCTCACCACTCTGAGAGATTCACCAGCTATGTTACAAATCACAAATATTTTTAAATATAGAAAATTATTTTACGCAAAATCTTTTCTTAAAAGCCTGAGCTTAGTTTTCCAAATTATTTTTAACACAACTGCCTCCTCATTAAAAATTTTATTGACTTTGTTTCTTCGTTTGTGAATTGTTTTCATTTGAATTACTTCAATATTCAGGGAATTTCCTCAAGTACTGGAACTTCGCAGAAGTGCAGGCTTTGAGGATTAATAAAGTCCTACAAAAGGACACAGTTTTTTAAAGCAGCTTCATATTTTCTAAGAGTATTGCTTACTTACATTTTAATTGAGCAATTGAAATTGTCATGGACAATCCAAAATCTGGATTCAAAAGGTACACCTAGATAGTCAGTAGCCCATCTGATGCTCAGTATAAAAATCTAAATGGAAGAGAATTGAACTGGAGACGGAGCCTCATATTATTTGCATAACGTAGTTATCTTTTCAAAGAGATCAAAAGATTAACTTACATTTAGCTCATCTCAGGAAACACAGAAGCATTACTGATAAGAAAAGCAGGAAATGGGAAGCTTCAGATACTATAGTGCAGATTTTGTATTTGAAAGGATTTATGAGCCAAATTGGTCAGATTCCTGGATGCTCTGTGGCATTACAGCCTTTAGATCTGCTGCATTGGAACTATATAGATCCCACATTTCAATCTTTAACCTCCTGGCTAGCAGTTCTCAAACTGCAGTTGCAAGAGAGGCAAGAAAAGAAAGTACCTCTCTAACTTGAAATACAATTCTTTATGCAATAATACATGAGCATATAGTAGTTTACAGATGAGTGGTGTTCCACAAAATCTAAAGTGGAATGAAAAATATGAACATATGTTAATTTCTTAACTCTTATTATTACAAATGAAATTTTTCACACATCTGTTTTCTCAAACTAAAGCTAAGATATATGTAGGAAGTCTCCAAAATGAAGACATATTCCCTTAAATGAAAATTATTCTTCACTTATCTGTCTATATAGATAAATTGCAATTTTATTGCTCTGCATTTCTTGCTCATTTCTCTCCATCTGGCACTGAAAGAAAAACAGAAGTTAAGAAATAAATTTCTAACCCCACATGATGACTAAGTATTGATGATATGTTGATGTCTAAGGACATTTATTTGCTCTCTAACAGACACAATTACTACAAACGTCAAGAATTCTTGGGCAGCTGGCCCCAAGGACAGGATCCCTCACCATACCTGCTAAAAAAAGTAGCCAGGGCATTACTGGGTCTCCCCCTAAAGGCTGCAATTGAAGTCCTCTCTGGACATCAGTACAAGTCCCCCAGAGAGACAAGGGCAACACGTTTGAAAGCCATAAATCAGAAAGCTGTAGGCACTGTGAAAGCTGATTCCACTGGTATAATTTGGAAGCAGACACATAAAACATCATCTTTTTACAGAAGATGTAATCCATAAAAAGATAAATACATACCATCTCCACACTATCCACCTGGCCAGTGGGCATACCAGAGCAGGCAATGTAAGGGAAAGCCCAATGTGCAGCTCCCTCACAGCCTCTCCTCACTCCTCCCTTACCCCTATAACCCTCTTTCCTGCCTACCCCACCTGCACCGAAAGGTGGGAAAAATCCGTGTATCTCTGACCATTCGTGGACACGAGACTCACAACAGCAGCAGCAGCAGCAGCACATCTCACAGACGCTCCATCACTTGAGCAGTTCTTTGGTCTCTGTCTCTCCATTTCTCTGCCCATCCATCCCCACAGCCTGGCTCTTCTTTCCCAGTTATCCCATTTTCTCTCCATCCTTCGAACCCCAAAGTAATGGGAGGGAACACTCACAAACAAGCTCCATTTAACTAAAGCAATTGGCTAAATGCCAATTACAGTTTGGCAACGAAAGCAGCACAGTGGAATTTTCCAGCTTAATGTAAAACTGTAGGATATGGTTTAAAAAAAAAAAAACAAAACAAAAAACAAAAAAGAACCAGCAAAAAAGATTGTGCAGCAAACACAATGCAGATCTACAGCTTGGATTTTAATCATGAGTTGAACATACATCTTCAGAGACCCTGGGTGAGTCATTTCATTTCCTGGTGCATTAATTTCCCAAATTCCAATACATAGATAATATGTAATGAATGCCGCTGTTTCAAAGCATGTCACAATAATCTCTGTAATGAGGTTTTTTTAATAGAAATTGCTATAAAACTGTGAAGAATAAGACACGCATATAGGGCCAGCAAATATGTTAATACCCTTTTTAATGATTCATTAGTATTTAAGATTTAACAGATAGGCCTGTAGCAATAATGCAGAAAGAGTAGCAAATATTCTTGCAGCTGGCTGTTACCACTAGAAAGAAAGGCCTTGAGTGTGGCAGTGCAGTGAAGCAGGAGACAGCTAGAAGGGAAACCACCCCAGCTACCACTTCTTTACCTGCAAATGTGACCAACTGGAAAACACCCAGGCCAAAAAGGTTCTTTATTTGCAATGACTTTTCAGTGAAGGTAATGAAGCGAGAGGGCTGGGAGGGAGGCTTTAGCAATTTCACACCCGCTGTGAGCACCCCTGTAGATTAGCTCTAACCCTGCAGAAGCCAGGTTAACTAAACCAGAACAAAAGTTCAGTGACAAGGGACGTAACTCCCTTTTTCTCCATAGATGAGGGTCCAACATCTAGAAAAATGCTTCTTTTCCCATGCACCATTCTATGTTTCTTTAAGTGGGACGGCTGAGTGGTGCAGATGGATAAAGGCACAATAATTCAATTTGCTTTTTCCTATTCTGCATCTAATTTAATTGAACAGTCAAGCACCCCAAACTGGATTAATCTATAGGCATGCCTGATTCAGTAACATAAGGGATAAGATTCTTCAGCATGTATTCTTTAACCTCAAAGGAGAAGTTAAATGGATATCAGACATTGCTACAAAGAGAAAAAAAAAATTCGTAAATTAAATACAGTCACATTTTGGGGATATCTTGATAAAGATGATTCAGAGAGGGAAAAAAAGATTGGAGCTAACAGGCTTTCCCAAACGTAGAAAAGTAAAGAAAATATAATCTACCTGCTCAAGTTCCCGATAATTTTTTTATTCTGAAACATACTGGCCTGTAAGGGGTAATGTTATGTAAATTATAGTTCTATGATAAAATGCTTCAATCAAAAAAAATCAATTTTTGCAAGAGGATATGAATTCAGGAATCCTTAATAAATGACGATGTTTCTGCATTTTTGGAACTGGAAAATTACTTATATTTTTGGCTAGTCATCCTAGTATAACACTGAATACCTAAACGTGTCAGTGTTGTGGTTTAGGAATGGTATTCTCCAATTTCATGTTCGCATTCCCCCCTCCCCTGCCTTGGGCTGGAGAAGAGAATTGGAGACACAAGAGGTAAAGATCACGGGTTGAGATAAGAACAGTGTACTGGAAACAGCAACGAGATAAGAAAACAAACAGCAGCAGTAACAACATTAATAGCAAAAGTGTACAAGAGAGGTGAGAATTCACATGCAAATGCTCACCACTACACCCTTCCTTAGGTCTGAGATAACACTCGGACAATAGCAGCACCTTCATCTTATCTCGAGTTCCTGTCACGGCACCTTAATTTACAGTCCGAGTTCCAGGTGTCCCTGGAGGAATATTCAGGAGAGGGAGGTTGGTTGTTGCAGATGCCGTCAGCCCCTCACAGCACTGTAAGGGCTGCTATGGAAAAATGAACTCCATCCCAGCCAGATCCAATACACCTGGAGATGGCTGAACACCCGCCTGGCCCATGGGAAGTGAGGAATGGATTCCTTGATTTACTTTGCTTGCATGCGCAGCTTTTGTTTTTCCTGTTAAACTGTCTTACGTCAACCCGCGAGTTTTCTGGCTTTTCTGCCCTTCCAATTCTCTCCCTGATCCCACTGGCTGGGGAGTGAGCAAGGGGTTGTGTGGGGATGAGCTCCCAGATGGGGTTAAGCTACGACACCGTGATGTGAAGGTTAGATGGCACTGAGTGTGGAGATCAAGGAAGAGTATTTTCACAGCTTTTTCGGGGAGATTACACGTGTTCAATGGGTGTCATCTGAACATGTAAAACATCCATTTAGTGACAGATGGCTAATGGTGAGATGTCCTAATGGTATAAAGGTCTGATTTAAGCAGTGGAAGAAACTCCACTGCTGGACAATTTTTGAACAACCATGAAGCACTACTGCTACCAGCTCTCAAGTGAAACGTGTGTTGGTAGGAGATAAGAAAGTTTGCGGAATTTTTAAGTTCAATGTATAAGTAACATTCCTTTGATGTGCTCATGGCAGGAGTGTCCGCCTGCGAGGACTTGTCGAACTCGAGGGAAGTTCGTATGCTGTGCGTGAAAGGGAAACACTCACAGCAGCCATTCAGAGTGTTCCTCTGCATTTAAATAAAACCAAAGTGAAATGTGTGATGGAAAAGTGAAGATAGTTGTGAAGACAATTTAAAAAGCCAAGTTGATCTGCTTAGAAAAGAGAGAGAAAACCTCAACAAGTAAACCCAATAAAATATCCAGTTAATTTATTTTGTTTATATTTTTTTATTTACATGATTGCTTAATGATAAAAATTATCACCATGCATCTTTCTTCAATCTAAGCCTTTTCTGTTCAGTGATCTTGGCTGCAAATGTCTACTACTGATTAGGTCAATAAGGTATCAGAAATTTCGCCACAAATATTTTACGAATTCTTCTACTTTTATAATAGGAAGATAGTACTGGATTTGTATTCAAAATCTGTTGACAATTAGTCTATGCATTTCCATCCAGTAATAACATGAAAGAAAACATTTGAAAGATATGAAAAAACCTAACTCACAAAGGAAAGTAGTAAAGTACATTTAGGTCTCTTAAGTATTTAATGCAATAATACTGCATAGTTGACTATGTTTACTTCTTTCAGTTTAATTTTTGTCTTCCTGCTGACATTTCTGATCTTATTAGTTTTGCAGAAACATTTAAGTTTCATTTTAATGAAAGAAAAATCAAAGCAGAAAGGCTTCAAGGTTCTCACACGAATCTGGTTTTGGGACAGGAAATGGAACTTTCTGTTTCAGAGCACAGCCATTCTCATACACCTATTATTTTTCCTGAATTATCCTTTTCCTAGTTCAACTCTACTTTTTATGTCCATCATGCTGCTAAAAAAATCCTGTTAAAAGTCTGTTTAAGGAAAAAGATGTTGCTGGATTTTTTCTCTTTCTGGCAGAGGCTTACAGAGCTGTTTCCTAAACAATGCCCTCAAATACAGCCTGGATGTGAAAACTTCCTGCCGAGGCAGTTCACTTAAGGTTGAGGCTATCCTTAATTATAGGATGTTGTCAGCTCAGAAATTTCTCCAGGAAAGACCTCTAACTTTTATAAGGCAAAAAAGCTTATGAGTTTTTAAATGGCCTTCAAAATCCAGGGAGAAAGTTAAAGGGAGCAAACAATGCATCTTTCCTATACAACATCCTTAACCTTTTTTTTTTGTTGATGCATCCAGGACCTGACATAGGCTACCTTTCTAGCAAAGAAAGTTATCTCATGCATCTTCTTTTTCTTAAGCTCTTTTTATGGACCTTTATTGGGAAAAAGCTTGGTAAACAGCAAAGTGACAGTTAATCATTTTCTGATAATGGACATCTCTCCTACAAGATCAACTGCAAGCAGACAATGCTATCTAAAATCTCTCCCCTACACACACAAACACACACACAAAGAGAAAAGCAAAAGCAAAGAAGACCACCCCAAACACCAAATGCCAAACCCAAATATCCTGGTTTCCAGACAAATGCCTTGGCAGAATACATGGCCACTTCTTTCTTTTCCACTTTTTGATCTTGAACTGGCTTTAAATGTTGGAAGAGGTACAAAACCAACCACTCAAACTGCCCCTTGAAAGAAGCATTCTTCAGAACAAACAAGCAAACTCTTCCCCTAAAACTGCCCTGCTTAGAGATATTCAAAATACAGAACAAAAATATTTGCTAGCGAACTTTTGAATGAATAATGAACTAAATGCTGTCCACTCTAAACTTTGGAGGGGCATTAAGAAGGACACAGAAGGTATGTAAAAACAACTACATCCTATCAAATTTTTACATATGTAATGAAATAAAAAATAACCAAAATCTAAAGAAAAAATTAAAATTCTGTTCTATTGTAATGAACTGAGCTGGAAATTTTGGCATTAGTTTGGGCTTTTTTTACCTTTCCACCCCAAATACACTGCTACATAACAATCCTCAAGTAAAAATCCCTTTCCTACCAAAATTCAGAACAGATATTTCTTATGCATGTCATTGCTTTGCAGAACTTCATTTGTTTGGACAAAGCCAAACAAAACAGTAGAGCTTTTACAAGAATGGTATCACAGTCAACTGTGAATAAATGGAGCCAAGGAATACCTGCTGCAATCATTTGTTTTAGTAAAAGTAGCATAATTGTGCCATAAACTCCTGCCTGATACACTGCAACATATTACATCTGTTTTATGCTAATGTAGTTCCAAAGAAATCAATGATTTTTATACCGACATAAAGCTGTGGTGAGTCATATTCTCAATTAGTGTCTTCAGTCTGAGAAGGAATACCAGAGATTTTTCTTTATTTTCCAAAATTTAGCCTGTAATTTTGTTCACCGATTTCTAAGAAGCTGAAAGTTTAATTACATCTATAGGGCTTCAGAGCACCCCTTGAAAAAACATCGCAAGTTATTTTAAGCAGATTTAACTTTTAAATTTAATTATTTTGACAGTATAGATCTTTTGTTTTATTGATATGTTCATAACAAGAGGCACTGATCTCTGACAGGTTTTTTTTGAAACTACGTGTGTGATCCATAGGAATCATAAAATGCCTGTGAAGTAGCATATCTGACCAAAAAAAGGCTTATCAACTATCCCAACATAACCATCCTAACATTGATGCTGCCATCAGTCAAATATATTACGTTCTTATTTTGATGGTTGAATTCAACTCCCCTTAGTCAAAATCACGTGCGAAGCCCCTGTCAGTTTTAAATACAACACATACGACTTCTAGAGACTAAGCCAAACAAGGAGTGGCAGAGGGAGCTGGGGGTGTTTAGCCTGGAGAAGAGGAGGCTCGGGGGGAGACCTTATTGCTCCCCACAACTGCCTGAAGGGAGGGCGTGGCCAGGTGGGGGCCGGCCTCTTCTGCCAGGCAATTAGTGACACGATGAGAGGACATGGCCTCAAACTGCACCAGGGGAGGTTCAGGTTGGACATCAGGAAGAATTGCTTCATGGAAAAGCTTGTTAAGCATTGGAACAGACTGCCTGGGGAAGTGGTGGAGTCACCATCTCTGGAAGTGTTCAAGAATTGGCTGGATGTGGCACTTACTGCCAAGTCAGAGGTTGGACTTGATGATTTGTAGGTATTTTCCAGCCTAAATGACTCCGTGATTTTGAACCACTCAAAGTGAAAAATTGCAGATATTTCTTTTCGTACAATTTTGTCTACTTTTAGTGGATTTTTTCTTTATTTTTGTTAAACAGATTTTTTTTTTAAAGGTAATGATCTGAATTTGTGATGTGTGAGTGTTCAAAGGCTTACCAGAATAATCTAATGCATTAGGCAGACAGGAATTTAAACAGATAATCTGAGGTAAACCTTGCTGGGATAATTTTAGAGTTGGTTGATTGAATTTAGATTGATCAGAAATAACCAAAGACCTTGACTTAGGAGGCTGTTAATTCCTAAAGATCTAATGGGAGAGGGCTCTGTATGAACACAATGGACTGTCACACACAACACTTCAGGTTTTGGGTTATTCAAACTAACAACCTGGATCAAGAGGTCGGAGGTCAAAATTGCATTTTTCAGCTTACTTGCATCAGTGTTTGTATCCATTACAAACTATATTTATTTTGTAATGGGAAAAGTGCTTATATAGAATTACTATTATGTTTGATTATTTTTCAAAACATAAAATGAAAGATGCACTGTATTGTTACAGCTGTATTTTGTCCCTGGATTCCTGGGATTGAAAGTTTTGTGTGTTGTTGGTTTTTTGTTGTTTCTGTTGTAGATAATGGCAAATGATATTTCCTGGACATTATTTCTCAGTCTCAATGGACTTTTTTTACACAACTGAATCAACTACATTTTTTACCAGGTCTGAGATGAATGTCCCCCTTTCATTTAAGTAGAAATTCTACTGCTTCAAATATATACATATGAAATAATATACAGAAGATGGCTGCTGAATTAATTCATCAAATGGTGAAGAAATTCTTCTGAGAACAAAGATAAAATTTTATGGCATTCTGATATTAGTCATTCTTTGTACAGGATGGGTAGCATTAAAAGCATCTTAAATAGTTCTCAGTTTGCTTTTCTGAAAAGATTTTGACAGTGTTAATTACTTCTGCTAACAGAAATTTCTGACACTTACATGACCTTCTGCTGCATATGAAAAAGGCTGCCATGGTTGGTCTACTGATATATGCAAGGAAAATCCCAGGAACGGAAATTAAATGAAACTAAACAAATCTTATCCTTAACGTTACCAAGTAAGAATTTCCAGTGACTTCACCAAAACATCGATTATACTTCTTCTGGTGGGGGAGCAGGGATTTCTGTGTGAAGAAATGAACTCCTTTGGAATGTAGCAATAACACGCACTGATGGCAAGAGAGAACAGAAGCACAGGATTCTCCTTTAGCACTTACCACCTATCACTCCTTCCAAGTGGCCATTTTATCGCTAACTGAAAATAAAGTTATTCCAGCACTTTGGAGAGAAAGCACAGAAGATTTTCGAGAATCATATGAAAAAGTGCGTAGGCTGTTAAGGATCTTCCTTCTGATACATTATGGCAAATACACTCCCAGCACAGGATAAGGAGATTTATTACCATTAAAAGGTATTTCAGTTCAGAGAGAGAATAAAATAATCCACCCCGAAGAGCTGTGTTCTGGGTGATTACATTTTGACCTCAATTCCTGCTATATTCCCTAGTGAATTTGTCCATACAATAATGTTTCCCCTGCTGGGACCTAGTCCAACACCACCTAAAATTAGATTTTTCTATTGATTTTTATGGTCATTTCCTTCTTAAAATCAGTTGTTGTTACACCCACAAAAAAATTTTTCCATGCTCACTGCTCCATCATAATATATTTTGAAAAGCATATTGGAGAAATCCCACAACGTTAAACTGCACTTTTAACCACACAGAGACTCAGTAATACTCCTGGAAGAACACAAATCCTTATAATCCATTGCTGTGCTACAATTTTTTTTTCTCGTTTTATTTTTACAGGATGTAAACTTTCTGTCGGTAAGAAAGTTCGCTTTAAAAACAGTATTTAAAGGTATTTTTGTGACTCCTCAATCATATTGCCCTATAAAACTGTATAAAAATATTTGCTTTATCCAAAACTGAGAGAGAGGATTGCTGTCATTATATAAATGTTATAAGTGGAAACAATACAATGGCAAATTACTGTCAACAAACACCCAAAGTGAGCAGAGAGAATTTTTCTCCTATAAATCTCCTGAGACTGAGAAGCAGCCACAGGCTGCACAGAACCCCAAAAACTCCCCATGGGCTGTGCCAGCTTCTGGCAACCTCCTGCTGTACAGCTCCACTCCTTCTGTTGTATTAATGCATATTTTTTTCAGGGATGCTTTGCAAACTTTTAATTATTGCAGAATAATTTTGGACGACGCAAGATTTTTCACTCCAGAGTAGCAGTTATTAGGTCAGAAACCAGCATGCAGGTGAATTCAATATTCCTTTTTTAAACTTATTTTTAATGCTAAAAACTGTATATCTTGCAGGCATGAAGCAACAACACCAGAGGTTCTAAGGAACAGTTTCCTGAGCTACGGACTAATGAGGACCTGATGTCTTAATTTACACAAACAGATGAAAAATCACACCAGAACTTTCAGAAAAAATGAGAATTCCAGCGACACTGCTGCTACCTGCAGGAGCAGCTTGTCTTAGCCCTTGAAACTTCACAGTTATTTGACATTTATGAAAAACTTTGAAACTGCAGAGCATTTAATCATATAGGCACTAAAGCCTGTTAGTGGATCTACAGGATTCACAGATTCATGTTAGGGTTGGAAGAAACTTCTGAAGATCCTGTAGCCCAACCCCCATTCACCAAATTTGAGATTCAGGAAGGCTCTGAAGTTCAGATAGAGTAGCTTTAATTGGAAGCAACTAAAAGTTTTTATTCAGGTACTGTTACTCAACTGTGAAAGACATCTTTCTGGAAAAATAACCTAATGGGCAAGAAAAGCTCTGGCTGAGAAGGAGTGAGTCACTCTCCAGCTGCCACAGCACTGCGAGAACGTCCTTCTGCAAATCCTCAGTTACAGAGAGTCCCAGAACGGAAACCAAGAAGAAAGACAATTTTCCTTATCCTGATTTGGTGAAATCCACCTCCGAAGTGCAATCACTTTGAGGTTGTCTACAAGACTTTAAGCTTGTATTTATGTGATGAGCACTACTATGCCGACACGTGCATGTTGAATGGTGCTGCTCCAGTCGAGAGCGCATCTTTCTCGGCTCACCTAGATGTTGACAACTGTGTTCTCTCAAAAGAGTTATTTTTGGGTTGGTTTTTTGTTTTTTTTTTTTTTTTTTGGTTCAGATACTAACTGGTGTCTGAAGTCAGAGGCAGCATGTGATGCAGTATAATGCAGGAAATTAAACTGAAGACCTATTATTATCTTGCTGTTAAGCTCAGTTAGCAGACATATCTAGATTGGCTAGAAAGCTCTTAATAACATACATTTTATCACCCCCTGGATCTAAAACACAGACACAGGTGATCCTATATCTCCCAGTATGTTTAAGATACTGGGCCACAGGCCGAGGACATCACCCCCATCTCCTGTTTTGCTCTGTCTCTGTGAAGCTCCGCACTGCCACTTAGGGTTAGTGAAGGAAATTTTGGTGAGGGAGAGTATTTGGTTTTAAAGGCACTCCCTGCTGCTGCTGATCTCATTTGTATTTCGACTCCAGCTCAATATGCTGAAGATAGTCTCAATTAGGAAGCATTACTAAAGCTGACTTTTTAAAGAAAGATGTGCAACACCAGAGGAAATTTGCAAGTCACATATGCGAATGAAATCATGCACTACCTACTGTATGTGAAGCACTGGGAATTGCCATCCTGTGTTCTGGCTCAGCAAAGACTTCCATGTACATAGTAAATGCTAAGGACTGGGATCTAAAAATGTACAAAATTATATCGGTCTTGTTGGCAAGCAATCAAGAAGCTGGAATGATAACATAACATTCAGATTGACCATTCAAAGCAGGTCCGTGTGTTTTATGAAGAATGAAGAGATTTGTGAACCTAAGCATGTAGGTTTGCTGTAAATTCAACACAGACTGACACCCTCCATTTTGGAAGCATGAAAGCAGCTGCTGTAAGAATTCTCCTCTTCCAGGGAAAATGAAACCAGTTTTTCAATTTTTTTCATTTTTTTTCTTTTTTGAAAAGGTTGTGGTGGCTGAGATAGGGCTGGAGGAGGGGTGGAGGGCAACATGCCTTGAATACCAAACATAATTGTAATATCCCTACTGCTAATGTTCAGCACCTAAAACACTAGTTACAGAACTAAGATGTGCCCAAGAATAGCTGGAACTGAGGCCAGAGGGCACAGATTGACCCTCAATCATGGGGCCAAATCCTTACGGGTTACAAAACAGGGAGACTAACCAGGTCTTAGGAATGCTCAGAGGCCACACAGAATTCCTGAATGAGGTTAGGTAATCACAAAAAGAGGATGACGATGAGGTCATAAATGCAGAATGCACATCTTCCACAGTGCAGCCCAAGTGCCAAGAGAGGAGCCTACAAGGACTGCAGTGTTGTGAAATTGTATTTACCACAATTCCCTCTCTATCCTACAGCAAAGGCAGCACGACTGCTGTCTCAGCAGTGTAGCTGTAAATGATTACTTTAGGAGCCATCTTGGAGAGAGTTGAAGGAATCACTTTTTTTTTGTGCAACCAGAAGAAATCTCAAGTGAAGTGTGGAGTGCCCCCAGACTCCCCAGTGGACAGCAATCTTTGTGTGGCTCCTAGCCATTTTTTTTCCCCTAGAAGACATTAAAACATTTCTCTGAAGGAAAAGCAAATTTGAGAAGCTGTCACAGTAGCTTCTATTTACTGTGAAGGGAAATCCTTAAAAAAAGCTGGGCTGAAGTCTCAGCATAGAAAACTCCCCTCCCCAGTCTGGCCAGTACTGCTGCCACAAGCCCGTAATTGCTGTAATTTGCAAGTTTCTTATGGAGGGGAACCAACAAAAAACACCATCCAGGGCTGTGTAGTTGCTGAGTGAGGAGAATCCATATGTCCAAATTGCTGGAAGAGCAAAAAATAGTTCCTTTCTCATAAATGAAATATTTTTCCTGAGGATTTTCAAGTAGGCTTGAAAATCTATTACTCAAAGGTTTGAAAACTTCATCAGTAAGTCATGACTAAATGTCTGTATTTGCATGAACACACACAATCAAAACTAAATTATTTAAGCTTAATCTACAATTTTATACCACTTAAATGAAAATTATTTCTGTGAAAGTTTTGAACATGCACTAGATGACACATCCATCTTAAAAAGGAATCTGAAAGCCTCATTTTTAGTGGATTTTATGCACTTACCTCTTTTGAATTTAATAACTTCTTTCTTGATTACAAGCTTATCATAAAAGATAAAGCAACCAAGTAAGAGCATGATATATCTGCAGTTAGTGCAAATGGTAATTGTATTCTCCTGGATAAGGATTTTCAAGAGACGCCTAGCTTGCATGGCTGTGCCTTTTATTAGGGAAACTAGATGAAAGTTGAATATTACCTTTTAAATTCTGTAGCTTATTCAGGAAATCCATCTCCACTTTAATTGCACTTTCCTCTGTAGGGTAAAAAATTATTTTACAGCTCTTAGAATTTGAAGGTATTTTAGAGTTTAATTTTCTTTGAAAACACAAACATGACAAATACCCCATCCTTCAAGATGGACGGATCCCCAAAATTCTGAAATTAACTGTGAACGAGGTCTAAATATTTAAATCTTTTTTCATGAAAGCTATTAGGACTAAAGATTATTGTGAGGCTATTTATGCTAGTCTAAGTGCCAGTGAACAGGAAATATAGGGTCATTTACATTTTATAACTCACTTTGTTAACATGCAGGAAGGCAGGATGCAGCCACCGCACGCCCCCAGTTTTCAAGGGAAAATGTGATGGAAGAAAGTGCTGTCCTTTAAATAAACACAAAAAGCCCTTTCCCTAATCTTGAAGGAGGAAAGCTTCTTCACAATGTGAATTTAGATTTTAGCCCTTAGAGTTTAAAAATTGTTTTGATTTTCCAGAATAGCAACACCAAACATAAGTATTTACTTATTACATTGCTACAATTGCTTCCCACAACTGTAAATTGTTGCAGAATACTGAGAAAATAGCTCATTTTGGGATAAACACAGCACTGAGGCTTACTGTAACAACAAATGTATTAGCAATTTGCCCGGATTATTCAATAGTTTCTTCAAGAACTCGTACAGCTTAGTAAAATAGAAATGTTTAATAGAAAACAAGCATCCAGATCTTCTATGGCCTTATACATTGTACTTGCACTTCATGAAGTCATGCAACTCTGCAGCCCTCATTCCCCTCGTGAGATCCACGTGTATTTCTACACTTTGAATGAGCTCTTGCCATCCTTGCAGGAGTGGTTGCTTCCATTAGAATTCATTTGGCATTGACTGCTCTCATTTTTTGTCTCTCTGAAACAGAAAAAATGGCAAACAATCTGCATTTTGACTTAGAGACTGATTTATCAGAAAGATCATTGGGGTGAGTATGCTGAAACATAAGTCTCTGAAGAGACTCAGCATTTGGTAGTCTGAGGGGAAGAGACCTCCCCATCAAACCCAGCCAGCAAATGCTGACTTGCAGAGCTGTCTCCTGCCCTGCAGCAGCTGAGTGTTCTGCAATAAATACCATGGGATGAGCATGACAGCATTTAACAACCGCTTTGCAAAATACAACAATTACACAACATAGTAAGTGGAAAAGGATCAAGCTTTGGTGGTCCATACTTGCTCTTTGTTGGGTGGAGGGGTGGGACATCAGCCAATAACTAAATTTCTAGTAATGACTTAACCCAGCCATAAGCATCACACTTATGGTCAGCTGAATTATATCAAGTCACACATAATTTACAAGCATTGCTAAACAAATAAACCAAAATCCCCTCTGTCAGCAGAAAATACTTTCATCACCTGATTAAGAAGAAAATACTAATTATAGACAGACATGGCCTTGCTATAATTCTTAGAGATGTTATTCAGGTTTTGCTTTGAATTAGCTCACTTCTATGTGACTCTGACATAAAATAAGTTATATGTGTTGAGGGAAGTTAAAACACCCTGTTAGATACTTCAGAAGCACACGGTCAGAAAAACTGCCCTGCTCAGACACCAGTGTAACTTTACTCTTTCAGCATAGAATACTGAAAAACTAGGAACAATAGTTACATAGTAGCAGTGTTTGTTCAAAGAAAACACAGGCCCGGATAATACTTGGTGGGGGAGGAAGGGGAGGAATTAGCCCCAAGCAAGAGATTCAAAGTGTTTAGAAACCAACAGTTTTGACTCAAATATTAGCTACATTGTTGTAATGTAACTAAAATGGATGCACACACCCCATATCCTGAATAAACTGCTATGTTAACATAACTGTCACCTCTAATATCAGCAATTGAGAGCTCTTTTTCAATTGTTAGCATCTTAAAAAAGATGCAGCAATTTGAACTGAAATCTTCTTCAAAACTATAACACACACCTTGCTGTTCTGCATTTAATATGTGTAACAGACCACAACTGCCAACATTTTCAGTTCTTGAATCTGAGCACACACTGTGCACATCTGCAATCTTAAAAATTCCACTTCACTCACAGCAAATGCTGATCTCGGTTAAAAACCCCTTTATTAAGAACAATCCAAACCAGAAATTCTAATACTTTACAGTAACAACTTCAATGCGTAATTTAAGAAAATTACTCATTTTTCAAATCTTTTCCCCTGTACATTCCTTCTTCTGTGTACGTACTTTACATAGTAGCATAATTACAATTTCCCATTGGGATTACCATACAAACAGTTTGAACCAGATACAGTGCAATTTCTTTGGTTCAAAGTGAGGAACTCCTTCCTCAAAGGCTTCATAAATTTCTTCCACAGCAGATATGCTGCTGCCACAGATCTGTGAATTAGAAGTGCTTTCTTCAAATATCAGGCTCTCACTGAACAAGCTGCTCAATTTCAACATGAGAAGTTGACTGATGACCATTAACAATCAAGAAGCTGCACTATATTCTCTAAGCATTTTATGTGGTAGGCATGTAGTTCATTTTCTTCTGGCTGAGGAGAACCTGAAAGGAAAAAAAAAAAACCCCAGGATCTGAATTTCTAGTTGATTCTTAATATAAAATTACTTTTCCAAAGATTGCATCAAATGCCTTGCAAGAATTCATGCTGGTTTATGACCTTAACCTCTGTATTAATGGGTAGCAAATTAGATACTAATACTTTATGTTGCAAAGTCTGTTTTGGTTTTTTCCTTGGGTAGGACAAAGCAGGAAATGTAAAATGATAATAGCCATGTTGAGAAATTCCCCCACATGTACTCAGAAGAACAATCTACCATTTTAGCCCAATTATCACTGTTAAGTCATCAAAGCTTTACAAGTACAGACTAGTTGAGAACCTTAATGCAGGAATATATTAATGACAATATTGATGACATATCACACAACTGTAAAATGTAACAATTACAGTTGCATAAAATCTTTTATAATCCATACTTTGATATGTAAATGTTTATTGAATTAAAAATCAATAGTTCTGTCTGGGACTTCATGTTCTATAGCAGTACACAAATAAATGGGGATTAATGTTACGAGGTGCTAGTCTGTAAAAGATGCATATTTCTACCTTGTTGATTCAACATGGTATTTTGAAAAGTCTCTGATCAGTGGCACTTCTGCTATAAAGAGAAATACAAACTTACCTATCTATTATCAGTATATGAAATGTTGTATTGTTATGTTTAACGATTGACTTAGTAATCACTGATTTAATGATTGACTTAGGTGACAACACAGGAAAAATTATCATAGATGTTCTATCAAAAATACATCTCCTCCTCATTAGGATACCAACAATGGTCAATGTAGACAAAATTTGTGGCAAATCTGTTATGCAAATACTATGGAAACCTAGTATTATAAGTCCCTCAATCAATAAACCTATTTGAGCATACCTGTAGAACAATTTAAATTAATAGGAAAGCTCATTACCGTAAAATGAGATATTATCACATCCTTTCAAGATTAGACTAACTTGATGTGACTGACAACCAATAAACCCATTATTAGCTACTGAAACTCCAGCTACAGACCAGTGTTTGAACACCTTTAACACTAAATGTTCTTCAGATGAACCTATTCTATTGAAGTTATTCAAACAAGACTTATGTTCAGTACGTGAGCAAAAATCTCAAGCTCTCAGAATGTCACTAACTCATGGCACAGTATTTTAATGTTGTAACAATGCTCTGTTCTGATCCCTTCTATATGTAGCTCAACGTTCTGAGGCCGAGCATGGGTAAGCAAAGTAAATGCTAAAAGATTTTTTCTTATCATTAACTTTAGATTTAAAGATTCACAGAACTGTACTGTGAAAAGAAAGATTTTTTTGTTGCAAGCATGATCAGACCTACGCTTCAAAACTAACCTTAGGCAATTACCTAAGGTCTTTAGCTAAGGCCTTTTTCGCCATCTGTATTTGTAAGATGCCTAACCATAAACCATATTGCTAACTGTGACTACAGAGACAGAAATATCCTTTCAAAAACTTGTAGCACAACAAAAACTTACTGTGATAATATAAATTGAAACGCTTTAACGATGGAAAAATAAAGAATTGGCATTAGGTGGAAGTAAGACCTACTTTTCTTCACTAAAGAATAAGCCTCATCTATTCTTCTCCTTATGGATGGATTCTTCAAAGTCACTTTTGCCTGTAGCACACACAAACACACAAAACACAATGAGCTTTCTTCCCCACATGATCACACTTTAACACCAAAGTTTAGAAAAATACAATAATTCATCAGAGCATGAGATGAAGGAATTTTCAGAATTAACACGACTGTATCATCATATAGACTGCTTTTATATAAGTAGTCACAAATGACAAAGGACAAGCTGCTTCTTTACCACGTTGTTTAATCTCCCAGCCTCAGCAGCTATGCAATTAAAATAAAACAGAATGACTACTACTGTAAACTTTATTATTATTTACTTAGAGATTACTGTATTGTTTACAGCATAAAAGCATAACATTATAGTTTTTTCACAGATTTCTCAAATACTAACCTTCTGATAGTTGTGAAGCAAAGCCCAAAGTGAAGCTGCTCCTATTCTCTGAACAGCAGGACTGTTACTTTCCAAACAGGCAGACAGTACTGCAATTGCTTGATCTAATGGGACAAATTAAAAAAAATGAAACCAAATGCATCTAGGAAATATAATCAAGAGCAATGTAAATATATTTACATGCCTCGGTAGACTGATGCTTGGAGTATACTTATTTTTATGACAAGTATGGGTATGGCAGAAGGAGTCACAGAAATTTTATTATCGATTAAATTTCTATATGCTCACAAAATCAGCACAGTACATTGAAAGAAGTGTTAAAAACAATAGAGCAAAACAAAAACAAGTAATGCTAAAAAGTTAAGCCACCAGTCATAAAACATGAACATTATGTATAGCCATCAGCTATGCTTAGAGACTGAGTAAGCTGTGAAACTGTTTTATAACTCCCAGTAGCCACAATTAGAGCCACATCAAGATGGATATTAAGATGTTTCTATTTTCCTTCATACTTATTATGCAGATGATTTGCAACCAATGAGAAATATTTGCCACTCCACTGTAGGTGCCTTAATTTTCTAGCATTGCTCTGAAGCCAGGCTCTTCAACTTCGCTTGTTCACTTCACAACAAAAAAATTCATAGATTATGTAACTGAATAATGTATATTTAATTAAGGCAGTAAATACACATCTTAGGAAAAAATAAAAAGCATGGACACTATGGAAAACCTGCTGAGAACTTATAACAAAGACAGGAGCATTTTCTCTGCAATTAAATGGGGGAAAGAAACATGCCTTCCAGAAACAATCATGAAAAAAGTTCTGAGCACGTTGTTACATTAAGTATATTTGCCATGACATAACTTTATCATTATCGTAAACATTCTCTGTACATGACAGGACATAAAACAGTTTGTCTCAACATTCATGATTTGCACAAGTGAATAAAGTTTTGTCCAACTGAAAGATAGGAACTTCAGTTATTTCAAAATGACTGACACAAAGAATCCTTCAATCCTCCCTGAAAAATTAGCTGTTTGAGAAAACTGCAAAAATCCTTTCATTCATAATGTGTTATTATATCCAAATGATCTGCCTAACAATGAATCTTGATTTTCTTTTTAGAACTATTTATTTGCTTTTCCTTTTATTGTGTATTATTGTAATTGTCTCTCTGCCAAAATATGTGTTCTGTAATTACTTCTAAAAAAATAATTTTTATAAAAATGCTCTTCTAAAAAACAAGACTGAGTTCTTGGTCAGTAACCCAAGCTGCCATGAAAATACAGTCTTCTGGAAGCCACAATATTCTCAGAGAACAATAGTTTGCATACCCTTCAGACACTTACCATTACCTAATATCTTTGGTTTATTAGATGGACTAAAACATATGTTATGTAGAACAAGAAGTGCTAGATGTTGGTTGTTCTTGTGCTTGTATTTACACATTTCAATGATCTGGTCTAAAAACCCATTTATCTTCATGACCATCTGTTGTCCATCTTCTCCAAAAGATATGTTCAGTAGCAGCTTTAGCCAGAGAGTAGACACATTACCGGAATTTTTATTACTTCCTTTTGGCAATGAAAGAGACAAAAAGTTCTGCAGGAAGTTACTCTGTCAGAAGGAAGAAAAAGGCTTTTAGAATTTATAGTACTCCATGGCTTGTTCGCTGTTGTTTGACCTTCCAATCCACATCCTTGACCAAACACTAGTACTATTGTGTAATTTACATATTACAGACAACGCTTTACTCTTCAAGGATTTTTGAAAAAAATTACGTATGAAAAAGAATCTACTGCTTGGTTAAAAAGTTAATATGGTAACATACATTTTCTTCCATAATAATTTATGCAGTGTAGACACATAGAAGTTGATCCAACACAATATATTTCTTCAAAGGCTAATTCCCACCACTACATAAGCTTTTTGCTTTGCACTTAGCGTTTCTACCCAAAAATAATCTAGAAACATTTTAAGTGAATCAATGCACTACTTAGATAAGGTATTCTTGATTCCTTATTTATTATTGCACGTTATTAGCAAATGTTAAAGGTATCACAGAATGTCTCGAGTTGGAAGTGACTCATAAGAACCTACAGCACCACTCCTCCCTTCACAGACAGCCAGAGGAATGTCCTCTATTTTTGTAAGCTTTGAAGAAAAAGAACTGTGAATTGATATGACAATCTCAGGGTTTGCCTCCACTTTAAGGAGACTCTGAGAAGGTGAAAATCTATCCCCCTGTTGCAAGAGGGAGGTGTTCTAACATAAATTCCTCTGATGAAAAAGTCCTTGACTAAATATTCCCAGCCTCACTGAATCTTGACAACATATACAAGCATCTGGTTGAAAGCAAGCAACCCAGCAAACAAACTCATTGTGGCTTTCTTCAAGTGAATATAATATTGGTAATTTAATTTTCACAGAGGGAATTGGTTATCCAGCATTGCTTCCACTTATGAAAGCAGAGCCCAAGAGAGAGAAGGAAGACTATCATGCTAGAGTGAAGCTCTGAAGAGACTAAAAGCAAAAGCAATTCACAGAATATAACAGCTACTACAGAAGAGATCTCAAACTCTTTGTTTCTATCAAAAAGTTTGCGCATTAGCCACTTTGTAACGGTATGACCAGGTTTCACATAATTAGCATCACAAAAATATCTATTTTCCCCCTGCATTTCTAACAGGTAATTAGATCCAAGAACAGAACACTGTTAATGGAGATCAAAAGAAATTGTTGCAATTATTAAATTACTATAAAAGATGCTGGAAACAAATACACTTTTTATAATTTCTGTTGTGTTAGCTCATCTTATCACATCACTACTACAGTTGACTTTCTACATGGTCTGACTTCTTTTCTCAAGGTTTGAATTTATTTAAATGATCAAAGCTTAAGGGAAACAGATTTTTCAAAGAACATGTGATAAAACAGAGTAAGGATCATTCTATATACAAAATATAAAAAGGAAAAGACATTACATACATTTGTGTAATAAGAATAGATTTTTATCTCACATCCAATTACTGACATCTTCCTAAAATTTTTATAAAGGTTATGTTTCACACAGTACACCTAATGATTTATGCAATGCTTAATTTCTTGTTCATTCACGTGCAGTTGCTTGTTCTACAGCACACTCGCTTTCATGATCCACTAGTGATTGCTGTCAATATATAGGGGTATTAAAAATGTTACACCCCACTGAAAGAGAGAGGTTATAAAAAGCTCTAGCAAAAATTGTCCAGACTATGAATGTAACTGAATTATACTCTCTCTGCTCTTAGGGAAGAGTAACACAGCTGAGAAGATGCAATGGATTTGACTCCCACAGAAACATTTCTATACGATCACAGGATACTCCATACTAAAATATGAGGGTTTACTAAAAAGGAAACTGCATCTATTGCTAAAATAAAGATTACCACTTACTTACCTTCTGAATAATGCCTTTACAGTCATGAGACAGAGCAAGGTTAGATATTAGACAAAAGACCACCTGCTGAACTGGGCTGTTATCATTTGACACATGGGAAGCCAATTTCAAGATGTTATGCATTAATGAATTGCCAGCTGCACTTCGTGCAGATGGAAGTGATGATTGTCCACCACTGGCCCAACAAAGCGAAGCACAACCTTAAAGCAATGAGACATTTATCATATTAGAAATGCAGATACGTATTTAAAAGAAAAATCTATAGAAAGAGCAGTGCAACTGCTCAAACAATGAGATGGAACTTTTGAAAGATTTGTTAGCTATCTTTTATTTCAACCACAATGAAGTCAATGGGACATGCTTTGAACAGAAATGTGCCTGAACGTGGCAGTTTACTGGAATAGGCATCTACTGTTCTGTTGTTCTAGAATGTAAGAGGCGATTCTGCCGTTAAATAGAAGCCGTCGCTCCGCCTCAGAAAGTCTCCTTAAAAACCAGAACATATATCTAATTATACAATTATTTGGCAGTTGAATCTGAAGGGATCCTCTGAAACTGGTTCAGAAAAAGAGGTCTCTGTATAATCTGAAAGGCTTAATGTAAGTTTCTTAGAATATTTTTCTGAGAAATTTAAGCGCTGTCTGCAGCTGTCATTACGTTGTACAACAGAAGAATGCACAATCCTATGCTACAGAGCTACAAAGTTTAAATTAACACAGCAGCAGGGGACAACTATGTTACCAACCTAATATAGACACATGCCTTCTGCACAAATATAGATATATGTCTTTTTTTAGTGGCACTGGCCATCAGCAACAACAGTTAATTTCCTACATGGCAAAAGTAAACAAAAATGAGACACTGTTTAACTGTAACAAATATTTACACGCATTTCTCTGACTACACGAGGAGGAGTGGTTAACCAGTTCAGAGCAGGTAAATTTGGGACACCTCATAAGCCAGCTGTTCCAAACAGAAAGAAAAAACATGATTGATCAGGCAGCACTTGCTCTTCTCAGCAATGAAAATAAAAATGCAGCCTAGAGTCCCTCAGAGTTAAAGAAGAAGAAAGACCATCAGAACTTCAGCTTGATTTCTCGCACGTGGACAGGGCACTACATTTTTATTTTATACTGTGTAGCTGACTAATACGCATCTTTCTTTGGCGCATATTAAAAAAATTTCTTTATGAAAAAAAGCCATTGCAAGCTCATTTAAGGTCTGGAGACATTAACTTAAAAAAAGAGTCATATTTTAACCATGTTAACTCTTTTATGGTATCTTGACGGGGAGAAAGGAACAGACACTTTTGCGTCTCTTCAAGCCACTTGCAAATCATTATCTATGATTTGCTAAATTTAAATAACCAGGATATGGAATGAGACAAATCCCTGCTAGAAAAAAGTTCAGGCTTCTAGTAGTGGGGATAATTATCAATGGAAATAAAAGGTTTGCTCAAATGAAAAGGAGATTCCTTATGAAAAATACACAAATGCAAGCTACTGAGTCCAAGGCATAAATAAATTGAAGAAATTTCATACAAAATTGAATTTGATTGACTATTTCAAAACCAGAATGTTCTCAATAAGGACTGAAGTACAACCCATATGAAGTACTGATACACTGCTCTCTATTAAAGAATTCCTAGAATAGTACTTCTACAATATACTACTCAGCTTGGCAGGACATTCAGTGTAACCTTCAAACATAATGGTTTGAATTAAATGCTATTTAATCCTTTAGTACAATTGTACTCTTGCTAAATCCAACAGTTTGAAACCAGATCTGAACAAAATCTTGAATGTATTAAAATCAAAACTCATGATAGACTTTGATGGACCAGTGCTTTTACACTTTCCTCTTATGGTAGCAATAAACATTCTTTTCCCTTTATTGTGCTTTTCTGTCTGAATTATTCTGGTAAAATATTTTGATGTATTCCACCACAGAGTGACCTTCATACCTGCAGGATAGTTCGCAGTGTAGACACAAAGCAAATGCAGAGCTATTTCCATTGAGGAGTCATCTGCTAAAAACCACGGCCATAGAGAATGCAGAACAGGAACAAGATGAGTTTTGAGTACTGCCATCTACAACAACATGAGGAAAAATTTAAAATGCTATCAATACTTTGAAAATGAAATACAGAGTGAGAAAAAAATATTTTTGTCTTATGTTTAATCTCATGGTTTAAAAGACTGTACGGAGAACTGACACCATAATTTCAACCACCAATGAATTTAACTCTATGCCAGTCAAAAACAGCACATATCTTAATTACTGAAAGACATGCAAACAAAAGTAAAGATTTATTCATTCCAACTGTTCTTGTTCAAGAGCTCTCTATTCTAAAGTTTCATTCAACTTCTTCAAAAGCAATTATTGGCACTCGAAAAGCATGGAAATACAAGAGTGCAGTTTTATACAGAGCAAATGATGATAGAAATCTTCAGTTATCAAGAGCAACCTCCTTCAATCCTCCAGGCAATTGTTTCTGCAGATCCTGATCAAAACAAGAAAAACATTCCCCAATAATCTTAGCTGAGATTATGGCACAACCAAGTTATGGGGACTTCAGGGATAATCAGATGGCTTATTCAGCCCCAAGTGCTCTGCATACAAAAAGGATGCTAATACACGCCCTGGAAAAAGGGTGCTCCTGGAAAGTCAGGAAATCTTGTAGTTCCACCAATGTGTTTGCTAAAAGCAGCCCAAGCTGTATAAATAGCACAAGTAACACAATGCCAAGAAAAATTAAACTGTGAAAGAGAAAGTGGAAATAAATGTGTGAATGGTATCAGCAATAGGAAAGAGGAAGAGCAGTGATCAGAAAAAAAGAACACAGGAAAAAGTGAAAACAAGCAATGTAGTATTTTCGCCATGGCAAAAAACAGGTAGACAGAATTGAAGTTGAAATGAAATTGAAAAGAACAGAGGAAAAAACAGGAATGAAATGAAAAGAAGGAATTCAAGATTTTGAGCAAGAAAAATGATTTTATAAAAAATGGAGGTGAAAACAAAATTGTGTTTTGGAGGATTAGTACAATTTAACTCAGATAAAGAAAAATAAATAGCAAATTATTATTTATGCTTTGGGTTTTGTTTGGTTTTGCATATTTGGTTGGGGTGGTTTTGGGGTTGTCTTTCAGAAAGGGAAAGTAAGTAAGTAGAGAGGAATAAGGAGAAGAAACCACTTTCTAAGATCTGAAGTGTACCTCTATGTGCCTTTCTGGTGGCCCCACACTTTTCTCCACATCCATTTTTCATATTATATGCTTTGAAAATTAGAATTATTGACTTACTCAAAGCAGAAGTGGATACAAAAGATAACAGCCATCTGAAACCATTGGGAGATGATGTTTCCATAAGAACACTGAGTTCCTAATACATGTATGAAATATTCTTAGGAAGTGGGAATAACAATGAAATTTGAAGTATTTCTTGCCATTATTATCAAACTTAAATTTAGCCAGCTTGAAAATAACTTAGGAGTAGAAAAATAAAACTATCTTCATTCAGTAACTGAATGTGCTCACATTACTTCAGTATAAGAATACTTACTTTGCATTCTTCATTTTGAAAGAGGCAGTTTCTAAGGAGCTGCATAGAACACCTCAGTTCCTTAATAAGGTTATCCTCCTATCCAGAGAAAAATAATTGAAGATCATCAATGTAAGACCAGAATGAATTTTGTACAAGGAGGAAAGATATTTCAAAAGAAGAAGTGTAAATCTAAGCTATCAACGTTTGGATCACATCTCCTCAGCAGTTTTCTTCTGATTTCAAGTAGAATTCATCTCAGCTAGCTTCAAGCACGTTTACTAAAGACATTTATAACCAGTTACTTATCATCCTTATCTCTCTTTATAACCCACAGATACTATTTCTAGGGGTACCAATCTGACCAAATGCAGAGATCTGTAATATTGAGCTCCATTTCTTTTGCAACTAATAAAGAACGAGTGGGAACTTTCTGAGTATTTGTTCCATCCTAAAGCACACATCTAAAACAAGTCAAATGAATCACTCCCTAGAAGCATTTATTTTTCTTCTTTGGATAAAAATAAGGTTAAATTAGCTCTGTATTTCAGACCCTGAGATGAGCTCAGTTGGTTGGAGCATGGTGCTAATAATGCCAAGGTTGTGGGTTTGACCTCTATATGGACCATTCTCTTAAGAACTGGACTCGATGATCCTTCAGGGTCCATTCCAACTCAGAATATTCTGTGATCTCTACAGTTGGTCAGACCAACCCATCCTTATATTCCCAGGGTCTTAGTTTCCTATCCTCAACTATAAATATAGAAACTATAAGTAACTTCCAACCTGATAAGAATATTACAAAAATAAATACAGACCTTTGGACAGTGAGGTGCTACACTGAGATTCAAGTAAACAAAAAAATCTGTCTTCATGACAGAGCTGTGACACTACAGGGTAGTGATGGCTGACTGAACTCCTGTAAGGGTGACACACTAAACCACTTCTGAAAGACGACCAAATTCCAACAAGCTTGTTCACCACAGGATACTATTTCTGTCTTATCAAGCATAAAGGAACAAAAATGTAAACTAGGATTCATACCTAATCTCAGACAAGGTGAAGAAACAATGTGTGCTTATAAATCATAATGTACTTATATATCATAAATCATATATTTGATGACATTTAGAGACGAAGTAACAGTCTACTGCAAAAAAGTGAACGAAAGCTAGGTGTAGTAGATCAGGAAGAAACATACAAGTCATTTTTACAAATACATTTTATAACTGCTTTGTCTCACTTCTAGCCAAATAAAATGCTATCCCTAAGACAAGACTCTTAAGACTAGACAAGAATTCTTTCAAGGAATTCTGTATGTATTAATTTAGTTAATAAGTAAAATAGCATTAAAATGCCACAAGCTACAAGTCATATTTAATGTATAAACCTCTAGGAGGTTGAAAAAGTTATGGATTGCATTGATAGCCCTGTTTCTATTTATTTATTTTAGGATACCTTGATTTTTACTAATATATTATTTTGACGTGTTTTTTTGAAAGCTTGGCTACTTGTAAACATTTTCATGCTCTTTATTAACATCACACTAATTATTGGGAAAGAAAAGGAATATCAAGTAAAACACATCAGTTGCCTTGAGAATGAAGCTAGGTTAAACATTTTTCCAAACAATTAAAACAAAAAAGAGGCAGAAAAACAGAAAAAGAAAAGAAGCTGTCATAACTTTCCTTTGAGAGTTGTGCCTTGAAGTGGGCAAAGGGGCGGTTTAGTGAATGATCAGCTAAATCTCCTATGAAAGCAATGTCTCAGCGTCCCCCACACCAAACTGTCATTATGCACCACACGGGATGAACAGCACACTTACACATGATGCAGCAGCCTACAGTCCCAGCTCAGCAGAGAAATCTGCCACAAAGTCTTCTGCAAAGCTTTCAAAGAATTTTCAATTAAGCATAAACAGTTTTCCTGAACTTTTCAGAGGCTCCTTTCCTCCAAGTTCTTTAAAGTTTTAAATTCCTCCTCAACCCAAAAACTACAAAGAACCAGCTGACTTCAACCTTACAGAACATATTCAGGGCAGGACACCTTTCAGCCTCCAACCCTTGAAAAGGGAAAATGAATGTGTTTAGGAAATCTCAAGAAAAAATATGATAGCCTTCAAATGTCAGGGTCAAACTCAATTTTTTTTAAGAGCTCATTGTTATAAAACACAGTTCCATACTCTCACAAATCAAGGCTAATGTCTATACCAAAACCTCAGAGAAAAACACTATTTAGCTGAAGCAAAGCAGAAATACCCTACAGGAAGATGTTGTCTGCAGTTTTTGCTTTATGTGGGAGTGGACAAGATATCAAACTTGACAGCAGAGGTTAATGCCTGCATTTTATTAATTCTCTTAGATGAAAGTGGCAGAAAACAAGCAGATAGCAACAAAAATCTTACGAAACTGTTGTATCATGGTAAGACGTAATTTATACCTAAATGTGGTAAAGAAGATTTGGGTGACAGAGTCTGGAAGAACTGGAAGGGAGATTGAAATAAAGAAGGGTAAATAAATAAATTGTGAATGGAGAGAAGATACTGGGAGTGCAGGCAGTGGAAGGACCACAAGTATGAGGTTAAAAAAAACCAAAACTGACAAGAAGTTAAAAAACCAGGGACAACTGAGTCTGATGACAAGAAACAAGATGTCCAGATGAAGTTTGAAGAAGTACAGAAAAAAAAAATAGAACTAAAAGCCAGATAATAGGAGAGTAAAAAAACTATGATTTACATGCATAAGCAGACTGGAACTGGTTTTGGGAAGGGAGGGAGATTGACTGATACAGGAATAGACAAAACCAAAATAGCTAGCACTGGTTGAAAGACACTGAAAAAACAACTTAAGGAAAACAAAAAATATTATTGTGGAAACAAGATGGAAAAAATTAGCTGGATTAGATAAGGCTATGAAGTCAAGACTGAAAGTCCAACTAAGTTTGAAAACAGTACTCTGATAATGCTCTAAGACCAAATATCATAAATTACAAGCACGACAGATTACAAAAGGATGAGATGTGTATGTGAGTGAATGTCTGAAAGTGAATTTTGAACTCTCAATCAGAAGCCTGCTATTTGCTGCTTTCAGCCAGGATGGACAAGTTGCTAATTCTGATAACCTGGACTAAAAGTGGGAAGTCCTGAATCCTCCAATTAATGAAAAGACATGAGACACAACCAGTAATTCAGAGGCTGATCATGTGTTGTACTTCGCATGTGGACTATTGAGTTTAGGCAAACAGAAGCTTGGAGTTCTGGAAAGAAAAGTCAGTGGCAAAAAGAAGGATTCCTGAAAAGAGATGGTCCCTGACAGAAAGAAATGGGCCCAAAAAGAAGAATGCGAAGATCCTGGCTGGAGGAATAATCTGGCAAATGAGAGAAGATCCTGAGGACCAGAGAGATGCATGGAGAAAAACACCAGGACATGCCCAGGGACTTTGTCCAGTGAACACCCAAGACTGAGCAGCTGCAAAGTATGAACTGATGTGATTTTTTGCCTGACATTCCTGAAGTTGCAGTCATCTCTGTGTTGGAAAAGGTAACTGAAAACTAGTGAGAGCTCTGGGTGGGAGAGCATGTGAGATAATTAAGTTGGTAAAAGCTCTAAAATCATTGAATCTTACAGAAGCTCCAGTATCTGGATCCACTACAAGTTGTCATTTACTTTGTCTCATCTGTGACAGATACAAGCAGTATCTGCCTCAAGAAAGCAAACAAACAAACAAAAGCTGGGAAGTGCCTTATGCTATCAGTGTTCTGGTTTTTATAGCTACCTTTTTTCTCTGTGCTTTCCCAGGCTTTAGGGAATCCAAATTCAGCTGTGCGTGAATGTGCTTCATGTTTTCTATACAGCTGTCTATCAGGTCAGCTGAAAGACAAAAACCAGTAGCATTTATAATTACATTCACAATCAAAAATATTTTATTAAAAAAACAATGTATCTTTCTGGCAATGATCTTGTTATCTTATTGATATCAGGAAATAACAAATGGTTTCTGAGATGAAGTGCATCTAGTTGAATGCTCTCAAGAAGCAAGAATACATTTGAGTCCTCTTGCAATGAAGTCTCGTGAGAGGAATGCTCAAAGGAAGGACTGATAAGATTGAGAGGGAAAGATGATTTGGGTGGAGAGGATAACAACTCATAATTCTTCAGGATATCTTCAAAGATGCTGTTTAGAAGCGTGAAACTTCAAGAGATTAGGGCATCCATTTATATTACCCAATCTTTCCCTAACAACAGCCAATTTGCTGCATCTGTGGTGAGACAAAGGAAAGGAACCATTCACGCGAATTAAAAGTGAAAAATGTTGAGTTAGGCTCCTTTCTTTGGATCTAGAGTCTTTAAGTCACTATAAGATAATGGAGTGACTACGTAAGCAGATAAGGTAAGAGCTACAGATATCACCTGTCTGGACTTCTGTAAGGATTTTGACGCGGTCCTCTACAACACCCTTCCAAATTGGAGTTATGTAATTGACAGGGGGACTGGATGGTGGATGAGGAATTGGTTAGATGGTCACACCTAGAGGGTAGTAGTCAATGGATCATTGTCCAGATCAACACTGGTGACAAGTGGTGTCCCTCGGGGAACCATACTGGGACCAGTACTGTTTAATGCCTTCATCAATAACATAGCAGGATTAAGAGCACCCGCAGCAAGTTTGCAGGTGACGCCAAACTGAGCAGTGCAATTGACAAGCCTGAGGTATGGGATGCCACCTAGAGGGGCCTGGACAAGCTCAAGGTCCAGATGGACCTCATGACGTTCAACAAGGTCATGTGCAAAGTGCTGCACTTGGGCCGGGGCAATCCCAAGTATCAATACAGATTGGGGGATAAAAGGATTGAGAACAGCCCTGCCAAGATGCAATTAGGGTGCTGGTGAATGAAAGGTTGGACATAGCCTGGCAATGTGCACTCACTGTCTAGAATAGGCCAAGTGCATCGTGGACTACATCCAAAGCACCGTGGCCAGCAGGGCGAGGGAGGAGATTCTGCCCCTCTGCTCTGCTCTGGTGAGACCCCATCTGGAGCATTGCATCCAGCTGCAGGGTCCTCAGCACAGAAAAGACCTGTTGGAGGGAGTCCAGAGGCAGATCACAATAATACTGAGAGGGATCCAATACATCTATGAGGACAGGCTGAGAGAGTTGGGATTGTTCAGCCTGAAGAAGAGAAGGCTTCAGGAAGACCTGGTTGCAGCCTTCCACTTAAAAGGAGCTCAAGAAAGACGGGGACAAACTTTTTACCAGGGCCTATTGCAATAGGACAAGGGGTAATGGTTTTAAACTAAAAGAGGACAAACTTAGACTAGATATGAGGAAAAAATTTTTTACACTGGAACAGGTTGTCCAGAGAGGTGGTGGATGCCCCACCCCTGGAAACATTTAAAGTCAGGTTGGACAGGGCTCTGAGTAACCTGATAAAGTTGAAGCTGTCCCTGATTATTGCAGGGGGGTTAGCCTTTAGGCTAAAGGTTTAAAGGCCCTTTCCAACGCATTCTATGATTCCATGATAATGGGATAGTACACGTTGGAAGAGGCCTCCAGAGGTCATATATCCAACCTTCTGCTCAAAGCAGAGTAAGCTCTAAGCAGGCAAGCTTTATCCAACTGGGTCTTGAAAATGTCCAAAGACTGAGACAACACACTATGTCTAGCACTGCTTTACTGACAAAGGGTAAATGTTTATTTACAGGCAGTTTGACTCTCATGTTTCCATTTATGCCCATTCTTTTCCATCCTCCTATACCATGCACTGCTGTAACAAACCAGTCTCCGACTTCTTCAAAATCTTGTAGGTACAAGAAGATTGCTATTAGGTCCTCCCAAAACCTGCTCTTCTCTGGGTTGGATATAAGTCAGTTCCCTCGGCCCCTTCTCGAAGGACAAGTGAACACAACCACCCTTATGGCCCTCTGGTGAACTTGCTCCAGTTCATTGACATTTGTTCTACTGGGCCAAAACTGGATGCACTAGTCTAGATTTAGTCTAACAACTGCTAAGTAGAGGAAAGAATATTTTCCCCTTGATCTACTGGCTGTGTTCCTGTTAATACAGCCCAGGATGCTGTTAGTCTTCTCACATTCAGCTTGCTGCCTACCAGGCCCTTTTCAGCTCTCCAGTCAGCCTCTACTGCTGTAAGGGCTTGTACCTTTTGAGGTGCAGGACTTTGCATTTTTAGAGCTACAGGTGTCTTTAGAACACTGCTTTGAACCCCAGAAGTCCTCTTCCTCTTTTCTAAGATCTGTGTTGCCCAACAACAAGGATGACTTGAAAGCTGCTCTAGCACAGAACGATGCACTTCCTGCAGTGGAAGTGCCTTCACAGGAAGCGAGATCTCAGATGATCTAGGAGGTCATCAACAGAAGAAGAACCCCGATTGAAGCAAGGGCTGAGTACCAAACCAATACACTGGGAAAGAGCAGAAAGCGTAAGACTTGAAGTTGAGTTTTCTACTACTACTATAGGGATCAGACACTGAGCAGATCTGTCTAAGCTATCTATTTCAGTGTACTGTAGGTTTAAAAAGTGGAAAAAACAACTGAGAGATGTAAGTTACAGGAAAGCACCCAAGACAAAGTGCACTTGGACTGATCAAAAGGTATGAAATGCGTTATATGTGAGAAATGCAAATTCACCACTCTCCCCTGTGTTCTAGAGGGCACAAAAAGCCTTTGATTAGAAGTTGGTTTACTACTGTAAAGGGAAGAAGGTCTTACTTAAACTGTAAAATGACCAAAGAAACAGAGTCAGGGAAGAACAAAGCTGAGAAAAAGAAGTCTCCTCTTGTCCAGGTACAGCCAGAACTCAAAACACAGAGCATACTTTCACCTACAAAAGCATTGGAAGATACTGCCAGTGAAAAATCTCCAGCTTCTAATGGATGAATATGCCATTAGTGGTAAAAGCTAACAGGTCTCTTCTTACTCCAACACAGAGCTGTGACTTCACCACAGGGTTTTAAACTGGCTACAGCATAATATTTCATCTGCAGCTGAAAACTTTAATTATTAACAAGATTCCTTAGTGAAAATCTGAACAAAACCCTGCCACTGAAACCTAGGTCTTCTGCTTTGAAAAAAAAAAATTACAATTTAAAGGTAATATGTAAAGCACCTACAAGCATTTGATTCGTAAATGATTTAACATACATTTTGAAATGCTCACCTTCCAAAGCACATTTCTGGGCATTTTTACTGACAGCTAACAGAGACAGCAGTGCATTTGTAGCAACTTCTTTCAGCACATCCTTTGAAGATTTTCTTTCAAGGACCTACAAAAATGCAATTTCATTACTGAAATGAAAAAGTGACCATATTAAAAGTAGTATTCATAGCTATAAATAGGTTGTCAAAGTCTATATTTTCATTTGGATGATTTATCACTGCATTCCTATACAGAGTTCTCCCTCTCTATATTCATATTTATAGTCAGTCTGCATTAAAGTGTTTCATTATTTTTTGTAACTAGTTTTTTTTCTTAAATTAAATCTTTTTCTTTTTGCTCATAAGCCCACTCCTCTTACTCTTTTCTTAACATTCTACCTTTCTAAGGCCTAGATTCCAAATCCTGGGATTCCATACTTTTCCTAATATTCAGGAATAGGCTTGGTATTGCAGACAATTCACTCCTTCAACACAATGATGATGAAGAGACATTAAATACAGTGAAATTCCATTAAAAAAAATCACTAGTAATTATTTTAGATATTCTTCTAACCAGTGAAAGATGGTAGCTTGTCTTATTTTTGTGAGGCCTTTGTGAGCATCACCACATTTCTAATAACCTAAGCATAAGCTCTGTGTTTTCAAAGGAATATTTATTTGGAGTCATACAACAAGATAGTTGAAAGACAAGTAGCGGTCTGTGCTTCATAGATTATCCACTAGAGAATTTTGCCTATCTAATAATTTTCCCAAAAATACC
Organism: Mohoua ochrocephala; assembly: GCA_013398855.1. Lineage (NCBI taxonomy): Eukaryota > Metazoa > Chordata > Aves > Passeriformes > Acanthizidae > Mohoua > Mohoua ochrocephala. The sequence goes on along the minus strand of VZTA01026007.1, from coordinate 14,948 downwards.
ATGCCAATTCTGACATCCAAAATAACAGAAAACAGCATCCATTGCAATCAGGAAAAATATAGGAAAATAAGAACAGTTGCTGGATCACAGCAAAAAGAAAAACATATTTTAAAGTTAGCCAAAAATGCAAGATCTTAAGAAAATCTTAACACTTTAGACAGAAATCTCATGAGTACCTATCCATAAGACCTCAGAGACTGTAACTCTACAGTCACCATATATTAATGGCCTAACAATTTTTTCAAATTTTCATATGCAATACAATAGCGATGTACGCTCTAAGGTCATCATTTGTTGAAATGCTCACTGTAACCAGGAGTGAAAAGGTCAAGGAATAAACACTACTAAGTTAATAACTAGAAAAAATCCCAACACCTCATTGATAAGGACAACTGTCACCAAAGCAAAGCACCGAAGCATGGACTGGGTTCTGTGTTTATAACCAACAAAAAAAGAAATTTACATTTAGACTACAACAGTTTTTATTAGATCTGGTGTGATATCTCAAATCTAACAGCAACACAAGGATGTTCGAAGTAAATTAACTGTTTTTCTGTTCTGATAGGTGATGGTTTCTTTTCAAATTAAAGAATTTTGATGTTTGAGTACTCAAAAGTATAGAAAGCTTAAACTAATTTACACAAGCCAGGAAAGAAAAAATTGTTGATTTCCAGCAATCCTGCATAGTCTAAGATGTAGGTTTCGTGACTTATCCACTCAAAAGCTTTTGCCCTTTTAAATTGCTAACTGTTTTTACTTTTTCTTAATATTCATGGAATATTTTAGTAATAAAAACCATATTTCCTATCAACCTCTTGGGTATTTTCCTGTAAGTATTATGTGGCAGACTAGAACTGATCCAATAATTAAAGTGAGTTGTCCTGTACCTGTATCTTTTTCAAAAGTTTTAATTTCATCCTACTATTTTCTAAATTTTATCTTGAACACTAGCAAAATTCCATTCTTTCTTGAAGTACGCTCTTTTATGCATTTTTTCTTACTCTGCAATCAAGAATTGCAGTTCATAATAAAGAAAGAAAATTTATGTCAAGCATAGGGAACACAAGTAATTACAAAGTAATTAATGATTAACTACTAGTTGAATGGAAAAAATAACTCTATAAATTTCTAATGCCTTGTGCCAACAGATTCTATAGTTTTAAACTAATATAAAAGTATTAAAATGAGAATGGATACTTTATTCTTTTTTTAAATTATGCTGTATAATAAATTTAAGATGTCCCATAAATCCATAGCAGATCTGGCTATGTTAGTCTGCACCTACTGTGAGTTAGTTGAAGGGGAGATCACAGCCTTTCTAAAATATTGTAAGCTTTATATCTAGAAAAAAAAAAAGTTAGGGCCAAAATTTGAGAGTTTATGTATAGATTATGATTTCCTTATTAATTTTATTTCTGATCTTAAACACACGTACACAAGGATTAACATTTACATACACAAAACAATCAAAGCCTTTCAAAGTCAGCATGTGCACTTACTCTATTTCTTGTATGTGATAATGAATACCAATTTGAGACATGGTCTACTAATGTTCACACCTGCACACTGGGTACTAAATTAGCATTTGCCACTGCATATATCAGGTATTCTGTAGATTTTATACATTTAGGCTGATTAACGGAGATGACTGTTTGTTTGAAAAATCTCCCATCCTTTTCTATGTTAGCCAATTACTTGCTTGACTGCTTCTCTTTAGGAGTGGCTCTCCTGGAGAAAGTCCATATTTAAATCTTTTGGGTTGTTTTTCCACTTTTTATGGTGGTTTTGTTTAGGTGTTTGTTGTTTTAATAGCTTAGTTTACATCCCAAGGGCTCCTCATTCCACTGTCCTCTCAATGACCACCATGAGGGGGTGTAAATAAATACATGTACTTTGATCTAAAAAACTGAAGCTGTTTCTTTCTTAATTCTGTTATTCTTTCTGGGAGATCACAGGAGCTATGTAAGGACCCAGAAAGCATAGGCTATCTTTTGAACTCTTTTACGAACAAAATGCAATGCCTATCTACATCTCTGAATAGTTGAAAAGCATGTTAAAAGCTGATATCTCTTACAATACTCAAACTATGTCTGATGTCCTTTCATTGACCTGGCTGCAGTTCATTCTTCAGTGCATCAACTTTTTTCTGCTGTCATCATCATAATCATCCCCTTTTGCTGGCAGATACATACACTTGCATGAAAAAAAGCAGTTATGTGCACTTGTGTGAAAATAGAGGAATGTTACATGTCTTTATCAGACATACTCTCATGCAACCACACTTTTTGTGCCAGAGCCAAGGACTTTTGTTTCAGGCATATATGCAAGCACTAAATACAAAAACCTAGCAGGATATTTAGTAAACTATGGGATTTGAACAAAGTGCCCTTATTTTGCTTGAGTCTCTGAAAATCATGTCCTCACAGGAAAATGCTGTGCACTGAAATTATGTGAAATTGGTTGCCAAAACCAGAGAGAATTCTGGTTTCAGTGGCCTGTAGAGTGACCAAGAAAGACCCTCTTGGGAAGTTTTTCCTCCCTGAAAGACAGCAAGTTCTCAGTGGACAGAATGCTATGCCCCAACAGACATGATAGAGCCACAGTGCTGCAACAGAGCAGCAAAGGAACACAGCATTTGTGACAGATACCAGGACGAGTCCTAGTAGGAGTAATGTTATTCTACAAGAATTCAGCATTCATGGGAAGAGAGGAGATGAATGCTAAGAGAGTATTCTTTTGGTCACACCATCCAATATATGACCAATAAATGTCAAAAAAATATGTTTTACATAGCAAACTAGTACTAAGATACTTACTAAAAAACCAGTTCTAAGACAATGACTTCAGAACAATAGAAATCACAAGTTACATTACATAAATTGTGCATCATTCAGGAAAAACACTACACTTCTAATCATAGATCACTATGATTGTTACAGTGACAAACTGCACATAATTTAAAGAAGGACAACAAGTATATAGATAAAAGAACTAAGTTGTGAGGGAAAACAAATCAGACATGAATTTCACATATAACTTTGCTTACTACTAAGTGATGGAAGACAGTGTACCAATCCGTAAACAAGGGAAGGATTAAATATAAAAGAGGTAAAAGAATCAAAGATGCAAAAATATATCCTGCGATCACATTGTCGAATTTTAAATACCTGAATAATTAATGCAGTAAGTTGAGTTACTGGTGCCTGGCATCCTTCAGCGTGATTCAGAAGAAAGCTAATAGTTGGAGTCTGACATACACTCTGTTTATCCTGAAGCTGTTTTTTTCCTTCCTCATTCAAAAGGACAGAGAGGAACTGTAAACTAGCCACATATAAAGCAGGATATGTGGTAGACAGATGAATGCAATCAGAAATGGTATCTAAAAGGTTAAACAAAAAAATTCAAATTTTTACCTTTCATTATGAATAAAGCTCAGGTATACTTTAGAACACAGAAAGACTTATCAAAGAAAGCATGTGAACCCAGAAGCAGTTACACTGTGCACTGCCCAAGGAACTTTACAAATTCTACGCATCTAATAAGTCTTTAAAAAAATCTAAGAAAGAAAAGCTTGAGTTTTATAAGGGTTGAATGAATTAATTGCTCTGCATTCATTTGACTATAAAGCAAAAAAGCAATCTCCATTTCACTCAAATCACTCATTTGTCCAGTAATTTCTTGAACTCTTCTCACTTTATCAATGGCTTACATTATAAAACAAACAGTATCCATTAGCTGCTTTATTTGCAATTGGATTTGGATTCACTAGATCTCTTAACATGCACAAGCTCGTCTGGACTATGTTCATACTTCAGTATTGAAGCACTTCACAGAATCCTGCCTAGCTATGCAAGTAACTAACGTAAGAATAATTAAAATATAAAGAAACAAACAAATCCCTCTATAATAATCGTGAATTCCTATGTCTCTTCTCTCCCCCCAAAACTTGCCTTTCCTTTTCTACAAAACATTTAAAAAAAAAGAAGGGAAAAAATTGAAGTGCTAATGGATCATTTCACAAATGCCACATTTGGTTAAGGTTTACAACTACAATCATTAATCCATACATGTGAAGAAAACAAAACAAGTCAGTCAAGCTCTGAATACATTTGGTTTTCGTTGTGCATATCTCATCATTAATTACTTAACAGCATCTAAACAGGAATGACTCTCTTTTCTATTTGTTTATTAGTTGCTAGGAAAAAAAAAAATCCAGAAATAGTCATTACCAATTACTGCTGTACAGTGATTTGCAAGGGCTGCTGTCACAGATGGAAAAGATATCTGGCCACTTTTCCACAGTAATGTAGCTAGAAGGCTGAAGAAATCTACCCATGTTTCATGAAGTACTGATGTTAACTCGGTATCTGCAAAGATAACACAGGAAAAAACCAAACTGTTTCCAAATGTGCACAGACCTGGAAAGCTGAGCCTGACCACACCTGTCCATTTACGTGAAGGGGGTAAGTAAATGAAGAGCTGCCTCTGTCTGGTTACAAAGGAAACAAAGTACTTCATTACCCAACCCATCTTTGGGGCGTATGGTGAGAATCTTGAAGGTGTTCTCCAAGAGAGGTTTCAACAGTTCATCCTGGCTTACAAGATGAGAGTCCACCAATAAACACGATTTTAGAAGCCTGGACACAGATGACAGGTACTGAAGCAGTAACAAGACCTGTTAAATATTTGTAGAAAGATATTAAATAAAGCCATATTTTTACACCTTCCACGTTATTTTAAATTTACTCACATTATGTCAACTGATTCATAACATTTTGAATTAATATACACCACTTAAAATAAATAATAGGACATCTATTAAAAAATGTTTCTCCTAATTTTTACTGTAGAAGATGAAACAGAAACCCTAGTCTGGAAACATATGTGTGCAATCAATTTTCTAGTAACAAAGCAACAGTTCCTTGTGAGAAGGTCATGACTCTTGCTACATGTACAGCAGCATACTCATTGGAAGCTCACAAACATAAAAATGGTCATTAATACTGAGGAATACATGTGTCTTCCTAGAAACAGAAGCTGACATATTTATTTTCTCATAAGTATTCTGCAGAAACATATTTCTTTAATTAGAGGAGTAATTTTCTTCAAAGTAAATTTGAATGCAGAGCAGCAGAAGCTATGAAATGGTGCTATGTCATGAAACAATATGTTCTACATATTGTATACACAGAGTTAAATTTGATAAAAAGGTAGTTCTATCAGCAGTAACTCTTTATGGTTTGCATACATCAAAATTAGTTGAGAACTACGTAAGTGTCTGCAGGATCACAGACAAGACAAAGCAGCCATGTTTGTTACAGACAATATATCCAATGTGTCAGCAACTGTATCTAGCTCATACTTCATTAACCTACAAAAAAATTCTATTATATAATTTCTTCTTATATAATTATATAATTTCTTCAATGGCTAAACTCAACTTTTACTTTTTAAAGGTAATTAACTTTCAGTTTGGTCATTCTAATTATAGTCCTAACACAGAAATTAATTCTTCCATGTTGAATAAAATAGTTTATTTTCACTTAAGCTTTGTCAAAAGCAGAAAGATTCACATGAATGTAGCCTATAGCAGTGTGTCTGGACTATGTTAATGAATATAAATTATGCTAACATAATTAAATTCATAACTTCAAAAAATCAGAAAGTAACAAATGCTTCTCTAACCTGAGCTTTTACATGTTCTATATGACATCGATGACCCAATGGAGCTTTCAGTTCCAAGATACATCTTTCAACCAGACTAGCACTTACAAGACTGAAACAAAATAAATTGGTTAGAAAAATAGTTAAATAATTAAATGTTCTGTTAACTTAACATTCCAGAG
>VZTA01026006.1:14367-37930 GCA_013398855.1 Mohoua ochrocephala | reverse complement strand
GAGACACCACCTGTGTCACCTCCGTACCCACGTCCCCTCCCTCCCGTGTCACCTCCGTGCCCACCTCTCCTCCCTCCCGTGTCACCCCCGTGCCCACCTCCCCTCCCGTGTCACCCCCGTCCTCCTCCCTGCCTCGAGCAGGACGGTGCTCACGGATCCCCAGTGTCAGCTGCTGCAGCTCCAGCACAGTCCCTGGAAGCAGCAGCTCCTGCTCAGAATTCCTTGCTCGGATAAACCTTCATAACGCTGCTGGCAGCCGGAGCCAGCCCTGCCTCGAGCTGACGGGCCGCAGCCGTGCGGTTTGGCATTGCTCGAGGAAATACTTCTGCAGCTCCAGGAGTGTTTGGACAAAGCTCTCGGGCACATGGTGGGATTGCTGGGGGTGTCCTGTGTAGGGCCAGCAGTTGGGCTTGATGACCTTGTGTGTCCCTTCTCACTGAGGACATTCCGTGATTCTCTGCTTGACCCAAATGCAGAGCACGAGGAGAAGAATCCTGCTCTTGTATCAGATAATGAGAGTTTTGGTCTCCGTTGGGCCTGACTTTCACCCAGTGTCATAAAATTTCACGAGAATGACATTTGTGCAGCTATTTTTACTGGCCTTTTAAAGCCGATTCTCATTTCTGTTGGTAGGAATTAGTCCTGACACTTCCTGGTCAGTGTGACCTTGCTTCCCAGCGAAGTGCTGATTTCGTTCCACCGTCAAATTAATTACAAATGGGAGATAGTTCATAGGGATTAATTAGGGCATGGATGTACCATATGGATTCTGGAGCAACAGTTGGTACCACCGGGTTCTGCATTTTCACTGGGTGTTCAGTTGGTGTTTGGAAATGAGAGGGGGAACAAAACCCTTCTGTCTGACAGACCGTTGTTATTATTATTGTTGTTATTATTTCCATGTCTCCTGCCTGCTCTAAGTCAAGGATAACTGGTTAAGAAAAACCCCAAACTGTCCCTTCCTGTTAGAAATCCGTGTCCCGGGGATGTTCAATGAACCAGCTGTCAGTGCAGTTACCAAACCCTCCGTTCTTCAGGTCATTTAAGGGAGAAAGTTGTTGTTTTCTGTCAAGACTCGTGTTCAGGAAAACGCAAGGTGCCCTTCTCTGTATTTTTGGTACTTTCCGAATCCGTTCCAAAGTTGTGCTTGTGCTTTCCTGAGGGAACGAGCCGGCTCGGTGCTGGGGAGCGGGATAGGTAAGGATTTTTAGAGGGGAATTTGAGCCTTTACTGCACCGTTTGACTCCGAGGGAAAGTCCTGGATTTCCAGCAGTGCCCGCATTAACTCCGGCGCTCCCGCAGCCCTGGGCAGCAGCGGGGACGGTGCTCTGCGGTCTCTGGTGGCCCGGCGGGGCTCGGCGGGGGAGGGCTGAGCTGTCACACATTTCGGTGTCTGGCGAATGCGCGACTCGGGGCTCCAGCGAGGGGCTGGTCCTCAGTGACACCGAGGTGCAGCGGGGGAGTGCTGGGCTCTCCCCGTGGCGGCCGGGGCTGGCCGGGGCTCTCACCATGTCTGCGGGCGCGGAGGCGGCCAGGTAAGAGCTGAGGGGCTGGGGCTGGGCCTGGGCTGAGCGTGGGGTCTGCTCTGCGAGCCTTTCCCTGGCTCCTTCCATGAGAACCAGCCCTTTGCGGGGTGTTTCTCCAGAATGAGGAATTTGTCTGACATTTCCCAATTGAAATGCCGGCGCGTGGGGCAGAGCAGGACCAGGAGCACGGTGACACGTCCCCTTGGAGGGTTCACATCCCATGGAACTTGTTTTACAAGAGCGTCTCTGGTTTTTGAACGGTGTTGAAAGCACGACCGGCTGCTCCTTGGGTTTGTCACCCAGCACCTCTTGTCCTTTTGTGTTTATCAAGTTTTAGATCAGTCCGAGTGATGAAAACTTATTAAAAACATTTTACTGACAGGCTGTTCCCTTACCAAAGGGTCTGACTGCCTTTAGTGCTTTTGTGGAGTTGTGAGTTTGTCCTGCCACTGATGGAGGGGACTATTGAGTTCCTGCTAATAGAAGACATTTCCTTTTACTTTTCTTAATTGATACAACAATATTACAATTTGGGGGTTTTTAAAAGCAGCTCAGAGGTCTGAATGCAGGGTTCTAAACGAGGAATTGTCGTGGAATACCCGTTTCCTAGATGTGTTCCATCCTCAGCCCTTCAGTAGGGACTAGTTTTGCCCCTCATTTCAAAGCAAACACCCAACTCATCACAGATAACGTCCAAGAGAGGCAAATACCAGTAAATAACTGGAAAATTTGGGTCAAGGACCGAGAGCACAGCTCTTGCTTTGAACACGGCAGAGAGGAGCCCCGAGAGGGTTGGGAATGTGCAGGAGGTGAGGAATTCCAGGGGTCCCAGCCCTCGGTAGGGGGAGAGTTAAACACAGATGCTGGGCAAGCTGAGACCAATTTTAAGAATTTAGCAAAGATTTTGGTACACCCTGAAGAGTTTTAATTGTAGGCACAGCTTTTCTAAATGATTCTGTGGTTCTAAAGGTAATTGGTGTGGAAATTACATTGCTTAGGTGAAACTTTATCTTAAAAAGTCTTTCCTGGGTTTGGATGGTTCTAGAGTTTACGAGAACAAAATTCTTATAAGCTGTGAAGTCTAATCACTGATGGAGAGTTTGTGATGAATTTTAAGACATAGATTTGCTGATTTAGTAATTTGCTGACTGCCATCAACTTCTGTGAGTCAAAAAAAATCCCCAAACTTTCCTCATCCGCCGCTTTTGCCAAGGAAAGGGTGAGCCCCAGTGCCTGAGGTTGTACCTAGGTGTGATCCAGCCTCTTAGGACCAACAGAGCAGCCTAGAAACACCCAGTCAGGGGTTGGATAATCCTGGAGGTGCCTTCCTTGGGTGTGTTATGGATCAGGTCACTGAAAATCCAGCGCCTTGGTGCTTCTCCGGGGAGCTGGAGCCGGGGAATCCGGAGCTGCAAGGGCTCGGCAGTGCCGCTGGTGCTGCAAATCTGGCGAGCGAAGGCTCCTCATGGAATGGTGAGCTTTCCATGGAGAGCTGCTGGAACACCTCAGAGCGTGTGAGCCCAGGCAGACCCTGCTCACTGGGGTGGATTTTGGGGATTTGTGGTCATTGGCACCTGCAAGGGGCCGCTGGCTGAGGAAAGAAGTGATGGAATCGGGAGTTGCACTTGGATGATCCTTGTGGGTCTTTCCCAACTCCGGATATTCTATGATTCCCAGGAATCAGGCTCACCCTCAGCATGGAGCTGGGGAGAGGGGGCTGATCCTCTTGCCTTACACCACTTCAGATTTTCACCACCTGTTCAAACATGGGAATCACGAGGAGCGTTGCCTTGTACCTCTGCCACGCCTCACCCTTCCTGCTCGGACAGGATTCCCTGAGCCCCGGCAGGAACTCGGACAAGGGTAGCGATCATTAAACACTTGGAGTGAAACCCTGGTGGATAATGGACCCCTTTGTTGTCAGTCCCGGGGGATGGGCGCTGCTGCCTCATTAGGGGGAAGGTGATCCTTTGCTCCCCCCCTGCTTCCAGCCTTTGTGTTCTGTGCTGCCACTCCACAGAGTTGACTTGTGCTCCAGATTTACGTATTTTTCAATCTGCTTAATAGGAAGCAAATTATTGCCCTGAAAAAAGTTCCATTAACACTCCCTGATTTTTATGGTGGCTCTACCTTATCCCTGCTGACGTGTGCGGGGAGGCACATTCCTGCCCAGCAGGTGGGAGACTCCCTGAGTTACAGATGGCCCCTGGATCCCGCTGCCAGCCCCTCCCGAGTGGCTGCAGGGCCAGCTCCGTGTGCCCCGCTTTGGGAGGGTTTTACTGCAGGAGCCCCTGGCATTAGCAGCGTTTCCAGCTGGTCTCGGCACTTCCCGCGAGCAGCAGGAGTGCAATTCCACTGTCCCGTGCCTGTGCCACGGAATAACAGGCTGTGCTCTTTTGTTGACTCCAGTTAGGGTTAATGATGGTCAAATTGTATTAAATCACATTTCACTTGCTGCGTTCAGTGTTGCTCGATATGGAAATTCTGCTCCTGAACAAGCCCATATTTTTAAAATGTCAAAATCACCAAATTTCCCGTTCACTGCCCATTCTTGGTCCTGGTTTTGGGAGGCTCGTTGCTTTCCGTTAAAAGCTGCAAAAAGGAATTTATCTCCAAAATTCTCCTTGGAGGGGAAAGGGCAATGTTCACATTTCCTTTTCTGACCTCCTCATACCATAAATATGAATTGTTATCGCTGCCCGGGTAGTGACGCACAGTTCTCCCCAAATTCAGGACTGTCTGGAAGATCCGGTTGGGATTTTTAAAAACTTGACTTTGTTTTGGTTTAAAATGAAGATTTAAGGTGAAAGTTCCTGGATGTGGTGTGGGATAATTGACATCCACGATGTGTGGCTGGGCAGTTGTGATCTTACTGATAATTTCTGGTGAAGGAAATAACTGAGAATGGCAAATATTGGAGCAGAAGGAAATCCCTTTTCCTTCTGCAAACGCAGAGAACTTGGTTTCATACCTCAGCGCTGGCCAATAATTCCTCAATGAAGGAAGAATGTGATTCCGTTTCAAAGCAGAACCCAGGGCTTTAAGCAATAACACAAGTTACAAGGTTTTCTGGCTATAAATAAAAATCTATATTTGGAAAAAACAAATAGTGTATTTATGGACAAAACTGTATTAAAGGAAATGTGATGGAAAAATTGAGTCAGATGAGCTGATGTATGAGGCATTTCCCTCTGGAGTCACTGGGCTGAAAAATGTTTTATATGCCTAAACTTGAACAGATGCTTCAGCACACACACACACACACACACACACACACACACACACACACACAGAGTCCTCCCCCGGTTCATATTAGCAGTTCTGCTCATACCACTGTGATTAATTCCCAGACCAGCCTGGTTTAGGCTCTTTTCCGGGGGCTCGGGGGTATTTCCAGATCATCCAGGTACTTAAGCCGTGCCTAGCTGTAAATAAGCGAGCAGCCCGGATTATTAGCGGGATTTGTTTCAAGCTTTGCATTAGGCATGTGCTTAAATGACTCACTGAGCTGGGATTTACATTTTTACACGGGAGTTAAGGATTTCTCCCTGTTACCTTGCCTAGATGGAAATCGGTGGAGCCAGCCAGCTTTTTTGCCTAAACAAGTCCACGAAACCAGCTTTGGGCTCTCGCAGTTATTAGTTCCAGCTTTTTAGTTACAAATTTGTCAGAAAACGAGTCTGAGTGTGCGTGCCTGACCTCGATTGAGATACTGGTGAAGGAGGGAGGGAGGCATCCATATGGATGACCAGCAGATTGTGCCTCCCGTCCTTTCCAGTCCGAATGTCGCAGTCGGTGGCGCTGGGGGAGGCTGACAACTGCATTTGATTGTTTTCCATTGAGCCCCCGCTCTGGTGTCCTGCTCAGCCGTTCACCTGCTGTCCTGGGGTGCAGTGTTTGCCCTGTAGGCAGCTGTGCACAGCATTCCCTCTCTTCCAAGCACCCCCAAAGTCTCCCCGAAAAGTGCCACGTCTCGGGGATGCTCCTTTCCATTTTGCTTTTCTGATGAAGGAATGTAGAAAGATGACTTCTGGGTCTAAACACGGGTCTGGCTGTGGTGTGCCTCGGGAATGCAGCTCCTGCAGGATGAGGGATGGTGCTGGGTCTAAACACGGGTCTGGCTGTGGTGTGCCTCGGGAATGCAGCTCCTGCAGGATGAGGGATGGTGCTGGGTCTAAACACGGGTCTGGCTGTGGTGTGCCTCGGGAATGCAGCTCCTGCAGGATGAGGGATGGTGCTGGTGGCAGCAGGGGATGGAACTCCTGCCCGCGGTGACATCCCGGCGTGAGTGGTGCAGCCCTGCCAGACTCGGAACAAGCCATCGCCTGTGAAGTTCTGTATCTCTCTCATGCTTAAAATAGTCAAGAGCCTGGAAGGGTGATTGTATGTCTTGTGTGTGCCCATGTTCCCTTGAGGGGGAGTTTTGACTCCCTGTTAACTCCTGGAAGCCTGGCTCTGCTGTGGATTCAGGGACACAGATGCCACCCAGCGCTGCACAGTCCTGAGGTTAGAGATGTGTCCGTGGGCAGGCGAGGGGGTGGGTGGGGGCTGTGCACGTGGGGCTGGCCTTGGTGTCAGCACATCTTAAAAGGGCATAAAATTAAAACAGTTAAAGTTCCTAATGTGTCTTGCAGGTGTGCTGCCCTGCACGCAGCATGGCCTCCTAAAAATCTGAAAATCTCCTGATTCTCGTGGTAAACATTGAAGTAGTTGAGAAATGACTGAATTTTCCTTGCAGCAGATTCATTCGCAGGAGTTACTCAGCTGGTGCTCAGATATGTAGTTAAACTATATTGAAATGAGAAGAATTTTCATAGTGGAAACTGTGATTCCTGAGATATTAAAAAGCAAAATAAAATTGAAGTGTTTGGGAGGAAGCACACGGCGATCTTCCACCGAGCCATATGGAAATTATCTTTATTCCTTGGTTCGTGTGAAGTCTCTGCTCCTTCTGGAGCTGCCTTGGAGCCTCCTCCTCAGTGCTGTCCCCAGCTTGGTTTGTATTCCTTGCCTGCTCTTGCTCTCTTTGCAATCTGTGACCAAACCGTATCGATCCGGGTGTCTGCGGAATCCGATTCCCTGGAGGGCTGTGCTGGAGAGCCGTGGACAGAAATAAATCATCGCTGCCCTTCAGGTGTTCCGATTGCCCGGGATCGTCTGGCACGTACAGAATTCCAGGGGGCTGGAACTGAGCAGTGATTAACAGCCCCACGTACCAGTTCTGTTCCCTTTGGCGTCTGCTGCTGCCTCTCTTCCAGCTGGTTCACGGAGGGGCTTTTTCCCCAACACCTCAGAGCCACTCGCTCCTGGCCCCTTTGGATCAGCCACATGGATCAGGTGGAATCTTGCCCGCTCCAGAGCCCCGTGTCTGACCTGTCCCACGTGGGGGCTGCAGCAGAGCATGGCAGAAGCTCTGGACTCTCTCAACGTGCGACTGCTTTGTGCCTGCAGACTCACCTTGCCTGAGGCACTGCTCTGCTTTTCGGTTTTTGGGGGGTTTTCCTTCTCCAGGCTGCTCCAGGTGTCTCAGCTCCCTGCCTGTTTCCCCCCTCAGCCTTCTTGCTTTTTTTCACTGTCCTTCCCCCACCAGCCTGTCCATGCCTCTTCTCCAAGCTCCTTCTGTTCTCCTCTGTCCCCAGTACAGGAGCTGGCCCGAGTGACCAGAGCCACGTGCCGTGGGTGAGCCACGGGCACTGGGGGGACACGACAGAGTGACCAGAGCCGCACGCCATGGGTGCTGTCACAGGCACACGGTGACACGGCAGAGTGACCAGAGCCACGTGCCATGGGTGCTGTCACAGGCACACGGTGACACGGCAGAGTGACCAGAGCCACATGCCATGGGTGCTGTCACAGGCACACGGTGACACGGCAGAGTGACCAGAGCCGCATGCCATGGGTGCTGTCACAGGCACACGGTGACACGGCAGCGTGAGCTGGGTGTGCTCGTCCTCTGACACTGGCGAAACGCTGGTTTGGGGCTGTGCTGAGCAGTGCCAGAGCGTTCACAGAGCAGCCTGACAGCCCCAAGACCTCCTGCTTGCCGAGGCCATCTCAGGGCATATCTATTTTTAGGTGAAATTGAGATTTATTTTTTTTTATTCAATGTATGCATCACTTTATCCATGTGGAATTCCATCTGCCATTTTATTTCCAGGTTGCATAGACTCATATAGTCCCTGTGCTGCTCTTCGTGGTTGCTTATCCACCTCCCCTTGAATATTTCCATCAGGATCCTGGGTCACATCCAGACAGTGTCCTGGTCTGGCACAGGTCCCAGCCTCTCCCTGTGACCCCTGCTCTGCTCTCCCTCCCCTGCAGGAAATGGCTGTTTACTCCTACTCCCTTGTCTCCCACCCAGCTCTCTCTCCATACAGGGACCGTCCCTTTTCCCGTGGCCTTTCGGGGTCCCTACAGGAAGCCTTAGATGAGAGAGACTCGCAGAGGTTAAAACCCAGGAGATCTGGAGCCCTCTGTGGGGCTGGAAGTGCCTTTGCAGAAGCCACGCCGCCGTTTCCCCTGGTTTGTTGTATTTATGCAGATAATCAATGCCCTCTAGTTCCTCTCTGTGTCATTAGTCCTGTGTGAATGTTGGGTTTGGAGAACTGCACTTTGCCAGGATTTTCTTCACAGCCCCTGTCCTGCAGAGCTGACCTGACACTTGCTTCCCTGTCCCAAGGCAGTTTTAGGAATGGCTGTACCCAGGCTGGGGTCTGTCTCCACGCTCCGTTAACCCCTCGGTGAATCCATCCAGCCCTCCCTGCTGTGACTCCTCAGTTTGGCTCTTTGCTCTGTAACCTCCCCCCCCCAGTCCCTGCAGTGGGAACCAGTTTCCCAGTGAGTCCCGGGGGAATGGGCTGGCGAAGGGCCTGGAGCTGTTCCTGGTGCTGTGAGTTGTGTGTAAAGGAGTCACATCATTTTCCCTGGATGGCTTTGGCATCTCTTTTGGTAGCGTTAAAGCTGAGCCTGTTCCTGGTGGGGGCTTTCTGCAGGGGGACTCTGTCAGGGTGCAGGTGGGAATCTGAAGTGGGAATGGTCTGAGGGCTGGAACAGCTCTGCTCTGGGGACAGGCTGGGAGAGCTGGGGGTGTTCAGCTGGAGAAGAGAAGGCTCTGAGGAGACCTTACTGTGGCCTTCAGCTTATAAAGGGGCTTAGAAGAAAAATGGGGACTTTTTACCAGGGCCTGTAGTGACAGGCAAGGGACAACACTTTTAAACTGAAAGGGGCGGGGTTAGATGGGACATTGAAATGTTTTACCTTGAGGGTGGTAAGGCCCTGGCACAGGGTGCCCAGAGCAGCTGTGGCTGCCCCTGGATCCCTGGCAGTGCCCAAGGCCAGGTTGGATGGGGCTTGGAGCAGCCTGGGACAGTGGAAGGTGTCCCTGCCCATGGCAGGGGAACAACAAGTTGGGCTTTAAGGTCCCTTCCAACCCAAATCAGTCTGTGACTGTGTTTGGCAGGGTGGGTGCGATTGCCTTAATGAGACAATCCACCGAACAACCAGCGGTTCCTTATCAGGAGTGATCTTATCTGCAGAGTGAACCCCTGTCAGAGTGAGCGAGGTGTGATCCAGCAGATGCTCAATTACCCTTTGCATTAAGAAGGTTTAGGCTCTGTGTTAGGAAGGTTTAGGCTCTGTTAGGAAGGTTTAGGCTCTGTGTTATGAAGGTTTAGGCTCTGTGTTAGGAAGGTTTAGGCTCTGTTAGGAAGGTTTAGGCTCTGTGTTAGGAAGGTTTAGGCTCTGTGTTAGGAAACGGCCCAGCCCTCGTGCAGTGCAGGGTCATGCCGAGTAGAGGTGATCTGCTGGCTCCTGGTTGGAGCTTGAAGAGAACACCTACGGAACAAGCATGAAGCTCATTCAGTGACTAACGAGATGTCACCGCCCTCCTAAAATCTTGGAGGTTTGGAAATAAGAATCCGGGGGAAGCTTGGCACTGTCGCCCTGACCACAGTTGTGGCTGCAGTGTCTCAGTGGGTTTTTCCTGCCTCCAGCAGCCCCCCAACACAGTACATGCCATCCCCCGGGCCCCTTGGTGCTCCCCTGTCAGGTCTCATGCCGGGCTAAAGCACTGCAGAGGCTGATCTGCCTTCAATTCGCTGCTAATTGTCCCAATCTGTGTCGATAATGTCTGAGAAAATCCTTGGCCAGGAGAAGCAGTCAGGTGGAAGAACTGACCCGCCTGCCACTGTGTGCTGGGTGCAGTGTGCCTGTCACTGGGAAAAGGGCTTCCGGCCTCCTTTCTTAAAATAGGAGTTCTTTCCAGCTGTTCTCAGGGGGAAAAGCCCCAGTTGGTGTGTGTGCTTCCCAGCTGGAGTGGTGGAGCACAGGGAGTTCATCAGTGCTTCAGGGCTCTTCCCGAGGGGGTCTCCAAGTATTCAAGTCTTTCAGAAAAGGACAGTTTTATGTTTCTTATTTCATTACAGGAAATTTTTTTTTCAACAAATAAGTCACTTAGTGAATCTATGTGCATATTTATATTCTAAATTTTATCTTTGGCAAAATAAAGCTGTTAAGACTCCTGTTGAACTCAAGCTGGGGTAACATTTTAATGCCAGTATGGCAATCTGCTGCCTTACTCTGCTCCTTGCCTCAGAATAAACTGTGTGTAAAACCAACTTTATTGAAGCAAAACTCTTCAACCGTTTCTGTGGTTTAGTAGCACTCGGGAGAGGTTGAAGCAGCAGCAGAGTGAGCGAGGTGCTGGCTTGTTGGGGACCTGTTCTCTGCCAAGGTGCTGTCCTTGGCCGTCCATCCCAAGACCATCCTCATGGATTGTTGTGTCTGGCACAGCTGGTCCTGCTCAGCTTGGTGCTCTCCCCCTGGGGAGATGCAGAGTTGGGTGAAGTCACAGGGGTCTGCAAAGCTCTCTGCTCCTCCGTGTCCCACCAGGGGAACAATCCAGGCCCAGTTCAGCAGAGCTGTTCCGAGTGCTGGGTGGCCTGAAGGCACCAGCACGGCGGGGTTTGCAGTGGTGAGGCTTTGGTTTGCAATGTCCCCTCTGCCTCTGAACACCCTTCCCTCCCTGCAGAGCTGCTGTTATCGAAAACGTGGCGTGGATTTGGTGGAGTCGTAGGCTGAGGCGGTGGCTCCTGCTAGACCAGATGACAGAGCTGGGGAATAAAAGTCTTGTTTTTGAATGTGGGTCACGGAGGAGCAGCTGCCATGTTGCAGGATGGGTGACTGGGGACGTTGTGGCAGACTGTCGGGGCGCGTGGTGTCTGTTTCATTTACAAGCTGTTCGTGGTAGTTTTTGAGGCTTATCTATGAAGCAAACACCGTCGTGGTTTCTCTTGACTGTCATAAGATGGTGGTGGGAGCATGAGGTGTTCATCCCCATCCGATTGCCTCCCGCTCAGCCAAGTGAGAGCCTTTGATTTTGATGTACAGGAGCCGACAGAATTGCTCTCTTTTGGCTTCTCTCTCCTTTCCCGAAATGGCCGTGAGAGTGATATTTGGGTCAGCTGCCTCCAGTGTGTCATTTTCTTTTGACACTCATCCCTCTGAGCGCAGAGGAGGAGCCCGGTGGGGAAACGCTGTGGAGCTGTTGGCTGCGGTGGAGTCGGGTGTAGTTAAAGGGGTGTTGTGGTTATTTGAATCGCTGATCACGTCAAGGCAGGGAAATCTCTCTGATGCCTGACTGGAACGGTATGGGAGTGAGGATGGCCTTCCCCACACCTCGCTGCCAGAGAGCTGGAGGGATCCAGGTAAGCGCATGGATGCTCCAGCCTGTCCAGAGGCTGCTGCTCCCCAGCAGCGCCTGTCCCTCGGTGCTTCCTGGGGATGCAACACCCAGAGGTTCTGTGTGTTCTTCTCTTTGGACCCTTGTGGGGAAGCAGGATTGCTCCGTCTTGCCTCGCTGCAGCGCTCGGGGTCGTGGTCTGAGGTCTCAGGTGGGCCCCGGTGCTGCCGTTCCCTGGGTGTCATCACAGGTGGGTTTGCATTGTCCGGGCTCTGCTCAGCCCTGCGTGTCCCGAGGTGCAGCCCTGAGTTTGCAGCAGGGCACTCTCCTGCCCTTTCTTCCCCTCTGCTGTTCCCAGACTGGCGAGTGTGTCCTGAAAGGGGCTGAATCCCTGGGATTCCTTGGCAGCTGTGTGCAGGAACCCCAGCCCCATCCATCACACTCTGGCTTGAATTGCTGTTGGTCACTCAGGACCTGCCTTTTGTCGTTCTCCTCACTGCAACTTTTCCGTCTTTACCCTCCCATTGCCCATATTTGTTAAAATAACTGCTGGGAGCACAGGTGCAGTAGGCAACAGTACAATATTTTTAATGTTTTAATAATTTATTGTGTTATATCCTGCCAGTGGCAGTAGCACTGGGTGGCAGTTGTCCCGCACTGGCAGGGGGAAGGATCTCAGGTCACAGCTTCACTTGCTCGTGTGGCTCAAGTCCCTGCAACTTGTCCCCTCTCTGTTATGTTTATTCTTACAGGAAAAATTGCTTTGCTGCTGTTGCTGTTGTCCCAGACTGTTCTCCATGGTGCCCAGGGAATGGTGATGGAAAACTGAAACACAGAAACATCGACTTAAACATAAGAAAAGCTTTTTTGACTGTGGGCGTGGTCAGGTGTAGGATCAGACAGCCCAATCTGACCTTTCAATGCTTGTGGGGTCTCCATCCCTGGAGGTGTTTGATAGGATCAGGCTGCCCAGAGACCTTGTGGTGTCTCCAGCCTCAGAGGTATTTAAAACCTGGCTGGACATGGCCCTTCCAACCTGCTGTGGTTGACCCTGCTTTGGGATGTAAAATATGGTGGTTTAAACTCCCAGTTATCAGAACACTGCACATTTCTGAGGGTGATGCATTTGGTACCAGGGAACTTAGGGGTTACAACAGGCACCTTCAGAAGTGACTGAACTAAAGGGGTGGCTCTGTCACTTACAAAGGAGCTGTCACAGCCTCAGACCAGTCGGGTGTTGTTCGGGTGTTTGGTCACATGTTTTGTCAAGAGGTAACGCGTTGTGTGTCTGAGCCAGGGTTTAGTAGCCCTGAGCTGAGGAGCACGTGGTGCCTCATCAGATGGTGTTTGGGAATCTCTGGTGTTTGGGAGATGAGTGCTGTGTGTGATCACCTCATGGAAAAGCCTGCAGGATCCCTGTGGCGTGGGGGAATGGGAATTGACAGCTCGCACTCAGGAGTGTTCTGTGCACCTGAATCCACTGAGGCCACGCTCACCCGGTGTGATGGTCCCTTCAGCTGGTAGGAGCAGTCCTTCTCAAGGATGTCCTCCAGGTCTTTGGATTTGAAGGGTGTTGGTCCCCAGCCCTGTTTGCAGACAGCCTGGGCTGGCAATCCAAGAGCTCAGGATTTGGTTAAACACTTGGTCTCAGAACAGCAGTGTTGGGTGTTTTCTATAGTATGGCTTGAGCTTCAGATTAATTTTTTTTTTTTTTAAATTGTCCTTTACCTACCCTGTAATTCCTTGTTTTCAACATCCAGCTGAATTACACAGGGAGAGCTTTCCCGTGCTGTACTGGCTCCTCTGCAGGAGGAACAAGCGCAGCAGCACCAGGGCCAAGAGCAGGCAGGGCCCGGGGGGTCGTGCTGGACCTGCCGGTGCTGCAGGGGCCCAGTTCCTGCGGGAGCTGCTCAAACCATCCGGGCTCAGTGGGGTTAAACCGTGGTGGAGAAGAGCTGTGAGATGTGTGAGGCTGGAGGAGAGGGAGAGCTCTGGTGGAGTAAACACTGGGTTGGTTCTGAGCTCCAGCAGCTCTTCCTTGCTGGATTATTCCTCCTCTGCCGACCGGTTGTGAAGGAGGGGATTTGTCCCTGCCCCAAGCTCCAGTCCCAGGGCTGTGCTGGTGCCCCAGGGTTTGGTGTCGGTGTGACCGAGGCTGCCCGGGGAGCCGGGGTTTCCGTGCAGGCTGAAGCAGCACACGAGCCTCTGACCACTTTGTGTTTCCTCCTTGATCACATTTCACATCACCGCAGTGCCGGCATCACCTGGGGCTCCTCCTGCCTCCTGATACCTGGCGTCTGCAGGACGGGTGTGAGGAGCAGCCTCAGGCTGGTGTCAGGCTGCAAGAAGTGCCAAAGTGGGAGCTCTCTCTCCCGGTCTCTGAGCTGGAACACCTCATTCCCATCCTTCGGAAGGGATGCTGATTGCTGAGCGTGTGTGAAGGGATTCAGGCTGACACAGACCCCACAACGGGCCTCCGAAAGTCTCCCGAGGTGACGGAGACTGTGCAGCCCAGCCTCCATTTTCCATGGAGCCTGTTGTCACTGCGGGCTCCTGCTCTCAGATGAACCCGAGTCAGGCTCAGCTCGCCCCGTCCTCGTGCTGCTCTGGCGGCCCGTGCTCTTCCACGCCGGGATCCGCGCGTTCCGGGGGGGCCTGCCCTGGACACGCTGCTT
This sequence comes from Mohoua ochrocephala, assembly GCA_013398855.1. Lineage (NCBI taxonomy): Eukaryota > Metazoa > Chordata > Aves > Passeriformes > Acanthizidae > Mohoua > Mohoua ochrocephala. The sequence goes on along the minus strand of VZTA01026006.1, from coordinate 24,050 downwards.
CCCGGAGCAGCACGGTTGCTGTAGGTGCAGTAAAAGCTGGTTTGGGCCAGCACGAAACACGTCGTGATTTCATTTGAATTTTGTCACTGCGGGGGAGTGTTGCTAAAATTGTCACTTGGCTTCCCATGTTAGCAGTACCTAGAGGGCACGCCGAGGCGACCGGAGGTTCATGTCTTAGCTGCAAATTCCAGTTTATCTGTAAGCTGAATGCTCGGGTGGGTATATGTTGATTTTCAAAAAGATACGTACTTGACATCTTTATTTTTTTGACAGCGCAAGAATCTTATTATATCCCTACCTCTTACCCATATTTTCCTGTTCTATTTATATCCCACATGGGATCTGTGGTCTCATAATTCATCGTGGGGTTTTTTAGACTCGGGGGATTGGTCTGGGAATCAGCAGAGCCTTGTTAGCATGCCTGGGATTGGAAGGCACCATTCAGAAATGGTTTCCAAATTGACATTGACATTGTGGCTTTTTCCAAACCATTCTCCGCTGTTGCCACGTGAGCCCTGCCAGATGACAGGGTATTTATTTGAAAGAGTACTGTGTGCTCTCCAAAAAGTCCCAGCCTTTTCCTTCCCAAGTATTCTGTAAGATTAAAAATAAAATTCAATGCACTTTCCTTATTCCTTTTCATCTTCATTGCTGAAAATAGGAGTAAAGTCGGTGGTGATTGAACCCACTTCCTCACGGAGGATAGAAGGGGGACAGCTGTGAGCTGTCTTATCCCGGGGATATCCCCACATCCTTGTGTCACTCAGGAGAGTGGACACTGGGATCGCTGCTCGGGGAGTGCAGGTGGCATCAGCACAGTGCTCACCAGGATTCGGGATGTGCTGGCACCATTCCAGTGCTGGCTCTGGCCACGGCTCTCTCCTTTCTTGAGCAGTAAAGTCTTACTCGTTTACCAGGTAAAAAAAAAAAAAAGGAGCCCCTCTGCTTCCTCAAAAGTACTTGTAAATCATGTAATTTCTTACTTTTCAAAGTAAATGAGATTTGAATGAATAATGCTAATTATTCATTCATCCTAATTCAAATCCTATTTTAATTAGCCCGTGGGCCCAATTTCACTTTCATGCAGCATGAAACCTCTTTTGATTAACAACAGAATTGCCGTGCATTTCTTCTTTTTCCCTGCTCAGCACATGTCTTTTTAAACTGCTTAAAAACAAAACAAAACAAATCATTAGCGTGACCTGGGAAGACATAATTTAGGGAGGAAAAAAGTCTTCTGTAGATACATTCATCCTCCTTAACAACTGCCTCGAGGCTACGAACTCTGCAGAGAAGCCTTCTCTGAGGAGGTGCTGGTGAACTATGGAAATTCAGGGACCCTCCACTCCCTGCCAGCACAGGGCAGGGACACCTTCCACTGGGCCAAGCTCCATCCAGCCTGGCCTTGGACACTTCCAGGGATGGGGCAGCCACAGCTGCTCTGGGCACCATGTGCCAGGGCCTCCCCACCCTCATGGTGAAATATCTCTAATGTCCCATCTGTCCCTGCCCGCTCATAGTTTAACAGCCTTGTCCCTTGCCCTGTCACTACAGGCCTTGATAAAATGTCCCTATTTTTCTTACAGGCTCCATTTATACTGAAAGGCCACAGTAAGGTCTCCTCAGAGCCTTTCCTTCTCCAGGCTGAACAACCCCTGCTCTCCCAGCCTGTCTCCATAGCAGAGGTGCTCCAGCCCTTGGAGCATCTCTGTGGACTCCCTCCAACAGGTCCATGTCTGTCCCATGCCGAGGGCTCCAGAGAATTCCCTCCTTGCCTGCTGCCCACGCTGCTTTGGGTGCAGCCCAGGGAACAGTTGGATTTCTGGGCTGTTGCTGGGCCACGTCCTGTTCTTCATCCTCCAGGATCCCCAAGTCCTTCCCTGCAGGGTTGCTCTCCATCCACCCACCCCCAGTCCGTGCTGCTGTTGGGGATTGCCCCAGCCCAGCTCCAGGACCTTCCAGTTGGCCTTGTTGAAGTTCAGGAGGTTCCCGTGGGCCCGCTCCTCCAGGCTGTCAGGATCCCTGGGAATGGCATCCCTTCCCTCCTGGGTACCAGCTGTGCCCCTCAGCGTGGTGCCATCCTTGGACATGCTGAGTCTGTGCCCCGCCCCACCTCTGGCATTGGTGGAATGACGTGAAATGAGTCCTGGTGCCATAGAAATGTCACAGAAGGGCTTGGATTGGACAGGATCCACATGGATCATCCAGTCCAACTCCGTGATCCTCCCAGGCTGCCTAATGCCGACCCAAACCAGCACTCCCTGCCCCCTCATGCTCAGGTGCTTTGGGCTGTAGCTGCCAGTTTGTACTGGGCTGGAGCCATGAGGATCCAGTTTGTACTGGGCTGGAGCCAAGGGGATCCAGTTTGTACTGGGCTGGCCCCAGTCTGTGCCGAGGCAAGGCCGGGAGATGGTTCCGAGGTGTTTGGGATTCCACAGCCCGGCATGAGGCTGCCTTGACACCCACCCCGTGCTCGCTGTCCTGCCCTGCTGCTGCCCTCCATCGTGGGGAATGGGGGCACTGCTGGAGCCTTCCAGCTTCCTCCTTTCTCCTGCCCCTCTGCTGTCCCTGCCACACCTCTGCTGTCCCATCCAAGGGCAGGATTTTGATCATTTTGCAGCAACTGCTGCTCCACGGGGCAGTTCTTCCCTCCCTGAGGTGGGAGGAGGCTGTTGCTGTTAGAGGAGAAGGCTGAAAGGAGGTGAAATTTTAAATGTTTAAATGTTTACATTCATAGCCAACCCCCCCAAATGTTTACATTCAGGCTGGGTAGAGGAGGGGGCACACCCGAGGGGCCCTTCCCTGGCTCTGTGTGAACAACAGCCGCGTTAACTCCAGAAATTCTCCACCTGAAGCTGATTTCTTTTTTCCCATGTACCTGCTCCAAATTCTTCTTCATTCTGTCTGGGTGTCAGCGCCTGCAAAGCTTTAATTCGGGAGCCAGCCCGCTGTCAGGGATGAGCCTCCTGATAGTTCATCATGGATCCTGCCCGCTCCAAGGAGCCTCCTCCGCTGGAAGTGCTGAAATGAACTTATGACAAATACAAGGAATGAAAGTCTCTCTCAAATGCACTTTCTGGCATGACTTAAATTAGCTGAAATTGCTGACATTCTGCCTTTCTCAGATGCGTGTCAGTGTCCATAGACTTTTCTTTCAAACATTGGAAAATTATTGAGTTAAATGTTGCCAGAAACAACAGATGCAGGCGCCGCGGGTGTACGTTGGGTGAAGGTTACTGTGGTGTGTCTGGGTGCTGCAGCACGTGGTGGGGAGGCAGAACGGGCCCCTCTGACCTTGGCTGATCCCACAGAATGGAAGGACACCACCGTAATTCCGCTTGGAAGTTCTTGGGTTTGTCCTGTGTTTAATCTGGATGGGCTGAGGCTTTGCTAAGATTTAATGCCTGGTCATTTTGCTTGAACCAAAACATTTCCTTAAAGAGCAGGAAGTTCTTTGCCTGCTTGTGGGTCCTCTCAGCAGCTCTGCTCGGGACTAGGGCTAAATGGACAAAGTGACACTTTCTTGGTGAAGAGAACCAGCTCTTGGGCAGCTTCAGAGCTCCACAGCCAGGACCCACTAATTGGCAGGTCCTGGTTGGTAACCACAGGTTGGATAAATCCTCCTGCATGCCAGGGCTGTGGGAACCCCAGCACAGGTCTGTCCGTGGGTCTGGCACTCTGTGCATTGGCTCCCACTGGTGGAATTGGGTTGGGAATCACAGGAATGATTCCTGTGCTGTTGGTGCTACCTGTCTGCAGGTAGAAAATGCGCCGTGAAAAGCTGGCACAGACATCGAAGAAATTTCTTAGATGGGAGGTAGCAGCTTGTCTAAAAGTAAAGATTCTCTTACTGAAACCTGCACTCATTTCGAACTTCCCTGTCCTTAACTGCTGAGGAATGTGACAGTGCATGAAAATTTAAAGGCTGGTTCCTGCCGTTGCTCTGAATTTACATTGGCAACAGTGTTTAATTAATTTCAAATTTACTTAGTGGTTTACTTCCAGTGAAAAGCGTGGCCCTAACATTTTCAGGGAATAAGAATTAACCCCTTCTTAAACTCCTTTGGGTTTTGTCTCTTTTTTTAGTTGATGAATCATGAGATGTCAGTGGGGACACGCCTGTCCTGTCGGTGCCCAGGGTGATGAGATGGGCTGAGCAGTGGGAAGGGGGATATTGGGGCTCCTCCCCTCTGTTAACCTCCCGTTCCAGATGTGGGGTTCACCTGCCTTTGCTGCCCATTGGAGACTTCTCAGGCACGTGCAGGACCCCCAGACTCACTGTACCCCTCCTCTGGACTCCGGATCCGAGTGGGAAATGCTGTGTGGGGGTGTCTGAAGCGCTGTCTCACCCCACTGACACAGAACTCGGGTGGCAGGGCTGGACTTGGGTACCCTTCTGAAATGGGGGTGCAGGGCCCTTCTGAAATGGGGGTGCAGAGCCCTTCTGAAATGGGGGTGCAGAGCCCCTGCTGCAGACAGGGGCTGTGCTGGGGCTGGGACCTCTGCTCTCTTTGCCTGTTAAAAGTGTGTTATTCCAGCCAGTGCAGTTCCATGGTGCTCTGTGGGGCGATGGCAGCAGGGGTGGGTTGGAGAGGAGCTTGGATGGAAGCCTTGGGAGGATTGTGTGCTCCTCTGACAGCTGCTGTCTGTGGGACACGTCTGATTGAAGCACGTCCCTTTCCAGGGCTGCGTGCAGGTGGCCTGTCCACCTGGGCATTTTTGTCTTAATTGGTGATTCTGATGACACATCGTGATCCTGACTCGTTGGTATTAGGATTCACTTTCATTTACCTCCTATGTTTCCCAACTAAACAAATTGATCTCTCTCAATGGCTCACCTCTAGGCATCGTCCCCGTCCCTCAGCTGTTTTTGAGCCTCCCGTGTCCACTCTCTGATGTTGGAGCAACTGCTGAAGGATGCGGCCGCAGGCGCCCGGGGCTGTCTCGCTAACAAGGAGGTAAGATCACCCTCCTGGCTCCTGATTGCAGGTGGCACAGCCAGGGGTCACATCCATCACCTGCACCACATCAGCATCTCTCCTCGAGACCCTGATCCTTCAGGAGCCTCCCTCCCTCCCTCCCCTGTTAACTGACCCCCACAGCAACCTCTGCCTGTTACAAAACCCTGCTCTGCTGCTCCTGAGCTGCACTGAGTGGGGTTCAGGCAGTGGGGCTGCTCCAGGGGCCTCAGCCTCCCCAGCAATCCATGTTTTCCTGTGTCTCTGGTAACTCTCATCTCCAGTTCTCAGCCTGCAAACTCGTGTCCCGTGTGCCTGTTTTGTCGGCAGCCACTCCCCAGCTGATCTTGGGAAGATCCAGCCTGGCTGCCAGGGCTTTTCAGAGCTGCTGTAATTATGGAACTGATCTTGGACCTAATGTGGGAATCATTTGTCAAGACTTTTGTTACTTCTGATCCACTTAATATGGCCTTTTTTAGTACTCCCCTGCACTATTTTTTTTTCTCCCACTGTCATGAAGTGATAAATCAAATGTCCTGCACAGCCCGTCCACACCATGTCCCTGCTCTTGGCTTTTCAGTGAAACGCTGAATTCCACCAGAGGGAGATCACATTTATGTCCTTTAATTCTGCATTGCTTGCATCTCCTCGCATTTCATTATTTTGCCTATAAACAACTCTGTAGTTATGTGGAAGAAGTTGAATAGTTCCAAGTACTCGTTTCTTCCAGTCTCCTGGAATTTCGTCGGGTTAGGAATAAATCCCTTTTAAGATCAGAGCGCTGGAGATGTGTCCAGTTCTGGGTTCAGGATCTGTCACCAAATGTTGTTCTGATGTAATAATTTCTTTTAATAATCTTTAACAAACTGGTATTTGACACCATCAGAGGTCTGAAAGATGCCTCATCCCCTGTTGCTCTAACAGTGTCCAACAGTTCTTGTGTTTTATTCCTCGGGGCTGCAGGAGGGCCTGCAGTGTTGCTGGGTTTGTTCAAAGTGTTGCCAGACAGGAGTTTCCAAGGATGGGATTTTTACTCTTCGGATTGCAGATTTCTCCTGGAGTCATGGCATGGTTTGGGTGGGAAGGGACCTCGCAGCCCACCCAGTGCCACCCCTGCCATGGGCAGGGACACCTCCCACCATCCCAGGCTGCTCCAAGCCCCGTCCAACCTTGAACACTTGGACACTTCCAGGGCTGGGGCAGGCACAGCTTCTCTGGGCAACCTGGAATCCGCAGCCATTGGAATTTGGCAGAGTTGCCCGTGGCAGTGAGGACGCTGTGCCAGGCCCGCTCGGGAGCGTGGCCAGGCCCGGCAGTTCCGGCGCTCGCTCGGCTCCTGCCAGCGCTGTCCCCTCTCCCCTCACCCACCCACCACTCACTTCTGGGGAGCAGCTCTTCTAAAGGTTTTGCCAGGTAACTCTTTCTAAGCAGGTTTTCACTACAAAATCCACACTGAAATCTTTTCTGAACCTGGAGGAAGCTTTCCAGCCTCCCAGAGGGGCTGAACCCAAATCCATCCGCAGGGCAGTTCAAGCATGGGTAGAAGTTCCTTGGCCCAGCCCTGTCCCTGTGCTGGCCCTGCAGGGTGACACTGCTCAGGCCACCAGGTTGTCCTGCCTATGCATCACAGGCGGACTGGGCCACCCCTTCCTGAATTAGGACAGCTGGTGCTGCCCTTGGAGACAACAGTGTCTCCCCTGGGTTGTGTTTGAGACCGTGGTCACCAGCCCAGACTGGAACAAGTTAAAATAAATCCCCTTGTCAGTGGTGGGACGTGGCCAACAGCACCCAAAAATCTCGTGGGCACTCGTCTTCCCATCCACTGTGTTTTGGAGTCTTCAGCTTCCACTCCAGATGTGTTTATCAACCTGTGACATCCAGAGCAGCCGTGTCTCTCTCTCAGGCCAGGGAGTAGCTTTGGGAGCACATTTTTTAATGAAATGACACTGAACTGCTGCATTTTCTTGCAGCGGATTCCTCAAAAGCCTGCGGAGGAGACGTAGGATCTTCAAGGAAATTCTGGCAGCTGGATCCCGATAGCAGGTGATGGCCACGAACATGGATGGGTGTTGGGTGTAAAAGTCTGCAGTTTTCGGGCTCTCTTGGTTGAGTTTGCACCGTTTAGGCTCGAGCCGATAAACTCATAAACATTTGGGGGTTCTGTTTGTTTTTTAGATAAACTCATTTGACCACCATGAGTTGGAGTTTTCTGACCCGCCTGTTAGAGGAGATCCAGAACCACTCAACCTTTGTTGGCAAAATCTGGCTGACAGTGTTGATTGTGTTTCGGATTGTCCTAATTGCTGTGGGAGGAGAATCCATTTATTATGACGAACAAAGCAAGTTTGTGTGCAACACGGAGCAGCCCGGCTGCGAGAACGTCTGCTACGACGCCTTCGCCCCTCTCTCGCACGTCAGGTTCTGGGTGTTCCAGATCATTCTCGTGGCCACTCCGTCGGTGCTGTACTTAGGCTACGCCATCCATAAAATCGCCCGGATGGTGGAGCACAGCAAAGCCAGCAGGAGAGCCCGGAGGAGGAGCTTGCCCATCCGCTGGAAGCAGCACCGGGGCTTGGAGGAAGCTGAGGGTGACCACGAGGAAGACCCGATGATGTACCCGGAGATCGAGGTGGAGAGCGTCCGGGAGAGCAAAGAGAAGCAGAGCCCTGCCAAAGCCAAGCACGACGGCCGGCGGCAGATCCGGGAGGACGGGCTCATGAGGATTTACGTCCTGCAGCTCCTGGCCAGGGCCCTGTTTGAGGTTGGCTTCCTGGTGGGGCAGTATTTCCTGTACGGCTTCCAGGTGAGCCCCGTGTTCGTGTGCAGCAGGAAGCCCTGCCCGCACAACGTCGATTGTTTCATTTCCAGGCCCACCGAAAAGACCATTTTCCTGCTGATAATGTACGGGGTGAGCTGCATGTGTCTGCTCCTGAATGTCTGGGAGATGCTCCACTTGGGCTTTGGCACCATCCGGGACACGTTGAACGCCAAGAAGAAGGAGCTGGTTGACTCTGGCACCTTTAACTACCCCTTCACCTGGAACACCCCGTCGGCTCCCCCGGGCTACAACATCGCGCTGAAGCCGGAGCAGATGCAGTGCACGGAGCTGTCCAACGCCAAGATGGCCTACAAGCAGAACAAAGCCAACATAGCTCAGGAACAGCAGTACGGCAGCAACGAAGGGAACATTCCCGCCGACCTGGAGATCCTGCAGAGGGAAATCAAAGTGGCTCAGGACCGCCTGGACCTCGCCATCCAGGCGTACAACAACCAAAACAACCCCAGCAGTTCCAGAGGGAAGAAATCCAAAGCGGGCTCGAACAAAAGCAGTGCCAGTAGCAAGTCAGGAGACGGGAAGAACTCGGTCTGGATTTAACGTTGACTCGGTTGATCTGTTGTGGTTTTTTTCTCCTAGTTTATCATAACCAGCAGTCCCATGAATAATGGCTTCCATTAAGGGAATATTTGACTCTGCTTATTTTCAGGGATACCGTTGGCTCGTGATTCAGCCCCTGGAAAGGGTTTCTACACTGACTCTAGGACTATAGAACTTTATTCTTCTGTCTTCCAAGTCAGGAGACAAATAGGTATATTTAATTCATTCTCATTGAACGGTTTATGCTGTATGTACAGTATTATAGTACATTTATTATGCACAATTTTTTTTGTATTTGTACACTGGATCTGATGTTACACTTTTTATATCAACAAGGACAAAGCAATGCGTAGCCATTAGCATTTTGTTAATTTTATTATTGTTGTCTGCAGTTATGTCATTGTTCTTCCTTGTTTTCCAAGTAAAACTTTTTATAAAACTTTTCTATGCTGCGTTTCCAAAGTGCCTTGAACGTGCAGAAGTGGAGTCTCTGCTCTCCAGGCAGCTCATGGGTGCAAATCATGAGCGGGGAAAGATTTGGGAAACCTCTGTAAATGGTGCTCCTGACTCTGTCCTTTACTGAATTAATGTGCTGCTTGCAAACTGGAAGTGTCATCCCATAAGTTCCTCTGTCCTACAGGCTCTGTCCTCTACAGAAAATGACTTCTAGGAAAAATGTGTGTGTGTGTGTGTTGGGAGCAGGAGTGCTGGTTATGGGGCAGAGAGGGCTCCCCACACACCTTGTGCAACAGGAGGGAGGAGACACCTCAAACTCCTGCAAAACATCCGGAAAAAAACGAAACAGGAGCGAGTGGGTTCGGTAACTCCGCGTGTCTGTGAGAGCGATGGGAAGGGAAGGTTGTGAGGCTCCTGTTGTGTAACACCCTGCGCCCAGGGGCAGCAGTGGTACCTTTGGGGGAGGATTCCTGTCCTTTCCAAAGGAATCGGGTCAGATGGAGTCGTGGTGGCTCTGGCTCTGTGGAATCCCCTCCCTCTCCCGGCAGCCGGCACACACGAGCTGTCTGTGAGAGTCACAGAGCCCTCTCCGAATATCAATGATTCTGCCTTATTCCAGAGCCCTCTTCCTTCCGTTCTGTCCGAGGAATTTAGTTCAGACACAGCAATATGTATAATTTAGCTTTCTGCTTGAGAGACCAGTCTGATCTGGCATTCTGTGGGTTTGGCATTAAACTTGAATTTACAATTAGCAGAAGGGGAGTGAGGGACCGATGCCTTTGGCTCTGTCTTTCTGGCAAGGAGCCGGCTCGTCTTGGAGAGACGCTGATAAATGTCTCTGCTTTCTGCTGCTATTTATAATGGATTCGGGACCTTGCTCTGCTCCCTTTTTT
>VZTA01026005.1:0-72789 GCA_013398855.1 Mohoua ochrocephala | reverse complement strand
CACAAGTTCCTCCTCTTTCCTGACATTTTGACACAAAAATATGTTTGGGAAAGGCAAGTATTTTTCTTTCGGTGACACAAATGACATTCAACACAAACATCTTCATGAGAGACCTTTATTTTGGTGCTAATTATGCCCTACTTGGAGCAAAGAGAGATTCTGGGTTTGAAGTAGAGGAAATCATTAAAAACTTTGAATGCGAATGTCAATATTTGCAGAGAATTAAGTGCTAAATTTCTTTGTTGTAGTTTCTGTTCGGGTTTGAGGTCTTTATTCAATATTCCCTGGCTCTCATGGAATATCCAAGGCTTCAGCCTCGAGATGCTTTTTATTTCAGGAGCATTTTTGCCTCGTGGAAACACATCCAGAACTTCCCTGTCTTGGTTTGGGCTATGAAGCAGGAATAATTTCACTGAGTTAAGGGCATTTTGGTCCCAGTAAGAATATTCCCTTTGGGATTTAATGTCTCTTTCTTATGGAACCTGCTTCGACCCTGCAAATAATTCAGCTTTAAATGCCCGGCTTTTCCTTCCTTATTCAATGGGATTCTCCAATAAATGGCGTTCAAAAAATGATGTTTTTTCTTCTGTGATTGAAGGGATTCGTTTCCAGAGGCTGTTTCTGGAATTATTGCACAAAAATAGAAACTCTCCTTCAAAAATCCACAACTTTCAAGCAAACTTTCTGTTTTATTGCTACCCAAATAATCAGAGTTTGGTTATAAAATGCAGGGATTTTAAAGCTCATCCAGTGCCATGGGCAGGGACACCTTCCACTGTCCCAGGCTGCTCCAAGCCCCAGTGTCCAACCTGGCCTTGGGCACTGCCAGGGATCCAGGGGCAGCCACAGCTGCTCTGGGCAAGGATGATGATGATGATGATGATGATGATGATTATTATTCTGAGTTTGATGGGGTTTTATTATTAATAAAATCTCTGTCCAAAGCTGTACAGGAAATCTTTGCCTTCCCAGGGCCTGGGATTTTATCCCATTCTGTGCTTCCATCGGGAAGATCCATGAGGGGCTTCCAGCTGTGCTGAGCAGGACCACCACAACCCCACAGTTCTGGGAGAGCTGGAGGTGTCCAGTCTGGAGAAGAGAAATCCCAAGGAGACCTCAAAGCCTCTTCCAGGGCCTGAAGGGACTCCAGGAGAGCTGGAGAGGGACTGGGGACAAGGGCTGCAGGGACAGGAGCCAGGAAATGGCTTCAAACTAAAAGATTGTAGGGTTAGGTGGGATCTTGGGCAGGAATTGTTCCCTGGGAGGGTGGGCAGGCCCTGGCACAGGGTGCCCAGAGCAGCTGTGGCTGCCCCTGGATCCCTGGCAGTGCCCAAGGCCAGGTTGGCCATTGGGGCTTGGAGCAGCCTGGGACAGTGGGAGGTGTCCCTGCCCGTGGCAGGGGTGGGGTTGGATGATCCTTAAGATCTCTCCCAACCCAAACCATTCCATGATCTGGGCACTTCCAAGGGATTTCCCTCCCTGCCTGACCCTTCCCTGGCTCCTCCAAGCTCAGGAATCCAACTCCGGACAACAATTCCCAACCCTGGGAGCAGAAAACTCTTTGACATCCCAAAGATCTCGGCTGGGGCAGAGGCCGAGATCCTTCATCCCTGGCAGCTCCTCATTCCCAGGGCTCATTCCAGAGTCCTTGAGTGCTCCGAGGAAATTCTTGGGACCGTTCCCTGCGCTCCAATATCCCCCGAAGCTTTCAGAGGAGCGAGGAGCTGAGATGGCTCCTTTTACCAAGTGCTGCTCCATCCCGGAGAGTTCCCAGGCAGCTGCTCCAAAGTAATTGAAGCCATAATGCCCAGAAAAATGACTTTTCTAATGGTTGCCTCCAAGATTTATCTTTTTTTAAATGTAATTAAAAAGTAGATTTCGAAATATGCTCGGCAACCCAAAGGATTAAATATTAATACGGGGCATAATTAATAAATGATACATCTCTTGATTACTAATGGGTTATTGACTCTAAAAGCCTGGCATTATGGAATATTAGGGCAAACAAAAGGCTTTGGGGGAAGATTTCGAAGTTTCCAGGATGAAGCTGCATCTTTGTCCTCCTTCAAAACCCTCCCAAGGCCAAAAAATAGCATTAAACTGAAATGTATAATTATGAAATCCAACTTTTTAGGTGTTTTTGTGATTTATTTTCCAGTGGAGTCCCACCCTGCAGGTTTTTTTATCAGAGTTCTGCCTAGAAAAAGCTGGTTTGTCTTCAAATAAATTCAATTTCTTGACATTTCTCCCACTGTCATTGTTTTTTCAGCTAATTTCTTTCCGAAATATGAAAATTCTTTGCTAAAGGCAGGGCTCTGGTGGTCTCTGCTGAGTGTTTCTCGGTAATAAAGTGAAAGTGAGAAATATGTGAACTATTCAACAAAAATTCCTAATTTTAATAATTTTAATCATTAAGAATTTAAAAATCTTTATTCAAAATTCTTAATTTTAATAATTCATAATTTTTTAAAATCTGAATTCAAAATATCAAACAAAATTCTCTCAAACTTTCAGGACAAGCAGCAATTTTGAGAGGCAGCATTTTATTTTTGGGAGAAATTGCAGCCAAATAATGGCAACATTGGCAATCCTGGATGGCAAAATTTCAGGAATTGGAGAGAACGCGGAATCAGGAATTTAATTTATTGGGAGATCCATTGTTTGAGACATCAAAATTCCAGCAGGAGGGTCCTCACTGGAAAGGGCCACCTTGTACCCTTAAATCTGAGAGGTGAAATTGGACAGGAAAATTCAATTTGTCATGGAAGAGGCTGAGAATGAAAATATAAATAAATGTTTTAGCCCAGGAATGTTATCTTTGGCTAAAAAAAAAATTCAATTTTCTTTCTTCGGAATATGGCTATTTTTTATCAAGGTAATATTAAATTTTAATCCTGATTTCTAACTGTATTTTCAGCCCCTCTCATTTTATCAACTGCAAATTCAATCCCTGTTAGGTCTTATTTTATTCTCATGCCTATTTAAGGTCTTTAATTAAATTAAAAACATTTTTTTTCAGGATTTTGTTGGTTTGTTAATTTTTTTTTCACTGTATCCTCTTACCTGGCTTAGATTTAAAGGCTGAAACCAGATAAAAGTGATTTTTGATAACAATTAATGCTCGCTTTAAGCCACAATTAAACATTCCTTGTCCTTTAAATGTTTGATCCAAGAAAAACTCCCTTTAAATCCATCCTCACCTCCATTCGAACTCTGGGATCCCTCTTGAATTTTGGGGTATTTAAGGATCATTTCTGAGGGAATTCTGCCTACCTGTCTGCTAAATATACGGCTTAATTAATAACTGATTAATTAATAACTCCTAAAAACCTAGGCTCAGCTTAAACCAGAGCACAGCCACGGTTCGAGCTGGATTTTTAAATTATCTGGACAAAATTTCTGTGCTCAGGACACGATTTGCTTTTCAATTTGTGTTGATGAAAAGAAAATTTCTTCTAGAAAGATCTGATTTATTGCATCCATATCCTCCTGTTTATAGCAAGAATATCCATTAATATTTGAATTTATTTTTTTAATTATTAAAATCTGGATTTTTGACTCCGTGAACTTACAGAGCGACTTCATAAAACCTGAATTTTCCTTTTGGGCGATTTCATTTGGTTTTCACAAATGCAGAGCACAAAAGAAGTAAATTACTACATTTTAGTGACTTTTGACTTTTATTTTTAAGCCTCAAATCTTGATCTTCACATATTTTGCTGGACAGTAAAGCCAAATCCTGCTTATAAATCTCAGTGAGACCACCAATATTCTGATTTTTCTGAGTAAAATGGATTTTGCTGAACAAGGGATGCTCCAAGATGTATCACAAGCAATTTGGGGTATTTTTGGGGAAAAAAACCCCAGCTTTAACTCTCGATTTACTGATCATATTTCTGCTTTTTAGTCTTATCACAATAAACCAAATTTCATCGCAGTTATCAGGCAACTGCACCTCTAAATTTAGAGAACAAAACCACCAACAGCTTCACTATTATAGCCTAAAATATTTTATTTTGGGGTTTTTTTTTTGGTTGTAATTCCGATTATTTCTGTTGTTTGAGCCAAGGTGTTTTTCTCCCTGTAGGGAATGACCGGGATGAGGAATTCCAGCATCCACCCCGAGTGTGTTTGGTCTATAAATAAAAATTTATAAAAATATATATATATAAATTAATTATTAAATTATTAAATTATTATTATTATTTATATATTTANAATTTATAAAAATATATATATATAAATTAATTATTAAATTATTAAATTATTATTATTATTTATATATTTATTATATATAAATTTATTATTAAAGCACTGCATGGAACAGCTGGGTTCTTTCCTGAAGGTTGGAACAGTTTGGGATGGTTTGGAGCAGCTCCTCCTTTTCTTCTCCAGGTGCAAAGCCCGGAGCAGGGGATTGGCTTTGACTCCTGAGCCGGCAGAATGGGAACATTTCCCATCCCAAGGGAAATCCCTTTTTCTCCTTCCCTCGGCGTTGCAGCCCCAGGACGTCCCAGTTGTCCCAGTCAAACCAGTGACTCCGAGGAGGTGGGTGAGAGCAGAGAAGGGCGGGTCACACCCGAAACCGGTGCGAACGGAACGAGAAGGGATTAATCCCTCGGAACTCTTGGGGTATGGAACAATAAAACCAAACAAGTGTGTGCTGGAAATTAAATCTCCCAGCTGGGTTGATTGCTAATGGGCTTTTTTTAAATTCCAGCCTTATTTACTGGGGGGAGATAAGAGCTGACTCCGAGCACTTTGGCTGGTTCCGAACCTCGTGGAAGAAATCTGAAGATCACTCAAATTAAGAGGGGCTGGGAACTGCTCCCTGGGGGGATCCAGGGAATGTTTGACTTGCCCCCATTAGAGCAGAAGAAGAGCCCAGAGCAGGTTCAGGCCAATCACAGAGAGCGTTCCATGAAAAAGGAGCAGCTGCTTTTGTTTTTCTCGAGGAGCGTGGAAAAATAAATCCACTCCCATTAGCACCACACTTTCCTCCTTTGGTCTTCCTGCTGCTTTGTGTTTTCTTCCTGCAAACTCCAGAGGTTTTTTGGGAAAAAAAACCCCTTGGAATGTAAAATAACCTTTTCCAGGTTATCTGTTCTAAAAGATAGCAATGGATTCATTCATGAATGAACAAGGCTGGACATGATCCCAGGTGCAAAGGAGGATAAAGGCACCTGGCCTGGATCAGGGATTGTGTGTCCAGCAGGAGCAGGGCAGGGATTGTCCCTCTGTGCCGGGCACGGAGAGGCCCCTCGAGGGCTGTGCCCAGTTCTGGCTCCTGCAGGAGAGCCCTGGAGGGGCTGGAGCGTGTCCAGGGCAGGGAATGGAGCTGGGGAAGGGGCTGGAGCCCCAGGAGGGGCTGAGGGAGCTGGGAAAGGGGCTCAGCCTGGAGCAAAGGAGGCTCAGGGGGGACCTTGTGGCTCTGCACAAGTCCCTGACAGGAGGGGGCAGCCGGGGGGGGTCGGGCTCTGCTCCCAGGGAACAGGGACAGGAGGAGAGGGAACGGCCTCAGGCTGGGCCAGGGGAGGCTCGGCTTGGACACCAGGAGCAATTTCCTCCTGGAAAGGGAGGTCAGGCCCTGGCAAGAGCTGCCCAGGGAGGTTTGGAGTGCCCATCCCTGGAGGTGTCCAAGGAAGGCCTGGCCGTGGCACTCAGTGCTCTGGGCTGGGGACAAGGTGGGCATCGGGCACAGCTTGGCCTCCATGGGCTGGGAGCTCTTTTCCAACCTTAATGAATCTGTGATTCTATGAAACATTTTGGATGTGATTATCTTTGGATTCTGAGGTCTTTCCTGCAGCCCTTCAGACCCTTCGATGCCGATCAGGTGCTGCCAGCTGGGGTGTTCTGCCACAGTGGGATTTTTGTTTCTTTTTCAGTCTGATTTTTGAGTCTGGGAGGGCTTTTCCAACCTGACTGATTCCATGAACGAGACTTCCTGGCAGAATACGAATATCCTGAGTTATAAGCCACAGACCAAGAAGCAAAAGAATACAAAATACCTGCTCTCTCTGAAAAGACACCACATTTTTCTCTGGCTCGACAGCCCTGAAATCCCAGCAGAAGGCACTGCCACAACCTCTGAGTACCCAGCGCTGATTGAAAGCTCTCATTAACTATATTTTAGTTTTATATTCCCCGGGTGGCTTGGCCTCACAAATAGAGCTGTCACAGGCAGCAAGAAGTGGCTGTTCTTTCATTATTTTTGAACTTTCCCAGCAGGATTCACCGCTCGGGCTTTTTTTGAGCCACTTGTGGTTTGGAGCATGCAGGCCCCATGCATTATGCACTAGCTGGGATATTTCTACCTTAAATAGGTGGTGGAACTCTGCAGAGATTGAGTAACCTGTTGGCAAAATGTGACTCGCTCCAAACCTCAGCACGAAACCTCAAACCCAACTTTAAGATGAGAATTGGTTGAGGAAAAAAAAGGTTTCTGCCTCGGTGTCTCTGTGGAGAATTGGGTTGATGGAAAGGGGCCAGCACCTTGGTACAGGATAAAAAAGCCCCAGGTTTTATTCTTCCTGCAGCTGACAGAACTCCAAAATCAGGCTGAGAAAGTCACTCAAAATCAGGCTGGGAAAGAAAAATATTGACATTGCTGGAACAAAGCAGCGGTCAGCACTTCGGGGATTGAAGGGTCTGAAGGGCCGAGGAAAGACCTCAGAATCCAAAGATAAAGAAATCCTAAATATTTTATAGAATCACAGAATAATTAAGGTTGGAGAAGAGCTCCAAGGCCATGGAGGCCAAGCTGTGCCCGATGCCCACCTTGTCCCCAGCCCAGAGCACTGAGTGCCACGGCCAGGCCTTCCTTGGACACCTCCAGGGATGGGCACTCCAAACCTCCCTGGGCAGCTCTTGCCAAGGCCTGACCTCCCTCTCCATGCAGGAATTCCTCAGTAGAGGCGAGAACTTTTGGCAGGACTGGGGTGAACATAGAGAAAAGTCTCCAGGCCCTGTCCCTTGTTCCTTGGTGGAGGTGAAGGCACCAACTGAGGTGGTTGAAAGTGCTTCAAACCCTGCGCAAGTCAAGAAGAGCCTCGATGTTGTCCTAAAAGGGATGGGAAATTTGGCATGGAAAAGTGGATGAATCCCACACCAGAGCAGCTGTGGCTGCCCCTGGATCCCTGGCAGTGCCCAAGGCCAGCTTGGATGGGGCTTGGAGCAACCTGGGACAGTGGGAGATGTCCCTGCCCATGGCAGGGGATGGAATGGGATGAGCTTTAAGCTCCCTTCCAACCCAAACTATCCCAAGATTCTCTGTTCCGGAGAAAATTGAGAACTCCTGATATGTGAGTCAAGAAATGTTTTGCAATCACGAGCGACACTTTTGTCCCTCAGCATCTTGGGAATGGCAGAAAACCTTCCAGTACCAAACCTTTCCTATGCTCTGGAAAATTCTCCCTGCGTGATTCAGCAGAGGCTAAATGCTCTTTTTCTAAAAAATTCTCCTAATTAAGGATTTTCCACCATGTTCAGTTTCAAGCAAAGGAGGATATCATCCAAAAGGGACAGGGAATAAAGGCAGCAAAAACGCAAATTTATCCAAGTTACTTAAAGTCCTTTTTTTCCCCCATTTTATTTCCTTAGCCATCTTACTCCGATCCGTTGCAGAATGCGGTGTCTGGTATCCGACTGCATCCATTTCCTTCCTATTCCTAGAGACAGATTGATTCCCAGAGGGAAGAGGAGGAAGAAAGGCATAATTTTTCTAACACTTCCACATTTTCTAGAAGCATTTAACGAGAGCCTGAAGGAGAGCGAAGCCTTTCCCGGGGTTATTTAATACAAGCATTCAAGCAGAGCCCTTGCAGTGCTCATAAATAACAGTTTGTGCTCGCAGGAAGCAAAATTATGTTTTGATGAAAGCTCATTAAAGGGAAAAAAAACCCCACTTTTTTTATGCTTTACCACAAATGCAAGGCTTTGCTGGCAGAGCAGGTTTCAGGAAGAGGGCAAACTCCATGGAAAAAGGAAGGATTCCTTTCAAACTGGTTGCCAGGGGTTGCATTAGCATTTCTCTTAATTTTGTAGTGCCTCCTAATTTTGTAGATCCATTGGATATTTCACATTCCGAGTGTTGAGCAATTCCCTGGCAGATCTTTGTTGGATCTGTCCGTGGGAGCATGGTCCACCTGCTCCAGCACGTTCCCTGGGTGAATTTTATCCGTTTGCACCTCTGAAAGTTCAAAAAAAATCCTTCACTTCAGGAGGAAAAATCCTGCAAAAATCTGCACTGTTCCCCCGTGCACACATAATTCCGAGTGCTGGAATATTTTGTCTCGGATAAAAGGAAATGGTAAATTTGCCTTTATTATTATTATTATTATTATTATTATTATTATTTAATTGCTATGAAAATTGCTATGAAAACTTCCTATTTTTTCCCTATGAAAACTCATTTTTTCCCTCCCAGGTGAATCAAAAAACTTCCAAAAAAGTCTGCTGGTGGTACAGCCCCCCCACATTTTTTGTTCCTGTGTCCTCAGCCTTGTCCTGGGAATCTTCTCTCCATGGGATGCAGGAGCATCCTGAGCTTTCCAGGGTCCTGGGAATAGAGAAAATTCCATGCCCTGTCACCTCTTAGCCCTCAGTTCCGGGTTCTGTTTCCCAGGAGGATGTTGAATTCCTGTGCTTTTTATCCCCTCTGCTCCAGCTGAACATTCCGAGTGCCCTCAGCATTCCTTGCGTGGTTTCTCTTCCAGACCCTCTCCAGGACCTGGACAGAGCCAAGGCAGGGCCGGGTTTGGGTTTTCTGAACCTTTTACCAAATCTCATTTCTGGCTGAGCATCACTAAACAGAAACCTTCCCGCCTGGAAGGGATGGACACTCCTTTCTTAGGGCTTTTAGTAGGATCTGGACCCGATGTGGAGCTTTAACTCCATCCTTAACTCACCCTCGCTGCCTTTCCAGGGGGAATTATCCGCTCCCAACCCTGCCTTGCTCTGGAAAGGTGAGAGAAGCATTCCCGAGGCTCTTGGCTCTCCACGTTAATAACAGAATGACACCAAAAGGCCGATGGAAGAAATGCAGGCAGGGAATGGGAGCTCCAATCCTTTGGGAAGGGAAAATCCAGCCAGGGAATTGCTCCGGAGGCTCTGCTGCCTCGGTGAGCATCGCCCTGGGCCACAGCTCCCAGTGCAGGGATGGGGAATCTCCTGAAAATCTGAGTCCAAGCGCCCCGAGTTCCAGAGAATTCCTAATTTTAACATTTCCAGTGGGTTAAGGCCGTAAGAACAGAATTAAACCAGAATTCAGCGAAGTGAAAACTTCGTGGGGGTGAGAGCAGCAGAGAGGAGCAGAGAGAGAAAATATTGTGAAAGGAGTAAAGTCCTTTAAAAAACCGGAATCACCAAGGTGGGAGGAGAGCTTCAAGGTTCTCCAGCCCCAACATCATCACCCCAAAGAACTCCTCAAATCCCTTTTTTAAAACCCTATTTTTTTAATCCCTTTTTGGGTTTTAAATCCCTTTTTTTTTCTCTTAAAAAAGTCCACACATTTATAGGGAAAAGATATAAAAATCCACGTGGCTGTAGGAAGTGAGCATCAAAAGAGTTTGCAGGCTCCACAAAATAAAGCAAATAGCCTTGGAAAAAAAAATAATAATGAAATTCCTCAAAACCTGCTCATTGAAGGAACCTGGTGCAGGGGAAGGGGAATGGGAAGGGGAAGGGGAAGGAGAAGGGGAGGAAAGGAAAGGAAAGGAAAGGAAAGGAAAGGAAAGGAAAGGAAAGGAAAGGAAAGGAAAGGAAAAGAAAGGAAAGGAAAGGAAAGGAAAGGAAAGGAAAGGAAAGGAAAGGAAAGGAAAGGAAAGGAAAGGAAAGGAAAGGAAAGGAAAGGAGAAAGGGAGAAAGGGAGAAAGGGAGAAAGGGAAAGGGAAAGGGAAGGGAAAGGAAAGGAAAATGCAACTGTGCCGTGCATCCTCCACCTCACACAAGGCACTCACTGCTCCAAGCAGGGAAGAATTTTTGCCCAGAACATTCCCAGAGCACTTGGGCAAAGCAAATCCCATTTGGCTGCAGCTAAAAACTTGTTTCCCTTGTTGTGCTGTTAGTATTCAGAATATTCCCAATCCATGAGCACAGCTCAGGTGGCGCAGGTTGATCTTCTACAAAAAGGAGCAAACGTGGAGTGAGGAAGGGGGAAAAAGGGAGGGGGGATTAACACCAGCTTAAAAGTGTCAAACCCAGGCAGCTTGAAATGCAAAAGGGAGCCAAGGCGAAGGTCTTTGCTTGAGTCACTGTCACTTGAGAGCTACAGGAAATTAAACCACAGAAGCTCGGGTCAAAAAGCATTAATAAAAGCAAAATAAAATAAAAAGGAATTCAGGTTGGACAAAATGTTACGATGGTTAAATGCCATTTTTTGTGTTTTGGGGATGCTCAGGTGAGGGTATCCCGTTGTGCACCATGCTGGAAGCGCAATGGGAAGTGTGGATTTTGGTGTTGTCACTGAGTTTTTCCAGCTCGGCTGGTCCCAAACCCTACTGGAACATTCCTCACACACAGCCTTATTCCCAACGACACCGTGTCCAGACATTCCAGCATCTGTTAGGAATCGTGGCAGCTCCGGAGGGCACAGCTGGTCACGTTTGAAGGCGAGACCCTCTGGTTTGGGCAAGGAGCTGTGGTGGAAAAAGAAGCGCCAAGATTCTGGAACAAAGGAGGGAATGGTTTTTCCTCACGGAGCCATTTTGCCTTGGCCAAAAGAAGGGTGTAACTCACAACAGAACTTCAGGAATTGGATAACTGGTCTGAAACGGTCGGAAACTGGGTTGTTCCTCTAAGAAATGCCTGGCTTTGAGGTCTGGAATGGTTTCATCCATGCTTTTTCACCCAGCAAGATGGGTACCTTTTCCTTTGCAGTTCTATGGGAAGGCTTGGGATTTTTAGGCCTCTGGATTTGCTCTATCCCTGGGGTTTGGATGTGGAAAAGTGCCTGGGGATCATCCTTCATTTCAGCCCTCTCGCCCCTTTCCCAGCACTTAAAAGAAAGCTGAAAGTCTCTCTCATCATAAAGGCACCCCCTTAATGGAAATCTTTGACACGGATGGAGCAGTGGAAACACTCAAACTGCTGGAAATGGCCAGGAGAAAGGGGGGAAAAAAGGGAAAAACTCAGCCAGAACGAGGCCGAAATGAACTATTTGACGGAGAATCATAAGCCTGATTCAATTATAAAAAGCTGCTTGAGCCCCAGTGAGCGTTCCCCGTGCATGACAATAAATCAAGATCACTTACTTGAGGTGCTTTGTTATAAAGCAGCCCTGCTCCTTTCTGGGATTAATGACTAAAAATCCTGCTAAAGATTAACTGGCTGGCTTTAATTTCATTAAGGGGAATAAAAAAGGCAGCATCTCCCACATTTTTCAGCTTTGGACAACCCCCCCCCCCCGTGTGCACTTGGTTTTTGGGGCAAAGGCTGAGGAGGCAAAGCCTTCCGAAGCAGTTTTGTTTCAGGGAATGTTGTTCCCCAAAGTGTTGGAATTCTCTTCCTCTTTCTGCAGTAATTCCCACATTAATACGGAGCCCACTGGCTTCCTGAGGGGTTTTGGGAATCAGCTGTGCAGAGCAGCATCAATGGGAACAGTCTGAATTAATGGGAATCATTTCCCCGTTGTCCACACAAAGACCAAGTGCCCAACGAATCCTTCATTGCCTTGGGTTTGGAATTTTGAGCTGACCCTCCTGAGCATCCACTTTATCCAGGATTTTAATCATCTGATGGATTGCTCCCACTTTTTCCAGGATTTGAAGGATTCGGCTGCCCAAACTTCCTAAGAAAATCTTGAGGACAGAGTGGGCATCCCTTCACATCCCCCCTACCAGGAAGAGCTGGATAACCCAGCTTCCAAGTGAAAAACAAAAGGAATTCTCCACATTTAAACCTATAACCCCCTCAGAAAGCATTCCCTGCTTTCTCCACGCAGGTGAGAAAGGATTGTGCACTCAGCTCTCCTGAAATAATTAAAAGGTCATCAATTTGCTGTCACCGCAGTGATATGGTTTAATTACATTCTACGAATCTATTGAACGAGCTATCAGAGGCAGATTATATTGCTGAGATGTGTTATTATTTCAACACCAAACCGATGTCTGTTTGGAGGAATTCATGGGAATATGATCCGGGCACAGCTGAGATGAATCCAAATCTTCTCTACTGCGGCGTTATCTGGATTTGCCGAGCGGAGAACTGCGCTCAAAAAGGAAGAACAAAAGAAATTTGGAGGAGCAGCAGATCTCACACGTCGACGCTCAGCGTTGGTTTGGGTTCCAGTTTGGGTTCCAATTTGGGTTCAGGCTGAAAGAGGGGAAATTTAGGTTCAAATTTGGGAAGAAATTCTTCTCTGTGAGGGTGGAGAGGCTCAGAGAAGCTGTGCTCCTGGATCCCTGGAAGTGTCCAAGGCCAGGATGGACACTGGGGCTTGGAGCACCATGAATCAGAAGTACACCTCATATCCCTAAATTTTCAGGTTACATATCCCTACTCAATCCAAATGATCTCCAGCTGATTTGTTTTCCAGCATGCTCAGAGGATCTGCTGTTGGAATCTTCGCAGGAAGCTCAAATATGAAATTAATTCTATTTTATCCTATTAAAAGTGAAAGAATTCTCCCTCCTGTCAAAAAAAAAGGTTCCTTCAAGTGGAATTAGGATAGGGAGGAAGGACAGGTTAAACAAAAAGAAGAATGGAATACAAGAGATTTAAGAGATGATGTCAAGGATTTATTGGAAGTGCCTGTTGGAAGGGCAGCTTTCCCTTTGCTCCTCACGAGGACAAAGGAGGATGGAGAAACAACAGCAGAAGAGGAAATCTTCCAGACCTGGAACTCTGTCCCTCAGCTTGGCTGCAGCTCTGGGACTCAAGTCTGCCTCATGAATTTTGCAGGATTAAAAGGCACAATAAAACGGCAGTTTCAGAAGAAAGGGATGAGTCAAGTCCATTAAAGCCCGGGGAATTTTGGTGCCCTTCTCAGGAGGAGTTTCCAGCATCCTGCAGAAGACATCCCATCAAAATCATCCGTGGTAAGGTGGATGACATCTAAAATCACTGAGTCTGACAATAAAAGATTGGTGTCATCGTGTCCCCAGGCTGTTGAAGGTGTCATTGACTTCTGTGTCACACATCTGGAGTCACTGAGGTGTCCTGGGGTCTCCTGCAGGGCCAGGGAGCAGGAGGGAGGAGCAGGAGTTCACCAAAATCCAGACAAAATGACACCAAAGGCACCATCTCCTGCCACTGATGGTGCCATGTTTGGAACAGAGGCTCCAGGACACTTCCAGGAGTTCGTGTTCCCACCATCCTTGGGGAGCTGCCAGGAGAGGAGCTCTCCTACAATATTATTACAAGGAGGGGACACTCCATGGACTCGGCTCCAGAATTCCTGAGGGGCCGGAGGGTGGAAACGGCAGCCAAGGCACAGACCAGCATCTTATCACAGAATCCTGGAATGTCCTGAGCTGGAAGGGACCCACAGGGATCACCCAGTGCAAGCCCTGGCCCTGCCCAGACCCCCCAACAACCCCACCCTGGGCATCCCTGGCAGCGCTGCCCAAACGCTCCTGGAGCTCTGGCAGCCTCGGGGCCGTGCCCATTCCCTGGGGAGCCTGGGCAGTGCCAGCACCCTCTGGGGGAAGAACCTTTCCCTGCTCTGCAGCCTTGATTTCACTGCACTCCTTTTTTCATCCTCTAATATTTTGAAAGGATCTCGCTACCACCCCTTGATTAAAAGGCTTGATTAAAAACTCTTGATGGGAGGGTTGAGAGAGTTGGGATAGTCCAGCCTGGAGAAGAGAAGGCTCCAGGGAGAGCTCAGAGCCCCTTCCAGGGCCTAAGGGGGCTCCAGGAGAGCTGGAGAGGGACTTGGGATGAGGGCTGGAGGGACAGGAGCCAGGGAATGGCTTCCCAGTGCCAGAGGGCAGGGCTGGGTGGGATCTTGGGCAGGAATTGTTCCCTGGGAGGGTGGGCAGGCCCTGGCACAGGGTGCCCAGAGCAGCTGTGGCTGCCCCTGGATCCCTGGCAGTGCCCAAGGCCAGGTTGGCCATTGGGGCTTGGAGCAGCCTGGGACAGTGGAAGGTGTCCCTGCCCATGGCAGGGGTGGCACTGGATGGGCTTTAAGGTCCTCTTTAAGATCTTTAAGTCCTCTCTGGGCAATCTGTGCCAGTGCCAAATGGCACCGAAACATTTGGGAATGATTTGGGCAATGTATTCTCCATGCATGCCCAGAAAGTTGTTCCGAAATTGTTCCCTCTTCTTGTTCTGCCCTTACTCTGCATCACCTCACTAAAAAAAAGGAGCAACCCCATGAAACTCCATTTTCCTTCCCGTTAAATAAAACCCCTATAAACCCTGTGAATCAGAAACTTCCCCTCTCTCCCCTTGCTGCTGTGTGCTCAGAGCTCAGCGTAGACGAGTGGTGTTTTCCCTTCTGAGTTACTCCCAGCAATTACCACAAACTTTTCCCAGCAACGAGGCTGAATCCACGGCGGGATTGACTTGGAAAAGCACTCCAGCAAAACCCTGGGCACTTTGGGAAAAGTTTTTACCTCAGACCGAGCGCGGGCAGCCACCTGAGGAACACAGGAGAAGTGTCAGCCCCGAGCACACCAATCCTGGCTCCCACCACCTCCTCTGGGCTGGAAGAGCAGGATTGGGAACCCTTTCCACGCGTTCAATTTGCAATCAGCCCCGCGTGAAACCACCCCCAGCCTGCGGTCAGCGGCCGCGCGCAGACTTTGTCATTTCGCTCACTGACCACACGCTGCCATTGATCAATCCCAAATTGGATTATTGTTAGCTTTAAAAGCGCCTCAACAGCAGAAAGTGGCGGGGGAGGCTGGCAAAGCAGAGATGGATCGCGGAATAAACAGGCCCAGTGACAGGATTTCAGCCGGAATTGATCACTGTCAGCGAGTTAGTGGTCAGCTGTCTGACCTTTGGGGCCCAAAGCAAACATCAGAATAATGTTTAGACAAACACATTTGATTTTGGAGGTAATGGGTATGTCAACTAAATGACAAACCTTAGAAAGGTCAAAGGGAGAGCCATTTTTCAGGCTTTTTTCAGGCATTAATCGTTCGTTTGGGGAGCGGTGTCTTTTGGAGCTGGACGGAGGGAGAAGTTCACTTTGTGGGTGTTTGTGTGTCCTCACAGGCACCAAAAATTCAGCTGGAGAGTCCATTCCCATCAAACCCAGGCTGTCCCTAAGCCCTGCCGCTCCCAGCTGCCTGTAGAACCATCCTAAAAGCAGTGGAGTCGGGATTTTGGGGGGCTCTGGAGGAATTTTAGCAGAGTTTAACCCCACCACAGTTCCCTGGAGCAAGTGTGGGGAAAGGCAGCTGCTCCGAGCACCTGGATGAAATCCAACTTCTCCACCAGCACTGGGAGATGCCTGTGGCACATCGTGGCCTGGCACCACTCATCCCTGAATCCCAGAGTCATGGAATCAAGGTGGGAAGAGCCCTTCAGGATCATCCGGTCCCACCATCACCATCATCCTCACCCCAAACCATGTCCCCAAGGAGCCAGACTCCTCCTGAGCACTTCCAGTGACTCCACCACCTCCCTGGGCAGCTCATTCCAATTCCTGACCACTCTTGAGGGATTCAATTTCTTTCCTAATGAATCTGAACCTCTCCTGGTGCAATTTGAGGCCATAAATGGGGCATTTCCCTCACCTGTTGTGCCACATCCTCCAGGCTGGGAGGCTCCGGCAGCACATCTGTACGGGGAGGAAGGCAAAGGAAAAAAGCTTGGATGTGTTTTGGAGAGGGTAATAAATAAAGGGACTGGCACGTCCTTGTGATTTCACAAGCTGCAGTAGGGACAAGGCAGGGAAAACCCCAGGAATGCTGGTGAAAAATGAAGAAAAATGAACGAACATTGATAACACAAAAACCAAAAAAGCTTTTGGGTTGGCTGTTACTGGCTCTGGCTCTTGGGCTGCTGTTCATCTAGTCTTTAGACTTCTTTTTTGTTAGATTATTTTCCTCAAAAGATGTGAAAGCAGCACAAGATGTTCTTGCAGAAGACGCCGGCAGGGTCTTTTTTCCTGGCGTGCGCATCAAAATCACTTGGGACACAAATAATTTCTTCTTAGTATTAATTAATTCCTTCACACCGACCCCTCGTCCCCAAAAACCATCCGAACAGCAAGGCCATGTTGAGGAAGGAAGACTCTGGAGCTGGAAGTAGGAAGCAGCTTCTGCTGGTGTGTAGAAAAAGCAAGGGAACACTTGGAATATCCTAACAATACCCAAATTAACTGTTTATCCCCAGGCACGTAATTCATGCCTGGAAATGAGGAATATTTTGCATTTCATATTCTGTAGGCCTTGATTTTTAGGTCTCTGTCCTCACTGCTGGAGCTGACAAAGCTTCATTGTGGAACTAATCAAAAGTCGGGAATTTTGTTTGGCAAAAAGATTTTCATCCCAAACAGAAATAGCTGAGACAGGAATATTCTTTCCTCAGAAAAATTTAAAATGCAGTGTTTTTCAAGCTCTCCCAGTCTCATAATCATGATAATCTCCCCTCCTTTAAAGCAACTTTCTCTGAAGAAAACCTATTTTAGCCAAACTTTTGGATCAACAGAATGAATTGGAAGGAAAGCATGGAGAATAAAAAGTTTCCTCCTTATTGTTCCTACAGTGAAATCTCACAGAATTCCCGGGATTTCTGTAAGTTTCAGCACAGGAATATTTTAACACGGCCGAGGATATGCTGGATTTAGGTCAGACTAAGAGGGAAAGGAGATAAAAACACACCAGAAGACGTCTGGTGATTAAATGCAATTTTATATATTTCATCGTGGATTTGGAGTCATGGAAAGGCTTGGGTTGGAATAAAGATAATTTGGATCCAGCTCCAGAAATAAATACATTTTATTTTTACAATAGATATTTACAGTCAGGTGTGGGTTGTGCCCCCATTGTAACCCACATCACAAAGTGGTTTTTTCCATCAAAGAGAAGAGGAAGGGGACACAATGTGCTGGAGCTGAAGTTTTCCAGCTGTTTCTCCAAAGCTCATTTTCCAACAGAACCAGATGGACCCTGGAGGTGGAATTGCAGATGGCCACCAAATTTTGGGTGATTATTGTGGTTGCCCAGAGAGATTGTGGAAACCCCATCCCTGGAAGAGTCCAAGGCCAGGTTGGACATTGGGGCTTGGAGCAACCTGGGCTAGTGATTGCAGGATCCCAGGCCCTGGAGTTTCTTCAGGACAGCTGGAAAAGCTGATGCCTTAAGGGGCCACCTAAAACCAGAGACCAGACAAGAATTAAGAGAATAAAAGGAGGTGTTTATTTGAAGGCCTTCAAAGGCTCACCCTGGGCAGCCCAGAGGCTCCACCCCAGATGGACCCTGGCTCACGGGTTCTTCACCCTTTGATCAGTTGGGTTCATTTGCATCTCAGGGTTCATTCTCCAATGATCCCCTCAGTCCATGATGGAATCACCCCGAGTTCGCCCCCCTTGAGAGGCTTTGAGTTGACACCTTTGGGGCCCAGTGTCCTTGGAGTGGGAACCTGCAGAGGTTTGTTGTGTGTGAGCAGCAGGAGAGAACAGCAGCTCCCAGGGCACAAGGAACTGCAGAGTCACACACCAGGCAGGGCAGGGCTTGAGAGATAGAAAAGTTAAACCCTCAGGCATCAAAGCCATGACATGTCCTGATTCCCTGGCATCCAGGGGATGTTGGAATATCCTTATCCCAGGTTTCCCATCAGCCTGGGTCGGTAATTAATGTCCCTGGGCTGCCTACGCACGCTCATAAATTAAATAAATGAAATAATAAATGAAATAAATTAAATAGTAACCGGTTTAAGTAAAGCAGGGTGTGAAAATTGTCCAAAGGGAGGCACAGGAACATCAGGGAACAGTTTTCCTGGGAGGGACTGAGGAAGGAAATTTTGGAGTGTCCATCCTTGGGGATACTCGAGCCTGGACCTGGGACCTGGCTGTGGGTGCCCCGCTGGAAGATTTGGACCTGATGTACTCCAATGTCCTCTCCATCCTCAGACATCCGTCATCATCAGGACCAAACCCAACCATTTATATCCCAAAATCCCTCTGGATATGGAACCACCGGCAGCACTGTGCTGTTGTTTGAGCTTAAACTTAAACTCTGACTTTCCAAGCTGGACTTAACTGATCCTTGTCCCTTTACCCCAGCCTTTGGAAAGGTCCTTGCAGATCCACAGGCTCCGCATCGATTCTCATGACTTGTACAGTGGCTGGGGTGTAGCAAAGTATGGTGTAAAACGAGAGAAAATATTGATTTCCAGAAAGTTAATATTATTAAAAGGCAGTTGTATTCATCTCCTTCTGGAATTTTAGCCGGGGGTTTTCCTCTTGGAAAAATCAATGGGAGTAATAGTCTTGTTATAGCAGGAGCACTCGTTAGGCGATTTTTTCACTCCAGCGCTTTTAAGTTGTGCTAAGAGCACAAGAGTTGAAAGGCTATAAAATTATTGACTGGGATTTACAGGACTTGAATGACGGAAGGTTTTTTATTCATCATTTTTCGTCACTTTATCCAGCAGAGAAGAGTTTTAATTAAACAGGATTTTAATTGTGTCCGGGTTCTGTTTGCAGCACCAGAAAAAAAACCCCAAGTATTTGAGGCAAAATCTCCTCGTCCCAATTTTTCTTCAGTGATCAGATTTTTGAAAGGACTCCAGAACCCCTCAGAAAGATTCAGACTTACACAAAACAACTCCTGCAAATTCCTGGGACATACAAATAACTGACGAGCAGATGTTTAATATTTCCCTTTCAAAATTCCGTTTTCTCTCTCAACAATTGCTCGGATTTTCTCCCACAGTTCTTGGGAACAGCTCTTTTCGCCTTCTCACCAATGCAGCCCCGACAAGGCCAAAGCCAGGTCCAGTTTAAACTGGAAATCAAATCTTTAAGTTTAGCAAAAATCCGTGAAATTCCCCCAGTTTTCTCAGGAGAAGCTCATCATGATCAATCCCTTGACTCCAACACAGAACCTGCTTTTTTAGCCAAAACCCCTTTCACCTCATGTTTGCACCCTGGTTTTCCTATTCCTATCGTTAACCAAAGCATTTATACAGAAAATAGGTAAAATTTGCGTTATAAATCACCTGAAATTTCACCCGAAACGTTGCCCCTGAAATGTTGTACAAAGAGAGAAAACTCTGGGTGTTGCCAGTCTCAACTCATGAGCTGAGGAACCAGTTGGAGCAGAGGGTTTACACTGAAGGAGGGCAGGGTTGGGTGGGATTTTGGGCAGGAATTGTTCCCTGGGAGGGTGGGGAGGGGCTGGGATGGAATTCTCAGAGCAGCTGTGGCTGCCCCTGGATCCCTGGCAGTGCCCAAGGCCAGGTTGGCCATTGGGGCTTGGAGCAGCCTGGGACAGTGGAAGGTTTCAGGGTTGGAACTGGCTGATCTTTAAGGTCCCTTCCATCCCAAACCATTCCATGATTTGATGTCACCCTTTCCCCACTGCTCCTGCATGCTCGGGTGTGGAAATCACCAGCAAGGAGGGCTTGGATTTTTCTCTTTGTCCATCTTTTGATCACAGGGTGTGCAGCCAGAATTCCAGAGCTGATGGGTTGCAAAAACCACTTGGTTTTGGGAACTGTGAGCTTGGCTGTGCCCTGTGGTGGAAGGGGGAGCTCGCACAAACCCTGGAGGAACATTCCCAAGGCGTGAATGGCTGTTGGCTTCTGAACCCAGGGAAAGGCTGTCTCCCTGTGGTTTCTCCTTGTCAGTGAAACCACAGCCTCCTCCTTTTCTCCTCCATAACCCTCTGGCTCTCAACTCTGCCTGATCCCTCTAAATCTGTCAGGGCAATTATCTGCCATCAGCGCCGCGCTATCAACAGGAAACAAGTGCTCCATGTGACAAGAGGAGCACTGCAACAACACAATTTGGAGCCAGATGAGGCTTGACAACAGCTCAGCTTGCCTGCTTTTGAAAATCCAAGGTGCAAAAGGCAAAATCCCTTCCCTCACAACGATTTCTTGGCCAAAAAATGATTTATCCGCGTCTGTGTGGACCGCACACCCCCTTACGCTGAAAACCGTTTGTAAAATGAGGAGGTAATAAATGGCTCCTGATCTGAATCATCAATAATTAATGACAAAAAAAATTTAAAAATCTGAAATAACCTTCTCCTTCCTGCAGAGCAAATGCAAGCGTTTCGGGCTGCAGTAATTGCCTACAAATTAACTTGTAGCAAAACGAAGAGGGGAACATTCTGCTGCTCCTGTGTCACGCTGGTGTTTTACGGCCACTTAAGGAGCGCGTCTCGCAGTGAGCTCGGTGTGGGAGCTCCTGGTGATCAAAGCTGTGCTCACCAATCATATCCCGCACCCAGACTGCTTTTCCTGAGCAGATCTTGGCACAGGAGTCGTCGTGTGGGAAACTGGAAGAGAGGAGTGAAGTGCGCGGCCTTTCCAGAATGGATTGATCTGCGGGGCCGGGGAAGCTGACACGGTGACACCAGGCAGGGAAGGAGTGCCATGGAAAACTCTTGTTTCATCTCTTATTTCACAGGATCGTGGGATTCCCTGTTCTGGAGCCAGGCTGGGAGAGCTGGAGCTGTCCAGCTGGGAGAAGAGAAGGCTCCAGGGAGACCTCAGAGCCCCTTGCAGGGCCTAAAGGGGCTCCAGGAGAGCTGGAGAGGGACTGGGGACAAGGGCTGCAGGGACAGGAGCCAGGGAATGGCTTCCCAGTGCCAGAGGGCAGGGCTGGGTGGGATCTTGGGCAGGAATTGTTCCCTGGGAGGGTGGGGAGGCCCTGGCACAGGGTGCCCAGAGCAGCTGTGGCTGCCCCTGGATCCCTGGCAGTGCCCAAGGCCAGGTTGGCCATTGGGGCTTGGAGCAGCCTGGGACAGTGGGAGGTGTCCCTGCCCATGGCAGGGGTGGCACTGGATGGGCTTTAAGCTCCCTTCCAACCCAAACCATTCTGGGATTCCATGGAACAATTTTTGTGTTGGGATTAAGCACCACATCCCAACACAGATACTTTTGGAATCCTGCTGGGAGCCTGGACCAAGGAAAAGGACAATGAGGGACACATCCACCAGCTCACAGCTGAGGTGGCGCCTTCTCCCACCACCCCGTCCCATCCCAAGGAGCTCCACAAAGGAAGATCTGGCTCAGGCTGTCCCAGTCCTGCTGCCCAGGGGCCCATCCAGGGAGCCCCAGTGGCCATCTGGGATGGGAACTCGCAGCCAGCTGAGCTGGGGTGCTTCTCTTTTGAAAATAATACAGTAAAAACAACAAAAAGTATGATTTGTGACCTGCCTGCGGGCAGCTTTATTACAACCCTGTGCCTGGGTCTAATAAACCACACCACAACACCCCCCCCACCCTCTCCCCAGTCCTAAATTATTAATTCCTTATGTCCAGGGATCATCAAGAGCCGTGGTGGCCTTTGAAAAGGAAGATTTAGCAATATTAATAACTCCAAATTGCCCAATCTCGCACAGGCCACAGCTCAGGGTGGCTGGAATATTCTCAATAAAATGTCATTGCCTTAAAATATGGTGTTTATCAAGGCCGGAATATTCTGTGGAGATTTATTGGGTTTGACGGAGTTTTCTGAAGGCCAGGGTTTCTGTCTTGAGGCCTGCACCAAAACCTGGAGCTTTTTGATATGAAAATAGCAATTTTTGACCCAATTCCAAGTCAGAAAAATGTTCTTAAAGTTTTGTTTTCATTCCAGTGAGGAACAAAAACATGGCTGGAACCTTTATATTTTCCTGACACTGAATTTTTACTCTCTGGCCAGCACCAGCAAAAATTCTCTTGGTGTGAGTTGATTGTGAAAGAAATGTCTCTATTTGCTGGGTGTTGATGCTCTTCTGCCTCTGTGCGTTTGTGTGTGAATTCCATTGATCCTGTGTGTGCTTCTGATTTTTGGGGCAGCTGATTTCTGTGGCCATTTCTTGCTGCAGGTCAGCTGTGAAAGACAGGACAGAAGAGCATTCCCAGGAGTCATGGAATTATCAGGGTGGGAATAGAGCTTCAGGATCATCCAGTGCCACCCCAGCAGCACCAGCAGCACCCCAAACCCTGTCCCCAAGGGCCACATCCAGACTCCTCCTGAGCACTCCCACAGACAGTGACTCCACCACCTCCCTGGGCAGCTCATCCCAAGGCCTCACCACTCTGCCAGGGAAATTTTCTTTCCCAATCTCCAACCTGAGCCTCCCCTGGTGCAATTTGAGGCCATTTCCTCTCATCTTTTCCCTTTTACTGACCCCCCCTCACTGCCCCTCCTGTCAGGGAGTTGTGGGGGGCAATGAGGTCCCCCCTGAGCCTCCTTTGCTCCAGGCTGAGCCCCTTTCCCAGCTCCCTCAGCTGCTCCTCCCAGGCTGTGTTTTCCAGCCCCTTCCCCAGCTCTGTTCCTTCTTTTGGATGCACTTGCTTCGTGTCCAAAATATAAACTACGGGCGGTGCTCATAAATTTATTAATAAGTTTTTTAAGTAGAATCACAATCCTGGAATGGTTTGGGTTGGAAGGGAACTTAAAGCTCATCCCATTCCAACCCCTTGCCATGGGCAGGGACACCTTCCACTGTCCCAGGCTGCTCCAAGCCCCAATGGCCAACCTGGCCTTGGGCACTGCCAGGGATCCAGGGGCAGCCACAGCTGCTCTGGGCGTTTAAAGCTTTCCCCCACCTTTCTGTTCCCTGTTCCTGCACATCTGATTAATGCTTGGATCTCCCAAAAGGCCACCTGAATCTTTTGCTGCCACCGGGATGATCCCTGTCTGAGTCAGGGATTTTTTATTCCTTTTCCCAAGATGCTGTGGGGGCTGAAACGACACAGAAGAATCTGGGCAGATTTTGTCATTATCTTCACATTTTTTACCCTGATATTTGGTTTTTCAGTTTTTGTGGTTGTGGCTGGGCAGGGAGGAACAATGTCTCCGTTCATTCCATTTTTCTGTCTTCTGATCCGTCCACATTTTGGACCAGGAGACCTTATTCCAAAACATTCTTCTTTGGAGGCATCATTGAGTAAGAAATAACTGTCTGGAGCAGGGTTTTGAGCCTCAGGGGTGGGAAGTTTATCTCATATTCAGCCGTTAATTTAGAGAGAACCCAACAGCTCGAGCACCAGGGGGAATTCGCTCATTGATTCCCAGGTTTCCTTTTCCACAGTGCTTCCCTTTGCTGGTAACCCCGTGTCATTTGTGGCTAGAAAATGAAGATACCCCAGTGTGTTATTGTCAGTCCCACTCCCTGGCCAGGCTGTGACAGCCTGGAGAAACCAAAGCCTGCCCAGACTCCTTCTCCCCGGCTCCCAAAGAAACCCAGGCGAGCGGCGGGACGACGGGAGGAATTTCCACGATGCAAAAAATTAGAGCTGATTGATAGGAAGGCACTAATAAAATGTCATCTCTCATAGAGGGGGAAGGACCCCAGCAGCAGTGATAAAGTGACGTTGGCCAGCTCTGACAAACGGGCCTGGGAGCTGCCTTATCGACGGCGAGGGCCGGTATCGATCCAGCTGCCAGGTTTATCATATTATGCAATTATGAGATTGGATTTGCATTTTTAATTCTTTTAGGAGGAATTGGCCCCGAGGCAATTACAAGAGGGAAACGCTGGGATGGAGCCTGCTGGTCCAGCCTCGGAGAGTCAGAAGCTTTTAGGGAGAAGCGGCCACTGTCAAAGGGAAGTTGTGCTCAGCAGAGCCGTGACAAGGAAACAATGGGAACACGAAAGCAAGAAAGCTTTAAAGGATTTGTTCCCAACAGTCTCAAGGGACACAAAGGCAAAACCAGCTCACCATTAAGGCTGGGATAATAAAGATGAGCTCCACAGGGTCTTGGCTTTGTATGGATCACAATCCCGTGGATGTGAGGCCTGGAGAGTTTGGACAGCACAGCAGGCAACAAAATTCCAAATGTTTTAACCCCAGGCCTCACCTGTTTGCAGGAGCCACCCAAGCTGGACCTAACCGTGTCAGGCTTTTGCAAGCCAGGGGAATGGATGAGTTGGACAAAATCTCTTCCCCTCACTGACAAGCCCTGTTGTAGGATTAACTGTCCTGGGATTCTGTCCTCCAGGGAAATCCCGTGAGGAGAATCCACCCTCTCTTGGCTCATTCAGGTCATGTGGAGCGGGTGTGGGGCTCTTGCTGTCTTTGCTGCAGTGTCAGGGCAAAAGACTCTGATTTATTCTTCATTTTCACTATTTTCAATTGGAAAAAATAACGGATTTGTGGTGTTTTGAGGCCTGGGGATGGATTAAATGTTCTGAGCAAATTTTTGACCATAGAGCTCCTTTTGGGAATGCCTCGTTTTTGAGGAAATAATTTTATCGGACTCAGCAAGGTTGTATGAACTGATCCCTCCCTTCCTCAGCCCCAGCTTTTCTGCACCCAGCAAGCTCTTCCTTGACTTCCTGGTTTTCCTTGACCTTGATGACAGCGACCTTCTGATCTGGAGCTGTTGGAGATGATTCACACTCAGAGACCACTTCTCGTTTTTTCTGGAGACAAAAATCGTGAGAACCTTTGCATCTTCCATAGAATCACAGAAGATCAGAAGGTTTTAATGAACACCTGACTATAATTACCCATTAATTCCTATCCATTTCCAACCCAAACCATTTCACAGTTCTGTGACATGAATTAACATCACTCAAATGGGATGAGCAAGGCAGAGGAATCTGAGCACCCTCCTCTCTGAGAGACCTGGGATTGCACCAAAAATTGTGAAAAAAGAGCCTGACACAGGCAGGAAAAGAAGGAAAAAAGAGACAGAAGCCCAGACAGCTCCATCCTGGAATTCAGGAAGCACAGGGATGAGGAGAGAGCTGCCAAAAATCCAAGTTTCGTTAAATTTTGTGGAGAAAAGGAGAACAACAAAACTTTCTTCAGTTGTCTAAAGAAAAGAAGAGTGAGGAGAAGGTGGTGAGGAGAAAAGCAGGGCCAATTGCAAAGTTGAGGAGGGATTAAGGATTTAATGCAATGCAGATTAGTGGGGGAAAAATGAAAATTTAAAAATATTAAAAATATTAAAAATATTAGAAATATTAAAAACAGTTGAAATATTTAAAATATTTAAAATATTTAAAATAATAAAAATTAATAATTTGCCTCACATTCACTAGGAGTCATTTAATACAGAAAATTGGAAAATGAAGGCTAGCCAGTGAAAATGAAAAGAAACGGCCACTGCTTGAGATGAAAACAAGATAAAAAATTCTTCAGCTCCTCCAGCAGGAGACATTGCAAGGTCCACCCCAGAATTCCAAAGGAAAACAGGACAGAATTCCAGCCAGTTGGACATGGTTAGGAAGGGTTTTTTTAATAAATCTGTCAAATCAGGGATTAGAGCAAACCCTCGGAGAATAACGAATGCATCACACAAGGAATTCCTGCCCTCCTAACTCAGGTATCTCTGTGCTCATTAGCCCGACTTAATCACAGGCAGAGCTTTTAGACAAATTTGGAAGGAAAGAATAATTAAAGTCGTGAAAGAAAATTGCAAATGTTATTACATCAGCATGGCATGGGGAAAGGGAATCGTTCCAGGCTGATCCAATACCTCTCCCATGATGTGCTGACTGATTTATTCCATTTTAAGTCAATTCATGTTTCAGTAAAACATTTGCTTTAGGTGCTGTAGGAGAAGTTATTAGGTAATAAAGGCAGATAAAGATTATAAAAGAGCCATCAGAATCTAATTAAAGGGAGGTGATAATGAGCCTGGATGAAAGAAGAATGTTTGGGTTGCTGAGGGGTTACAAGGACGCTGCCAAGATGAATTTTAGTGGACCAAATAAAAATGAAAATTAGAAAGGACAAACAGCAAGAAATTCTGGAAGTAATTAGGAATTTATCAATTAGAAAAGACACGAGGGGAGAGATCTTGATATGTCTGGGTTTATCAACAAATCCCTGTGGAAAGGCAGGTGTGCTCTGGGAATGTGGGATGGGAAACACCACCGGGAAAGAGCTGAAATATTGGTGGCAAAACCTTGGATTTTCCCTGAGTTCTAATCTTCAACGTCCTTCGTGTTCTGGCTCTGCTCTTCCAGGCAGATTCCTCGTCTGGCTGATCCAAGGGGATTAAGGGAAGAGTTTGAAGGAATTCTGCCCTGGAAATGCTGGTTATCGGTGTTTTCTTTCTGGCACACCCACATCAGGATTTTGTTTGGGTTTTTTTTAATAACCACACTCTGGACTCACTTCATTGTTCCAAACAAAGCAATTCCAGGCAGGATTCAGTCCTTGGCACCCTTCCCTGGACCTCATCAGGCAAAGCCTGGAAGTTGCCATGGCCAGGACTCTAAAATGTCCTGTCACTGTAATTTTTGTGCTTTTTTGGTTGTTTTTTGCTGATCTGAGTCCCAAAAAATAGTCAGAGTGGTCCTTCTAAAGATGCTTTTGGACATTGGGGGAGGGCAGTGGTGGGAGGGATGCTTGGGAGGGTGTTTGGGATCATGAAGAAGGAGAAGAGAGCTCCCATCCTCAGCTTTCCTGGGAGGCAAAAGGATTTCCCTTTCCCATCCCAACCCCGAGCTGTGGCCAGGAATCACCTGGAATAAAACTAAAGATAATTCCAACAAACAGAATCACCATTTTTTGGGCGTGGATAATCACATTCCAGAGGCCAGGAACTGCCACCATTCTTCATTTCAGCATTCTCTTCACTTCCCATGAGGAAATGAGGCTCAAACATCAGAGTCAATAAAATTCACAGGTCAGGTGAGGTGCAAGGCACGATTTCCTTGGCATAACCTTTATTTTATTTACCTTAATCCCTTTATTTCCCTTAATCCTGCAGCTCTCCATCATTCCATGAACTGTGCTCTGTAGTCCCCATCTTTAAACTCAAGGCTAAGTAAATCTAGAAGCAAACAGAGGCTGATTTTCTTTTCCTACACTCCTACAGGAAGAAACGTCAGTGCAAAAATCATCCAGACCGTCGGATCTTTCTGCAGGGGTGCAAATAAATCATATTTTTAATGGGGAAATATTAAAAATGGCTTTTCCCAGTGGGAAAGAACCCCATGGATATTAATATATTTAAGTTCTCTTATGTTGTCTGGCAGAGCACAGTCATGGCCCAGGCCAGACAGAAGAGTTGGAGCTGAAAAGGGAACTGAGAGAGTGAAACAGGAAACGAAGAAAAGCAAGGAAAGAACCAACCTTGGACAATTCC
The DNA here is from genome assembly GCA_013398855.1 of Mohoua ochrocephala. Lineage (NCBI taxonomy): Eukaryota > Metazoa > Chordata > Aves > Passeriformes > Acanthizidae > Mohoua > Mohoua ochrocephala. The sequence continues at coordinate 45,623 of VZTA01026005.1, read as the reverse complement.
AGGGGTGAGACAGCCACAGCTTCTCTGGGCAACCTGTGCCAGGGCCTCCCCACCCTCACAGGGAAGAGAAGTGGCTCAGTGCATCAAGTTTCAAACACCTTTAGCAAGTTTTGAACACCTATAACAAGATTTGAACAGCTATAACAAGCTTTTTTCCCCCTGAACAGTTCCTTTCCAGAGACATCTCCACACCTCAAATATTTCCTTGTTCTTCCTTGTATTTTGCCGTGTCTCTGCTTTGCTCCTCCGGTTAGAAAATTCAAACCCTACATTTTTAAATCATTGTGTAAAAGAATTTTCATTGCTTTTCACAAACAGACAGAACTTCTGGAGCAGCTTTTAGCCCATCCCTGACTGTTTGCCTTCAGTCTCCTCCAGCGGAGCATTACCGACCCTGACAGCATTGATTTTCAAATGTATGATTGCTGGTGAAATATTAAACCCTATTGATCCGAAATTCAGGATCGGCTGCCTGCGAGATCCTCTGCATATTTTGGGCACAGACAGTTTCATTTATCAGCTCCTCCAACGGCGGAATAATGAGAGCTCCATCATGTCCCCGTTCGGAGATGGAGAGTTTCCCGTCAGATTACGGCATCTGCAATCTGGAGAAGTGTCCTCTGCATTATGTTTGCTAATTGGGCAATTTATCCTCCCCGGGAAGCTTTTCCATCCATTTCTTGGGAAATAAGGCTGGGCCAAAGGCATCCATCTTTTCACCCAATCAAATTTCACATCGTTCCTGTCTTCGGATGGAAGAAGCGATAGGAGCGTAATGAAGATTTCCACGATTAAACCAAAAAAAAAAACGAGGGAATTAGCATTGAAACGGAGCTTTCCTGGTAGGTTGGGATTTATCTTTGGAGATGGAGAGTGAAACTTGCCCCAAAATTGCTCCATGGAAAGGAGCTGGTGGTACGAAACACCCCAAAAACTCTTCCTGTGGGACACCAAAGGGAATCGATCCTTTGGGGAGTCAGAAGTGAACAGGAGCATTAAAGAACATAAACCTGGCTCATGACTTCCATGTTAAGAAAGAAGAAAGAAGAAGAAAGAAGAAGAAATTTAAAAGATTAAATTTCATGAGCATCTTACAAGATTGAATTAAAAAATGAGGCAATAATTTTAAATTTGGGCTCGCTGGGCAGGCTAAGGCTAAACCAACCCCTCTCTTATTAAAAAAACCCCGAATCATTTCACTAGGAAGGCAACCTGACTTAATTCAGCTCATTTACAATCTTCTGATTTCCCCTCATAGCAAAACTTATTCCCAAAAAATCTTCCTTTCCTTCTTCCTCTGTTTTTTAGCCTGTGGTTTTACCGTCAAGGTGAGATTTTAGTGCCGTGAAGTGCTCGTTGCCTCTCCAAACTAAGGTGCCAATATCCACAATTTTCTTCCACGGTCTCAAATAGTCTCAGACTGACCATCAAGAACCTCAAATCCATCTGTGTCCAACGTGCATTTTCAGTCTTAAATAGAATCTTGGAATTATTGCCTGAAAGTTAAGCGATTATGACCATAAATATGTATTTTATCATTAAAAAAAATCCCTCTTTACATTTTCTGGTACAGACGCAATCAGGATGTTCTTAATTCCTGTGTAGATTCACCTTTTAAGAGATCCCAGGTTGAGAAACAGAACATTTTCACCACAAGGTCTCGGTCATCTGCTCTCAAAAAATTCCGTGGTTTTCCACTCATCGACTTTTGTATGGAATTAATTCCATTCCAAGTCTGGGGAACGTTTGTTTTGATGCCTGCGCATCTCTATCTCATTAAACAAGTTCATGGAGAAGTGTCAGGTTCCTGATTCTGGAATTTAAAGCCAATTTAAAGCCAATATTTTCGCCCCGTAAAAATGTTAACATAAAAATATGTAAAAAATCTGTAAAATATTCAGAGCTTGGGCTTATACAAAGTAATCTTCATATTACTGTGACAAAAGAATTGCTTACTAGAAAATACCTAATAAATTCTTACTGAAGAAAATTAGGGAATTCTTGCCTAAAATTGTGGCCTCAGACACGTCTATTTGATGTTAAATCATTATCACTGATATTTTCCTTCCTGGAAGATCCCGTGTTGAACCCACACAGAAAAACCCTCTAATGTGAGCCTCGAGTCCTTCCACCTTCCCAGCCAGCTGGATCCTGCACGGACTGAGGATACAGATGGATGGGGAGGCCCATTTATGGAGGAATCCAGATTTTTAGGGTTGAGGAATCATTCTGTGGGATGGACGGAACAGTCTGGACCAGAAGGGCTGAGCCTTGAGCTGGGTGATGTCTGCGGGCACAGCTGCTGTCAGTCGTTGCTGGACGAGGATCTCCCATCCTTTGTATGGGATTTAATTCCAAATATTCCCAGCTCCTGCTCTCTAAAGGCAGGGCTGATACCTCGGAGAGTTCAAAGCCCAGTCAGGGAAACACTGGGGGAAAAAAACCAGTGGAGGATCCAGCCACCAGTGCAGGAGAAAGAACAGTGATCCCAGGAGCCCTGCTGGGATCTGAGGGAGCTTTCCTTTAACTGATCCTCAGCTCGAAACTCCTGATTGCTTTCCTTTAATGTAAAGGCAGCACAGACAATCCATCATCCCTCGTGTCATTTCGGTGTTTGGCTTTTTAAAATATTAATGAACAGTCTGGCCCTTCCTTTTGCTGACCACTGAAAACAGCCCCGAGCTCCCCTGGGGGAACCAAGGCTGATTCTTTAAGCCTGCGATTGAAATTCAGTCAAAGCTCGGGGTGAACGGAAATCATTTGTTGTGTGACAGTGACACGAGGCAGCTCCTTTTTGTTTGCCAGAGAGCTCGGGGATTCTGTGTCTATTTTTTGTCATCAGCTGAGGTATTGACGGTCACCCAAAACTCTGTGGCTTTGGAGAGGGGAGGCAGCTGCAGATTTGGCAGAGGTGGCGCCCGAGTTGGAACAAGAAGGACTTTGTTGGTCTCTGCTCAACAAACTCTGCACAGAGCAAGGGAACTCCCTCCAGCTGTCGGGGATGGGGGAGGAATGGCCAGGATGATCCCAGATGATGGAGGATGGACACGCCAGGGAAGTGTAGCCCTATCTATCCTCTCCCTCATGGAGTCCCAGGATGGTTTGGGCTGGAAGGATCAAAAATCCTTGCTCCAAAGATCATCCACTGCCACCTCCTGCAGGGACACCTTCCACTGTCCCAGGCTGCTCCAAGCCCCAATGGCCAACCTGGCCTTGGGCACTGCCAGGGATCCAGGGGCAGCCACAGCTGCTCTGGGCACCCTGTGCCAGGGCCTGCCCACCCTCCCAGGGAACAATTCCTGCCCAAGATCCCACCCAGCCCTGCCCTCTGGCACTGGGAAGCCATTCCCTGGCTCCTGGCCCTGCAGCCCTTGGAAATTGTCTCTCTCCATGGTTCCTGTGGGCTCCTTCAGGCCCTGCAAGGCCACAGTGAGCTCACCCCAGAGCTTCTCCTCTCCAGGCTGAACAATCCCAGCTCTCGCAGCCTTTCCTCCCAGCAGAGCTGCTCCATCCCTCTGCTCATCCTGCTGCCTCCTCTGGACTCTCTCCAGCAGCTCCACGTCCTCCCTGTGCTGGGCCCCAGGGCTGGGGCAGCTCTGCAGGTGGGGTCTCACCTGAGCGGGGCACAGGGGCACAATCCCAATCCCTTTTCCTGCTGGTCTCTCCTCCTTGGATGCAGCCCAGGATGCCGATGGATTTCAGGGCTCCCAGCACTCACTGATGGCTCCTGTCCAGCTTCTCACCCACGAGATCCCCAAGTCTTCCACAGGGCTGTTCCCAATAAATTCTCCTCCCAGTCCATGCTCATGTCTGGGATTGCCCCGACCCAGGAGCAGCCCCTGGCACTGGGAATTGTTGAATTCCACGAGGTTCTCCTGGGCCACTTTTCATGTTTGTGCACTTTGCAGTCTCCTCCATGATATTTTGGGTTCCTGACTCCTCTCTTAGCAAGCTCCATCCAAATCCCTTCAGTGTTTGATGCACCCAATCCAAAGAATCTCCACATCAGATTTCTTTTTTCAGGTCCCCTGAGCGGACAATTCATTTTTTTCATGGGATTATTTGCTCCTGCATCAACACTCAACTTTGGAGTTGCTCAATCAGTTCCAGCAGCCTTAGCAGACCCTACCTGTGGCTCTTCCACACATGATGTGGCCAAATGGGGATAAACAGCAATGCCTGATTTAAGGAATCCATGGGAGAGAAATGTGGGAAAAGTCAACAGGACAAAAAAAGAAAAAGCAAATTATTGCTGAAGGTCTTAATAGAGAACGTTCACATAACAAAACCTCCTAAAAATAATGCTTTCATTTCCTGCAAAGGTGGTGTAAAAGCTGAGAAAAACGCCGAAGTGAAGAGGTTTCTTGGGAAAAGCTTAATTGTGGTGCAACTTTTCCTCTTTTAACGGTTAATTCTTTGCAAAAAAAAAAAAAAAAATAAACATTTCCTGCTGGAGAACCCAACAAGACTTTCAGCAGGACTGAGACCGGTAAGAAATCTCCAAAGACAAAAAATTGTCTTTTTCTCTTGCATAAATACCTTTTTCTGAGAGAAAAATAAATAAATAAATAAATAAATAAGCCTTTTTCTCTTGCATAAATGTATTTTTCCAAGAGAAAAAAAATACAAATAAATGAATATAAATAAAGAAATAAAAATAAATAAAAATAAATAAATATAAATGAAAAAATGAAATAAATAAATACCGCAACCTCTCCATTTGCAGCTGAGCCTCTCTGCGACCTTGGCTCCCAGGGAGGTTTAACCTACTCTGATTAACTTTCCCATGTTATTCCATGAAATAAAACCAGTTTTGACACCCAGAGACTGAGGCATCCTAGGGATAACCCAATAACCCCATGGAATCGTTCCAAATTGAGTTGCAATAATTCATTTAGGTGACCGTACAGATTTGTTATGTGCAATATGAAACATTGCAAAATGAAATCAATAGAAATGTTTCTTGTTAATGAAGATGGACTGGGCTCTTCTGGGTGGGGTTTGGACTCCGTAGCGCAGAAATCTGATTTGGATTCGGAATTCCAGGGTATCTGACTGCTTAAAAAATGAGGAAAGCATTATTTTGTAATGATATGGTTGGACAGCTGGGAAATTATACCCTGAATTTTGTTCCGTGCTTTGCTCGTTAAGGATGGAAGCACAGAGCAGCCACCAGCACTGGGAGCGTGGCTCTTTTCTTCCACAAGGGCTTCACCCTAAATTTTTTTAGGGATTATTGTTGGATTCCCAGTGAAATTCATCCTCCTGCCATGGGTTTTGAAGGATGGGAATTTTCAATGGTGGATTTTTTTTAAACCTTACGAATATTTGATGCTGATTTATTCTTAAGAAAGACAAACACATCCAAGTGTGACGAGTGACAGGAGGAGAGGAAACGGCCTCAGGTTGCTCCAGGGGAGGGTTAGGTTGGATATTATCAAAAAATTTCACAGAAAGGGTTGGAAAACTTTGGAATGGGCTGCCCAGGGAAGTCATGGAGTCACCATCCCTGGAAGTGTTCAGAAAACGTGTGGATGTGGCACCTGGGGACGTGGTTTAATGATCAACACGGTGCTGATGGTTGGGCTCGATGGTCTCAAAGATCTTTTCCAGCCTCAACAAATCTCTAATTCTATTATTCCATAAATGCAGCTGGATTTTTATTAATGCCCGAGATACCTCAGTTCAAATTCCCTGGAAAATCCCTTGGTTGCAGCTTGGACTTATCCAGTGGTTTTGTCTTTTTTCTATTTGTAGTCTTTGTTTCAGAGGCATCGAGCCAAAAATCCAGGGGATTGGCAGAGCTGGAAAAGGAGATCTCTGAGAAGAAGAAAAAACCCAACCAACCACGGACACGGCAGAATATTTAACAGCAGGTCCTGCAGGATGTCATCCCTTTTCCTGTTGGAAACATGGGACGCCTTCATAGTCAGTGGAAATATTTAAGCAGCATCAAATTTGTGGTAAATTGCCCGAATTTAATTTATTTAAGGAGCCCCAAATGGGCTTCTTAAAGCCCTGAGCAGAAACTTGTGATAGGGTCAGCCAAGACAGCACCGAGGCAAAGATTGTGACTCCGTGGGAGGAAAAGGAGCTCTCGGAATGTCGCGGAGAGCTCCGGACACAGTGATTAAAGGAGATTGAACTCTTTGACCCGGCAAATCAAATTGGTGACAGCTCACTATGTTAAACTGCATTAAAATTTATGACATTGAAGAAGAGGATCAATGTGTAAATAAAGCCTAAATTAGGAGATCTCTGGAGCGGGGAAAACAATCACCTGCAGGATTTCCAAGCAGCCGAGAAAACAAAGATTCCACGTTCGTTTGCTGGCCCCAAAATAATGTGAAAGTCTCTTTGAAAGGGAGAGGAAAAGAGATAAAATGCCTTGAAAAAAACCCTGCAAATGGTCATTAGAGGGAAAATATGAAGAAGTTTCACAAAATAGCTGTAAATGAGTTTTTGTAAATGGCTTTTCTGGCTCGGGGAAACGAGCCCGTGACAGCAGCAACCTCTGGCCAGGGATCAGGGCACAGTTCAGGTGTCAAGCAGGGTTTTGTGCCCTGCAAAACAAACTTATTATAGAGCTGAAAACTTATGATGAAAAGCAGTGCTTACAGCTCCTTAAGGCCCTTTGGAATTTCAATAATGATTTCTGTAATTAAAGGGATGCTGTCGAGATAAAGTCATTTCTTAGAATACAAAATAGAAACCATACATTTTGCTGGCAAGAGTGTTTTTTATTACACAACTGGACATGGAAAAACATTTATTTTTCAATGGCTTCACCTTTAATTTGTGTTTTTATATCATTCAACCTGAACTAACAGTTTGATTTTTCATTTTTACAGTTTTATTTCCATTTATAATCAGCTCCGTGTTATTTCTGATGAAAATAAAGAAACTCTCCTAAGCCTTCCCTATGTCATCTGTGTTTCCAAAAGAGGAAAAGGCAAAAATAAAGCACAGGTGGTGACTCTTCCCTGGACCAGGATTATCTCTCTAAAACTGCTTCTCCTTAGCTCTATTTTGTAAATCAAAAAGGGGGAAGCTATGAAGAGCAGACACAAAGCCAAACCAAACCAAAGAGGAGCCCAGCTACTCTGAAGTTAAATCAAAAATTGTTTAATATAAACCATGAGTGCTTTCTCCTGCTTTTTAGTGCCACTAGAAACGTCCTTTCCTCATCACCTCGGCCGCCGCTGTTACGCAGGAAAACAGCAGCAGCTTCCACCTGCAGAATTTACCTTTATTTTAGTCTTCCCCCAAAAGTGAAGAGCTTCAAGGACCTTTGTTCACTTCCAGTGTCTCTCTTTTCTCTCAAAAAGATAAAAATTATTGAAAGCTGGGATGTTCACTTCACATTTAAGGGCAAGTGTCAAAAAAATCCTTTGGAATGCCACGAAATATTTCCGTGTATCCAAGTGGGTAACAAGAGTAATCCCACAGTGCCAAAACGAGCAGGTGGAGGGGAGAGGGAATTCCCGGGGGTTGTTCTGACTGTTCCAAGGTGATGCTTGGATGGGAGATGGGATTCTTCCCACAATGTCTGGATCCTGGGGACAGTCATTCCTTGTAGCAGGAGCAGGGTTTGAAATCCACTGGTGTGGCTCAGTGATTTTTACATCCCCCGGTCAGGGCACGAGATCCACGGGCTTTTCCATTTTCCCACTTTCTACTGGTGTTCTGGGAGAGCTCTTCAGAGCTCCCAGAGCCAGAGGGACCCTGAGAGCAGAGCAGGTGGCTTTAACAAGCAATAAATTAAGAATTTAAGCCACTTTGACTGAATCCACTCACGTCTGAACGGCACCTCCGCGGTGCTGAAGGGATCCCTCAAAATGATGGATGAAAATCCAATAAAGTTTTCAGAGCCAGGAGGGGACAGGGAGTTGTGTGACTGCAGTCCTGACACAGAGCCAGCCTCTGCTCCATGGGCATCCCAGGCCCACGTGGATTGGGATGAGAGCTGGGCTGGGTTGGGAAACCTGCCATCCAGGCCTGGCAGAGCACAGAGGGTGAGTTTGTTATGGGGAGGATTCTATGGAAAGATGATCCCAGGTTTTAACTTGGTTTTAAACTGCCAGAGGGAAGGGTTAGGTGGGATCTTGGGCAGGAATTGTTCCCTGGGAGGGTGGGCAGGCCCTGGCACAGGGTGCCCAGAGCAGCTGTGGCTGCCCCTGGATCCCTGGCAGTGTCCAAGGCCAGGTTGGCCATTGGGGCTTGGAGCAGCCTGGGACAGTGGGAGGAGTCCCTGCCCATGGGATGATCTTTAAGCTCCCTTCCAACCCAAACCATTCCATGATTCTCTGAAAATATTCCTATTTCCTCTTAGCTGCTCAATCATTTCCCTCTCCAATCCATATGATGCTCCTCACTGGTGTCCCAGTGAATCCCAGTCCTTGCCCCCTGTTTCCTGTACTTCCCCCTCTCTGATTTTTCTGCCCCGCTCTCAATCCGACTCCGGACTCGTGATCGCTCCTTTATTTCTCTATTTCTCTCCTAATTCCCCCACACACGAAAACAGATCAGATCAAACTACGCCCTGCACGCTCCTGTCACCTTTTTCCATGACCTTTGGCCAAACCAGGTCCAGGAGCAGAGCTGGTCCCTGGCCACCGGCCGCAGGTGCCGCGTGTCCATCCCGGTGGGAACCGTCCACCGGCAGCCGGGTGCCGAAGGATCCCAGACACGGTGACGGTCCCACACCGTGCTGGGACAGAGGGAGGAATTCCCTGAGGCTGCATCACCTCCCTCCAACTTTCCAAATCCTGGGAGAGCTCTCCCAAAAAATGGTGCCTGGAAGGTACGTGTGGGGTCTTCCTCCAGAAGGAAAAGGTGAGGAAAGATCCTTCGCTTCAGTGGCTCCCCGAACATTCAAAAATTTGTCTTCTCGTCAAAAATGGAGGAGAATTTCCCCCTGGAATCATTTCATCTGCTCTTAAGGGGCTTTCTTAATTTAAACATCTTCTCCAGCCCCTCATTATCCTCTTACGGGTCCTTTTATTATTTTTTGGGGAGTTTTTAGGAACTCAGACCTTGTCATGCGGTGGTGATTGCATGGCAACTCTTTACATGGAGTTTGTGCTGAGGAAATGGAAATCAAAAGGTTGATTCTTCTTGTGTGTGGCTGGCACAGCATCGTGTTGTGCCCAAATACTCTTCCCTTCCCTGTTCCTCCAAAAGGTTTCTTCTCTGCTGAGTTCTTAATTTAAGGAAAACATAAAAATAGATTGGATTTTTCTGCCAGCATCTGTTCCCGATCTTTGAGACACCCATGACAACAAACTGAGACCTTCTGATGACTTGAAAAAAATATTTTTCCTCTCTGGAATTTTAACTATTCCATTTATTTTAACTATTTTAACTTTTCCAATCTGTGATAAAATGTCTCCCTTTCCCTCCCATCATTTCCCTGTCACGGCCTGCACAAAGTTTGGTGTTCCTATTCCATGGAAGAGATCCAAAGCTCTGATGAAAAGACACCTTTTCTGCCCACTGCTTTATTTCTTTTTAAAACTTCCATCTTGCCAGCATCAGAGACAAACCATTTCATTCATTTTTTATTATCCATGCGAATTCCTGCCACGCTGCTCTTCAGCCACAGGACTCTCCCAAATGGAAAAGCTGGACAGAAATCCTGTTCTCCCCAGGATTTTTCAGTCATTGATCCACGTTCAGCTACATCAGCTTCCGATACTTTTGCTTTGCAGTGCGTTCGTTTTTCCTACTGAATTTTTCAGGACGCTCATTTCGCCTGGGGATATTCTATTGAATGCTTTGGGGCTTTTTGAGATAAAAAGTTGAGTGTAGGCACTTCACGAGGAACTTTGGAAGTTGTTTTATATTTGTAGGAGGGGAGGTTCTTCTTGGTAATTTATCCTATTTATAAACTGCAAAAATGTTATCGTTTTAAATTTGGAACACAATTTTTCTATGGAGCCTTCCAATGTAGGCAAAGCCTACAGACAATTTCTTGGGTAAAAGTTTCACAGTTTGGCTTTACCCCTATTTTACATGACAAAACGCTGAGGTTCTGTCTGGAGAGCTGGAAAGACTTTCAGTCAGGATGGGTGTGATTCCTAAGAGAAGACTTCAAGAGAAACCTGGAAGGGAAGGAAATGTGATTCCTTCTTGGTCAATCCTCCCGAATTTTGAACTGCACAGGATGGAAGTTCCCATAAATAATTCCACCCCTGTTTTTTAGGCTCAGCAGTTTCAGGGAGGAGCTCCCCAGGGAATGGGCACGGCCCTGAGGCTGCCAGAGCTCCAGGAGTGTTTGGACGATGCTCCCAGGGATTCCCAGGGTGGGATTGTTGGGGGTCTGGGGGTCTGGATGATCCTTGTGGGTCCCTTCCAACTCAGGCTATTCCATAATTCTATGATTCTCTGGTTTCTTTAATCTGCCCAGCTCACGAGGAACTTGTCTCGTAATTAATGAGCTCAAAATCCCTTGTCCATTCTCCCACCTCCGTCCCACAGCCTGGGAATGCTCTAAATGAAACATTTTACGGAAAACAAGGACTTGGACTTCTGCCTCCAATGCCACCGGGGCAGCCACTTAATGTTGTTAAACCAAACCCAAAAAAAAAAAAGTTAATTGAATGACAATTGCTAAATTTAATAGATGTGGATCTTCACTTGGAGCAGGCTGGAATTACCTCAAGTCCTAGGGAAAGGTTACCCATTAACTCCTGAGCTCTCATTGGAGGATTCCAATATTGGGATTTCATTAACAAGATTTATAGGAGCATCCGGTGACCGCTGTAGTAATGATTGTTATCATTCCACAACCAGAGAAATATTTTCTATATTTTCTGATTAAAGTCAGATTTCTTCTGAAATTCCAATGGTAATGAAGCAGGAAGCCTGATTTAATGACGAGTCATGACTGCAATATTCTAAAACCAACTCCTCTCTGTTCGTCCTGAACCCTGCTGACACAAATTTCATTAATCCTAATTTCAAAAGGCCACATCCTGATGGTTTTAAAGAGTCCTCAACAAGTCCAGCCCATTTAGAGAGGAAAATGTTGTTTGATCCAAAAGAGGGGTGCTCAGAGAAGTTTTCCTGACTCCCTGCATGCAACACATCCCACGGTCCGTGGAAGCTGCTGAATTCTGCCAGTGGGGTGTCCATGGGGAGGGGTCTTCCATAGGAGGTCCTCCATGTGAGGAGCAGCTGAGGGAGCTGGGAAAGGGGCTCAGCCTGGAGCAAAGGAGGCTCAGGGGGGACCTTGTGGCTCTGCACAAGTCCCTGACAGGAGGGGGCAGCCGGGGGGGGTCGGGCTCTGCTCCCAGGGAACAGGGACAGGAGGAGAGGGAACGGCCTCAGGCTGGGCCAGGGGAGGCTCGGCTTGGACACCAGGAGCAATTTCCTCCTGGAAAGGGAGCTCAGGCCTTGGCAAGAGCTGCCCAGGGAGGTTTGGAGTGCCCATCCCTGGAGGTGTCCAGGGAAGGCCTGGCCGTGGCACTCAGTGCTCTGGGCTGGGGACAAGGTGGGCATCGGGCACAGCTTGGCCTCCATGGTCTTGGAAGTCTTTTCCAGTCTCAATAATTCTGGAATTCTGTGATTATAAATCACAGAACGTGCCACAAACACCTTCAAGCCAACTCTCTATCCCACACAACTTGTGAGCAGAGCTAGGTAAACTTTTTACATCAAAAAGATGTGACCATGTATAAAATCTTCCGAATTTCCCACTGCTTTTATCTCCTCACACAGAAATGGCTTCGGAGTTCTGATGCTTTGGGAAGAAGTTCTAAATTATTTACTCTATTTCTCCCCTCCTCTCTCTTCTCTTCGGCTCTGTCACCACAGCAAAAGTACTGAGAGTAGTGACAAGTCCAATATCAATAAACATAATAATAATTGATTTCTGGGAGATGAAAAATCTGAAATTAGTGGCAATTTCCCCCCAGAGTGTTGTCTGATTAATTTAATGTTCATCTAAGTCTAAGTCATTCTAATACTTATCTGCTCAGCAAACCTTTGGGATGTGTCTGTGGGCCAAAGACCAGAAGAAAGTGAAGTATTATTGCACAGTCCAGGGTTTTTTTTAATTTTTCAAACAAAACAAAGGAAGAGAGACTTGAGGAGATGCTAAAAGTTGTGTTTGCTGTAATAATTTTAATTCTGCCGTTTATTTCTGAAGAAAAAAATGACAGTGGGGGACAGGAGGAGGAGCAGAAAACATTTTCCCATCTCATGGCTGCCGCTGAAAAGCTGGAATGTCTGGAGGAGCAGGAGAGGAGTGATGGGGAAAGATGAACTTGGGCTGGGATTTATCCACAGAAATGTTGTCAACGTGATCAGGGACTAAAAGTCTGAGAACGAGGGAAGATTTGAGACAACTTTAGGATGTAAATCAGGAAAAAGGGGAAAAAATGGTGTTAATGAATGAATTTGGCACCAAAAGGGGAAGTGTGAAGCAGCAAAGGTTGTGCTGCAGCAAAGAATCTCTGGGAAGTTTCTCTGTGTCCCAGCAGGAGGAGGAGGAGGAGGAGGAGGAGGAGGAGGAGGAAGATGTGGTCACCAACGTGAAACACGGCACAATTACCTGAGACTGGGATGGACCAGCAGAGGAACAACTCAACAGTTTTCCAGGGAGTGATGATCCCTGTTAGACCATTCTGGATTTCACTGTTGCCTCCTGACCAAAACGTGGACGGAGACCTCAGGCACCACCCCGACCTTGGCAGAGAAAGCCCAAACTCCGAAGACAAAGGAAGAATCCTGGGAAATCCAGCACGATTCCGAGACATGGAAGTTTTCCTGCAGCCCATTGAAGCCATTAACGATTCAGACAGCCCCAGAAATTGTTCATTATGGGGAGAGACAGCATTCCTGTTGTTTAGGCAGTGGCATCCTTCATCAGTCCTTAATCATCCCTAAATTGAGCTCTCCTGAGTGGGCTCCCTCCTCTCAGAAAGGAGGAAGAAACCCTGCACGACAGGAACTGGAGTTAACTGCCTGATTCTTTGCACCCAGTGTGGTTTCAGAGAGGAAATAAAGAGCATTTAGAGTGACTGAATCCCATCAGATCTTCCAGACATCCTCATTAGGCTGTTCTAATTAGGGTTGTGTTGTTTGCTTCATTTTCTCTCGATAGTGTTAGCTGGCAAAGACTGATGCCTTTAGCCCTCTAATAAATTAATTATTAATGGCGGAGTTAATAATTCATGTTAATTGGTACTATGAGCTACTTTCCCCAACAAATGTGAGCAAAGGTCAAAACTTGTTAACAGCAGAGGTGAATTCTATTTTTAAGTTTTCTGTTCCATAATATAGCTGGAAAATCAATGTATAGCTTGCAAAATTAACTGGTTTTCAAAAGATGGGCACAGACTGGGGCCAAAGGTGTGGCCTATTCACTGGGTTGCATTTAACTGGGAATTTCCATAGCTGGGAATATCCAGAGACACAGGGAATTTGGGGTTGGCCACCACGGATCATCAGGAAGAGCCTCTCAGGTGGGCCCAAACCTGAGCAGGGTGCGATGAGCAAAGAAGAGACGGAGAAAATGTCGATTAGTGAACACCAGGCTGTTATTATAATCCCATCTGGGAAGTGGATTATGGAGCATCCACGGTGCCTTTCCTGGAAGAGAGGAACCTGTTCCATCATCCTTGGGAGTTTCACCTCAGGGGAACGTCAAATAATTCCCAATAATTACTCCTTGCTGCTCAGATAAGACAAATTCACCACTCACTCCTCGAATGAGGTGCGGTGCTTTGATCTCTGTCTTCCCAAACACAGCACAATTCCACGTGAGTGCCTCTCCCGGCCCCTTCATCTGGAATATTGGAGCTGGGATCTGCTTTTGATTTGATGGATTGTTTGAACAAGGCCATGTGCTGTCACATGTGTTCAGCAACCGTTTTCCCATGTAAAGAATAAATCTCCAGCCTCTCTTCCCCAACCAACAGGAAATCGTGTCCTAGTTTGGGTTTTGTTTGTAAAACAGGCATTCCGAAGAGCAGAGTGAGGGAAGAGATGTGTAGAGTTCGGGAATGGCTTAAAAGGAACCAGCAAAATATGCTTTTAATAAAAATAATCAGCTTTTTCTAATGGTTGTAACAACCTATTGTAAGTAACTTATATAACACCGGGGTTTGCCAGGACTCACCAGAACCCAGCAACTCAATTTGCATCATTCAAACATGAGAATGAGGTGGGAATTCATCCAACATCCACTGTCATCAGTGGGAGCTCTTCCACTGCCTTCTGTGGGCGCTGGATCCGGCCCCTCCTCAGCAGGACGCTCTCATTCTGGGAAGAAGGAGCAATCTCCTTGGAAAAGCTTTTCCTTTAGGACGTGGCCAATATTTATTTACTCTTTTCTCGAGATTGTGGAAAATCCAGCTGATGTTTTAGAAGAAGAGAGCATGGCTCAAGATAAACAAGCAGAGTTTTATAACGCTTGGTTCTATTGACAGGAAGTGTTAAAAATTCTGATGGGAAACATCTCATGTCCTGTGTCCAGTTTTTCACTCTGAACGTATCCAGTTTCCATAAAATAACTGAGCTACAATTCCACAAATGATGGGAAAAATGGCAGGGACACCTTCCACTGTCCCAGGCTGCTCCAAGCCCCAATGGCCAACCTGGCCTTGGGCACTGCCAGGGATCCAGGGGCAGCCACAGCTGCTCTGGGCACCCTGGGCCAGGGCCTGCCCACCCTCCCAGGGAACAATTCCTGCCCAAGATCCCACCCAGCCCTGCCCTCTGGCACCGGGAAGCCATTCCCTGGCTCCTGTCCCTGCAGCCCTTGGAAATTGTCTCTCTCCATGGTTCCTGTGGGCTCCTTCAGGCCCTGCAAGGCCACAGTGAGCTCACCCCAGAGCTTCTCCTCTCCAGGCTGAACAATCCCAGCTCTCGCAGCCTTTCCTCCCAGCAGAGCTGCTCCATCCCTCTGCTCATCCTGCTGCCTCCTCTGGACTCTCTGCAGCAGCTCCACGTCCTCCCTGTGCTGGGCCCCAGGGCTGGGGCAGCTCTGCAGGTGGGGTCTCACCTGAGCGGGGCACAGGGACAGAAGTGTCACCCATTTGCAGAAAAATTTCCCCTGGCCCTCCTTTCCTTCCCTCATCCCTGCACTGCTGGATCCACCTCCCTGGATCTGGTGTGTGCTGAGGGCTTTACATCAATTATTTTACCTCACACCTCCTTCACAGCACTGCAGAGGTGGAAACATTGGAATCTGGTTCCAAGAGTGATCCTGAGCTGAAGTTAACAGGCAGTGGAAGCAGGCAAGGAAAAGGACAAACAGAAGGGTTGGGCTGGGGGCCATTCCTCATTTCTTTCTCTGCCTCAGCCTCGGTGTTCCCCTCTTGTGCCATTGGGGCACAAATCCAAAACCAAGCCTGGCTTGGCTAAAGAAAAACCCAAACCAAACAAAATCCCAAGCAAAACAAAACTCCACACGATGACGCCGATAAAATAAAATAAACTCGATTTCTTCCTCCACACTCCATGATAAGCAAGGAAGAATTTCAAGTCGAAGGAAGGAAAACCCCAGAGGAAATAATCCCACAACAGACAACTTGTAAAAATCCTGCCAATCCTTCCTAGGGATTGTGGGAGGTTCCAAACACAGCTTGTGGGCTGGGATGTGAATCACTGGGGTGTTCGTGGTGGAGGTACCACAGGAAGCGTGTGCAGGATCCTCTGTGTCTTCTCCACGAGCAGCTCTCCAGGCTGGGAATTGTCATTAATGCCTGGAAAGGTGCAGATTAGAGGGGGTTTGGTGAGGGGATGAGTCTTTCCTGGTTGTCACTCCCCAGGAAGTGAAGGGACAGAGTGAAAGGCAACAGCAGCAGCTCTTGGCATGGGTTGTTGTTAATTTTCCTTGGCTGGGAGTACCTGTCTGAAAAGCTGCTGCAGCGCAGGAAGGAAATTTTTCCAGAGATTAAACTGTTATTGTTTCCTGTGGGGCTGTCTTCACTGTATATGAGGGGGAAAAAAAAAAAAAACAAACCAGCTCTGAGGGCACTTGAAAAGGGATTTGTCTGAAAAGCGAAGTTGTTGTGATTCATCCCCCGCCTCCCGCCTCAAAGTGCCGGGATTTGGCCAATTTCCTCAGGAAAGTGGCTGATTAGGCCCACGGATTTCTCCACATATGAGATGTCATAAAGGTGATGAATGGTGAACCCTCCATCATAGGAAGCCCGGAGTTGAGCGGAGCTATTTTCAAGGGCAGGGAAAGAAAAGAAGTCATTTGTGTTTTTGCCAAAATGCTTCGATGTTTAAATGCCTCTTTGTGCTCCTGGCAATTAATGCTGCTGCCTATCAGAGGCTGGGGGGATTTTCTGGTTTTACAAGTTGGTTTGAAAAATGGATTCAATGTGTTGCAGTGTTTACCTAAGAGGATCTTGTGGAATTAAAATGAAATGTTTCCACAAGACCGGCGTTTGTTGCTGTCCCTGAAACCGAGGACGTCGGAAGCTTTTTATGCCCCTTCCCGAGAAAAGGTTCACCTGGATTTTCCCCGGGAGGCAGTGCCATTATCGTGCAACTTGATGAGTGCTTGGGGAGATAATTACCTGCCCTGACAAAAAAACCTGCACTGAGACTTTGAGAATTCACTGGAAGTTCCAAAACATGAGATTTTTTTGGCATCTCCTGTCAGACACTTCTTTAGTCCAATCCTTTTCCCCACTAATTTTGGTCCTCGTGTATTCCTTTCATTTTTGAGTGTGGTTGGGGAAAATAAAAACCACGGGGCATGAAGGCAGACTTAGATCTCTCTTTTTTTTATTGTTTTTGGTCGGGTTTTTTGGTGCTGCCCCCAGTCCTCTGTGGAAGCAGTCAGGGATTTCCACCTGAAGTTGACCCAGGGCTGAATTTAGGGAAAACGCCAGAGGTTTTTCCACCATGGTATGAGACTGAAAATATCTCTGGAAAACCAGGACACCTGCAAGCAATCCTGTGCTGGGATGATCTACACCAGCAGGACCAGCTCTGTGCTGGAAAATAACTCCATAGATCAAAATCCCGAGGAAGGAATTCAAATAAATCCCATTTCTGGTATTAGCAGAGATCCCAGACTGCTGTAGGTGGGCAGGCACCATCCCCAGCCCTCTCCTGGTTCTCCTTCCTGGCCTCTGCTGGCAGCACAGCAGCTTTTTCTCCCGCCTGGAGTAAACACCTTCGTGCCAGGAATGGGATGGAGGAAACCAAATCCCACTGGGCATTGTGCAACGTGATGCAACATCTGTTAATGGGAATTAACTCTGGGATAAAAAACTGAGGGATCTGGACAAACTGGTTTCCCAACTGTATTTTTCAGAGCTGTTATGATCCGGTTTCCTCCTCTTTAGGGTTTTGTCCCTACCACTCCCTCCTCTTATCACACTCCTTTCTCCAGAGCTGCTCCCATTATCACTTCATTCCCATCCTTCCAGCCCTTGCACCCATTTTTCCCTGTTCCTCCTCCCACAGCCCCATAACCATCATCGAAGTCTTGTGTCGCTTTCTGTCTCTCAGGCCCCTTTCTGGAGCCTCTCAACTCCATCTTGTCTCCTCATTTCATTCTCATTCCCAGATTTTTTGCTGGTTTCCAGGTCCTTTTGTCTTCTCATGGCCACAGTGGGACAATCTGCACCCTCAGCACCACCAGAGATGATGCCCAACTGTGAATTTTCAACCTGTTCTATATTCTTAAACATTCTCTTCCTCCGTGCCATCGTTGTGAGCACCAGAATGTTTCTGACACAAACATTGCTCCCTGAAATTACCCAGGAAAATCATCCCTGGAACGATCACAATTATCCATTCTGAGGTGTCATCCACAATTAATTGCAGGTAGAAATTCCTATTTGGGGCAGCAGTTTTCAATTTAAACAGAACGGGCTTATTCTACCCATTTCTTGTGTTTTTCCCAATCTGTTGACAAATATTGAATTTTAAGGGAAAACTGCCTAAAAAACCCCTTGGAAAACACATATTCCAGGATAGCTGAGATGATCACCTCCCCTCTGCCATGGGGCAGGGATAGATGGGCTATTGGGAAGGAATCCTTCCCTGTGAGGGTGGGAAGGGGCTGGGATGGAATTCCCAGAGCAGCTGTTGCTGCCCCTGGATCCCTGGCAGTGTCCAAGGCCAGGTTGGACAGGGCTTGGAGCAACCTGGGATAGTGGAAGGTGTTCCTGCCCGTGGCAAGGGGTGGGAACAAGATGATTTTTTAGGTCCTTCCAACCCAAACCATTTCATGATTCCATGATTTCAATCTCTCCAATTATATCAGCATTTGGAATTCATGACCCAGGCTGGAAAGATCACAAAGGGCTTTGGTTTGGCTTGGCCTTTTAGGAATAATATCAATGCTTTGCTTGGCCCCTCACCTTTTCTCCTGCAAGTACAAGGCTGGAAGGTTCCCTGCCCGTGGCAGCAGGGTTGGAACTTGGTGATCCTTAGGGTCCTTTCCAAACCCAGCCATTCCATGATTCCATGATCCATGATGCCAGCAGGACTGGCCGTGCACTGGTGAGCAGGAGTGGAATTGATCAAGACTTGGAGGGTACAAAGTGTAAAAGGTCCTTTTCGGGGGATTTGTCACCAGAAAAAGTTGGACTTCTCGGAGGAAGGTCTCGGCAGAGCTGCTCCATCCCAAAAAAATTGTGCCATGTAAGTGGTAACACATGTTCCCAGGAATTTGAAATACCTGAACTTTTAGCAAGGTCTGTGGCCTTTCAACAGTTCCAACACAGCTTGGATTTTCTGGCTTCGGCTTCAGGACTGAACTCCAACGTGAAGTAATAAAAAAAAAGGGAAAAAAGGCTCAGCCTAGCACAGAGACTCTATTTAGAGCTTCCTGGCAGCAGGCAAGGAGGGGAGAGCTGTTTATCCTGAGCAAGGATTTCCTTAGGCGCTCATGGAAAACATTCCCGTTGTCAGAAGGGCCACACAAAGAGGGACACTCAGGAGTCTGGGATCACCAGGGTGTGACAGGAGCCCAGACAGGAGGAGGAGCTGCTGACTTCGAACCATCAACGTCCCACAGCGCTGACGACACCGATGACGGCGGCCTGGGAAGAGGGAAAAGGTTGTGGAGTTCATGTTTTCCTGCAGGGAAATGTCATCACCACCCACCCAAGAGGCAAATAAAGCTCAGAGCACGGGGAGCGCGTGCAAACGGCGTTTCCAGCTCTGAGGGCTCCGACTGGGGCACAAATGGGAAGTTATTTTTCCTGCCCACTGACGTTTTTTAGGAGGCAAAAAGAGCCCAGATTTTCATGATGACCTAGTGGGAAGAGGATGCTCCATGAAATATCCAGAATCCAGTCACGGCCTCGGGATATGGGCAGTGGGAGTGAAGTTTCTTGCTCCTCATTCGGCTGAATCACAATCCCCAAAGAGAATCACAGAATCATCAAGCCCTTCAGGATCACCCAGTGCCATCATCATCACCCCAAACCCTGTCCCCAAGGGCCACATCCAGACTCCTCCTGAACACTCCCAGGGACAGTGACCCCACCACCTCCCTGGGCAGCTCATCCCAAGGCCTCACCACTCTGACAGGGAAAAAAATGCTAATATTTAACCTGGACCTCCCCTGGTGCAATTTGAGGCCATTTCCTCTCATCTTTTCCCTTGGGACACGGCAGAAGAGCTTGACCTCACCTCACTGGACCTCCTTTCAGTGCTGCAGAGGGAATTTCTGCTCCTGCCCTCGGGAATAACAAGGCATTTGAATTATCAGGCAGCTCCAACACGCCCAGTTTAGGTCTGACCAGAGAGTCCAGCCTGGGCCTTAGTAAATTTTCTAAATATTATCTTGAAGTTGGTCCATTCTCTCTAAAAAAAAAATATCTGATTTTAAGCCTTGCGTGCGTTTCCTTGAGGCCTTTTCTACCCACTCACATTCCGGTTCTAGAAACTCTCCCAGGAGAGGATTTCCTTGCACAAGGACTCCGACAATCCTTGAGGCCCAATCCTGCAAACAAAGGGAGCATTTCCATTGTCTGCTGTGCAGCCTGGTTTGGGATGAGGGACCAAAATAGCAGCTGCTATAGGTGAAAATATAGAAATAGCTATATTTAGCTTTTTGGGGGGTAACCTCCTGACCAATTTCAGCACGTGGAAAAATCGCCACCAGTCAGCGCTCACATAATAAATCCCCTCTTTTTTAATATATTAGTAGGAATTCTCTAAATGCAGAACAGATGTTACGAGCCTACAGGAGATTGAGGTCTAAAGCAGCTACAAGAGAGCTGCCAGTGGTAACCTAGTCTCGTGTAGTCCAAGCAAAAATAATTTGGATATTCTGTGAGGAAATCCCCACTGGAGGAAAAGAGAGCAGTGGAAAACGCGTGGCATTCGGGAATAACACAAAGCGAAGGCGTTCTGAAATCCAGCTCTCTGATTTTCTTGGATTTCACGTTCATAAACGTGAGTAAAACCAGTTCTAGCTGCCCTAAAACCAGTTCTAGGTACCTCAAAACCAGTTCTAGCTCCCCTAAAAGCAGTTCTAGCTTCTCCCCAGCACTCTCACCTCACAGCATCGTCACAAAGATTTTGGCTGAAGCTGTCTCAGCCTTGTTGAAGGATCCTATGGAATTACCCAGGCCAAGGAGCAGATGAAAAACACTTTTTTTTTTTCCCCCAAGAGGCACCTGGAAATAATTAGAAGGAAAATACAAAGAGAGATCATGTCAAATGTAAAGTTTGCCATCTCTTCTTGATCATCTGATTAAATTCTATGGTCAACAGACACTGGGAGATGTTGCAGGAAAGAAGATTTCGTTCAGATCCCATTTTTCAGACACTTGGCTGATATTTGCCACCTGTTTCATCAACCAGAAGAAAATAAAATCTGCCAAACTGCCTCGTGGACAAGAGAAGAGGAGTAGAAAAAGATGTAATTTGCTGTTTCACCCCAGTCCAGGACAAGAGAGAAACCAGTGGGTGTTTTGGCACCGAGCAGATTAAATTTGGCACTGAATCATGTCAGGGAGCTGGACACGGTTCATTTGCATATCCAAACATGTTTTCCCAGAATCAAAAAAGTTGGAAAAGCCCTTCAGGATCATCCTGTCCCGGCATCACCCCAGCCCCACCATCATCACCCCTAAATTATATCCCAAGTGCCACATCCGGACACCTCTTGAACAATTCCAGAGTGACTCCACCACCTCCCTGGGCAATTTATTCCAACGCCTGACCACTCCTTCAGTGATTTTTTTTTTTATATCTGACCTGTTTTGTTGCAGAGAGTTCATTAATCCTTTCTCTAATTAACGGGGGAGTAGCAGCCCAACATTCACCTGTTGCTTTCCACGCTAAGAAATGCCGGACACATTTCAGGAACACCTCCCTAAATTGCAGCAGGAGCTCCGGATTTGGGAAGCAGATGGTCTCCAGCTCGGGCTGCATTTTGTGCTTGCTCTGGTCTCCATCCCCTCTTTGCCAATTCCATACACGACCAATTTCTCCTGTATTTCCAAATTTTCTGTTTATTCTGCTCATTTCCCTGCATTTCAAGCTGTAGGAGTGAACCCCTGTGACTTGTGGCATATCCAGTGGCAATTCCCTGTTTTCCTACTCCGGTTGTGGGATGTGCACTTCCCTTTTTCCTCCTTTCCTCGCATCAAATCCCCCTCTTGGACCTGTGGTGTGTCTGTGGAGGTTGGAATTGCTGCCACTTGTGTGTCCTTCACTCCTTCGTGGGGAGCGAGTAAACGCTTGGATCTTCTGGAATTGTTGTAGACTGATAGATAAAAGGGCACAAAATTTCATATTATTAGTATTAATAGATATTATCAACATATTAGTATATTATTAATTTGTAAGTAGCAGTTAAATAACCATTTCTCCGTAAAAAAATGGGGGATCAGTTGTGCAGATGGAGTCTTTCATGGTAGGTAGTGTCCATTTCAAAATCACCATTCCACTCCAATCAAATTCAATTAATTTCATTCAATTCAAATCGATTTCATTTCATTTCAATCAATTTCAATGAATTTCGTTCAACTCCAATCCATTTCAGTCCATTTCACTCCATTCCAATCCATTTCAATCCATTTCGTTCCACTTCAAATCAGGAAATTAATTTCAAATCCCCACCAGAGCTCACAGAAAAGAAGGGGCCACCAACTTCCCACCAAGGCCACCCCATTCCATGATTTTTTTTCCCCAGATTTTCAGTCCCTCAAAGGAAGCAAAACAGAGCCTGGTTTTAAATCAACGCTGCCTTAAACTGCTGTTCCTTCAGAGCGACTCCTACGCTGAATCCATCGATCCCTTCCCAATTAGCCCTGCACTACATTTCATCCCTGACTTCGTTTCCTAAGAGTGATTGTCCCTCCCAAAACATCCAACGCCAGATTCCAAAACCCAGCTGATTTTATTAAGCCCCCATGATTCGATTTTCCCTGACATTTGCTGTTCATATCTGCTGGGAAGCATTTGGACCTCCATCTTTTTGGAGTTCATGCGGAGTTTAACAATATGAATTCCTTATCAGGGAGAGGAACTGTGTTCATTGGGGAGAGCCAAGGATAAGACGAATTAACAGCTATCAAATTCCAGAGGGAAAACAATTTCTGTTGGAGGCCGTTGCCAGCTGTCAGAATTCCACCTGAGCCAAGAATTTCCCTTTTCTCCAGGCTCCTGATCCTCCTTTCCTCAGCAAACTCAAGATCTCGACTCCCACTTTTCCTCCTACAATAGTCAAAAAGGATATTTTCCTTTATTCCCGTGGAAATGGAGCTGGAATCTGGAATCTTCTCCAGAGATATTCCAGCTCTCTTCCGGCCTGCAATATTTAGGGACACAAAGATGGAGCACTCTCGTGTGAAATGTTATTTTCTCGTTCGCTTTGTCATTTCTTCTTCCAATAAAAAGCCAAGATTTTCCAGGAAAAAGGGAAAAACAAAAAAGAAAAAGCAAACAGCTGATTTCCATTAAAGACTTTTCATTAAAAAAAAAATTGTTTCATCAGAACAAAAGTTTTCCATTAAAAAAACCAAAAACCAAAAAACGACAAAAGAGTTGAATGGAAAAAATCATTTGTCAGTCCAAACATTTTCCCATTTTAAATAAGTGATTTTTGACTTATTCTTCTGGGAATACCCAGCACAGATTTAACTGTTTCATTGCCTTATCAGAACATCTCAGATTTTTCCAAGATATCCAAGTCCTAGTCCTGAACATTATGAGCCACTCCATGATTCTTTCTGGCCAAATGCTTTCCTCCTCTTCCTTCCCTCCTTCCCATTCCTAATTTGTAAATTACTTGGAATTTTCCATCTTCTGTTCCAAATTAATCTTTGTTTCCGAAGTTAGGAAATAAAGTCTTATAAAAATTTAGCAAATATTTTTAAAATCACAAATCTTGCCAAGCAGCACTACCTATAAATAGATAAATGGATAAATAAAGAGATAGAGAAAGTATTTTAATCTGTAATTCCAATGAAAAATAACCATGGATCTTTGATTCCACTACAAGATAACTGCAAGGAAATGCTGATTTTTTTTTACCAAAAACTGCTGGGAATTTCTGGACTTTTGGTAATGATCTGTCAGACTCCATAACAGAAGTCTTTATCAATATTTGAAAGTATAATGTAAACATTTATATTATTATATTTATTTTTATTAATATAAGTACAATAAAAATATAATAAAAATTTAAATATTGCCTTAAAAACAATAATTGAGTTGAGGAAAAAAAAGCTGAAATCTGTCTCTACCTTTTCTCACACTGTTTAATTTTAGGTTTTTTCCGACCTCAGTACACCAAATTTTCATCTTGCCCAGAGGCGAAACTCAACCACGCTGAAGAATGAAAGAAAACTGATTAATCCTGCGAATATCCCACACATAAACCCCTATTTTGACAGCAAATCATTCTTTCAGGCTCATCCCAGAAAGGTTTTATAGTAAAAGATAAAATAATTTGAAAATCCAAAGGAATTCTTTTGGCGTAGAAGTGATGGAGGTACCCAGACAGGGCTTGGATTATGCAAATAAATGATGAGAATTCTCAAGGGAATAACACAGGAGTAGTTGGACCTTTTTGCTTAAAAATCTACTCATAAACACCTTTTTTTATAAGAGTAAATGTTAGATGGACTAAATTGAGTGGTTGGGTCATTTATTCCATGTTCTAATAAATTTTAGCCCACGGACCTTCACTTGCTCTCTAAAAAAAAAGGGTTTAATCTAAAAATAGGAGCTGAAAACTCCTATAAAAAGATGGAAGACCAATAATTCTGCCTGTGTTTCAAACATTACCTGTCACCAGCTGCAAAAAAAAAATCCCAAAATCAGTTTTCACAAATCATCTTTGAGGTGGCAACTTCGTGTTCTCAATCCCAGCTGGCCACCAACTTAATTTCCAGTGTTCAAACCGAGACATCTTGGAGCCAGCCAAAGGTGTTTTCCCCAGGAAATGTCTTTTTCATGGCTTCAACTGTGCTGGTAGAAGGACTTGGATGTGCCAGATAAATGTAAATGTAAATATAAATATAAATATAAATATAAATATAAATATATAAATATATAAATAAATATATAAATATATATAAATATATATAAATAAACATATAAATATATAAAAATATACATATACAAATACCTTTATAAATAAATATATTGCAGTGCAGTTTTGCACTCTAATTCCCAATGTGGAATCTTCGTTAAACCACAAAAACCAGTCAGCTAAACCAATCAAATTCTGTAAAATAAACTCAAAAAAAGACTGTTTTTTTCCAAAAAAAGTCATGAAAACTGGCTTTTCCAACTGATTTTTAAGCCATGCTGAACCATCTTGCACAATTTTTATTGAAAGTAAGAAGAAGTTATTAAATAATTGCCATTTTTAAAACTCAGATTTCTCATTTATACCTGGATTTTCAGCATCTGAGTGCAGAATGTCACAAAATGATTTTATCCCCCGGATTTGGTCCATCTGCAGCACAGACAGAGCCCTGCGCATATGGAATATAAAAGATTACCCCAAAAAGGTTTAATCCATGAAAACGAGATGATATAAAATGTAATCAATGAGTTTTTGAGGGGCTTATCAATATTTTAATCATGATCATTCCTGCGAATGGGATATTCAAAGGAAAGGATTTTCAGGTTGGATGGGGTTTGGAACATACCTGGGATGATGGAAATTTCCCTGAATTTGAAGGCTCCTCCCAACCCAAACCATTCCAGAATTCCATGATTTTAAGTGGAACAGCCGGAGCAGGAATCCGTGGGATTCAAGCTGTGTCCATCCCAGGAACCTCCTTCCAACAGCGGCCAGAGGTTATAAAAAACAAGGAAAAACCAAATCAAACCCAACCAAAAATATGGAACCCTCCCTCTCAAGCAGAGATTGGGAACTCCCCGAATTAAAGAGAATTTTTGTGTATCACGACTTCCAAAAACCCCCCAGATTTTATTATTTTAAGTGTTCTCATTAAAAATAATGGAGGATATTTCAGTATGTCCTGAAATCCTTGGTGCTCAGTCGAAACAGCCAATTTTAATGTGTTTCTTGGTGGTTTTTACAGAATTGTGTTCAATTTCACCTAAGAAATCTCTCTGGTTATGATTTAATGAAGATGCAAATTAACCTCACGTTGGGGGGGAGCGTGTAAAGCTACACTGCAATATATTTCTTTTAGTATCTTTTTAAAAAATCAAGTTATTCTGTCAGTGCAGCTTTGGTGATGAAGGTGACGATGGACACAGAAAGTGTTAAATCCAGACATCTAAAACCAGCAAAAAACGGAGGTTAACAAAATGTTCAGGAATTAATGTGACGGAAAAATATGGAGAGTTTCAAGGACTGAGCAATAAACCCAACTCACTGAGAGCTGGAGGCTTCCCGTAATGAAAAGTGAAGGGGAAGTTAAAAAATTATGGGGGTGTGATTAGGAAAAGAGGAAATTGCCTGGTGGAAACCAGCCTGGAAAGGCCATGGATTTACAACACCGAGGATCAATCAGGCAATAAGAAAACGTGGAACTGTCCTTTAAATTGAGGAGTTTTCCTGTGGCTCTGATTTTAACTATCTGCAGGACATCCCCCAGCTCCCATTAACACCAGTAAGAGCCACCAGTTTATACCTCCCAGCACGTGATTTATCCACTTCTTTGCTGCTGTCACCAAGATTTCTCTCTCCCACTCCTTTCACAATGGAATTTATCCAAGAGGAATAGCTACAATTAACGTGGGATCCAATGTGGTTTTCCTTCCATTCTGTTGGCACAAGGATGAGGATTCAAACTGGAAAATGAAGTTTTTAATGAGGTGCGCAGGAGCTGGTCCTCCAGGCCTCAGGGGCAGGGTCCCACAGGAGCATTCCCTGGTCAAATACTACAGGTTTACAACACGGAGCAAGAGGCAGAGCCATAAATTCCCACTGAAAATGGGAGAAGTGAAAGCCAGGATGAGACTTCTGGGAAGAGAGAAGACGCAGAGAGGCGAAGTCTCTTGTCACAACATTACAAGCAATGAAGGGTGAGCTCTACGTAAGAAACAAATGAATATTTGATTGTAGACAGCTCAAAACACTGCTCAAAAATTGGATTAAACTCGGAGATGCCAAGAAAATACAACCACTTGGCATCTAAAATCAGCTTTCTCCTTTAGCCCAGAGTCTGTTTGATGGTTACCTAAATATACCAGCAGGCAGTTCTGGCGTGGCTTTGCTTAAATGTGGTTATATAAAGTCGTACAAAAATAAGTTCTGGCTTTACTGCAAATGTGCATAATGGAAAGACAAACATTATTAAAAAGCCCATCATTTTTCGAGATTAAAATAATCCACAGCAGAGGGGGAAAAAAGAAAAGAGAGAAAAAAAAAACTCTTCTGTAACTTTCCCAGTTGCCATTTATCATAGTTTTGCAAAAAGAAGCCCCGGTAATTTCATTTTTCTTGACTTCTATTAAAAAGATCAATACTTATGATTCCAAAGAGTCTCGGCTCATGAAAAGATGGAGCTGCTCTGTAATCATAGCTGAAAGTATTGGTTGTCATTAGCAGGAAGATTGATCTGTAAAGACAGAGTGAAAGTACTTAAAAATTTCCATCGGGCTCCTGCAGAACAACAGTGCCCAGCAACCTTTCACCTCGCAGATAATTAAATCCAGATAACGAATTACCATATTAGGAGGAAGAATTGCATTGGGGATATTCAATAGATGCCCACTTTAGGAAAGGAGTTCCAGATCTCGAATAATGATTTTGTTTTGTGCATAAAACCTAATGAGCTCCGACAGGAAAAAGTCATTTTTCAGCGTGCATTTCAATCTGACTTGTCAAGGGAGATATTAATGAGTCACCTGAGCTCCAGGAATTGCTGATGGCCTTGGAGCAGGGACATTCCAGGGCCTTGCACCATCTGGGCTCTCAGAAGAGCAGCAGGTGGGCTTTGCAAGGCAATGACTTTGCTTGGAGTCACAGAGGAATTCTGGGCTGCTGAAACTGGTTTGGATGATGAGGAAAATCTTCCTGGGTACCTCTGTCCCACCTCGACCCTGCTCAGGTGAGACCCCACCTGCAGAGCTGCCCCAGCCCTGGGGCCCAGCACAGGGAGGACGTGGAGCTGCTGCAGAGAGTCCAGAGGAGGCAGCAGGATGAGCAGAGGGATGGAGCAGCTCTGCTGGGAGGAAAGGCTGCGAGAGCTGGGATTGTTCAGCCTGGAGAGGAGAAGCTCTGGGGTGAGCTCACTGTGGCCTTGCAGGGCCTGAAGGAGCCCACAGGAACCATGGAGAGAGACAATTTCCAAGGGCTGCAGGGCCAGGAGCCAGGGAATGGCTTCCCAGTGCCAGAGGGCAGGGCTGGATGGGATCTTGGGCAGGAATTGTTCCCTGGGAGGGTGGGCAGGCCCTGGCACAGGGTGCCCAGAGCAGCTGTGGCTGCCCCTGGATCCCTAGCAGTGCCCAAGGCCAGGTTGGCCATTGGGGCTTGGAGCAGCCTGGGACAGTGGGAGGTGTCCCTGCCCATGGCAGGGGTGGCACTGGATGGGCTTTGAGGTCCTTCCATTCCAAACCATTTTGGAATTCTGGGATTCCATGACGTGTCTCCAGCCTGCAGCTGCCCCACCATGAAGGAGGAACACTCTGCACTCCTTGTTCTTCCCAATCCATGAGTGATCTTGGACAACAATGGAAAGAGTTTCAGGAATACTGGGGAGGAAGGAGGAGTCATTCAGTTGTTTTCAAACAGATCTGCTAAACTGAAAACAAGCACAAATATGGTGAATTCCAAGATTTTGTGATCCTTGGATTCCATCAAATCCCTTGTAACGGTCAAGGACCAACAACTGCAGAGCATCAGCAACTCTCCTTGGTAAAGGTTTTAGAAACGAGGGAGAAAACTGCAAAAACAAGAGAAAAATCTGGTATTTCCAAGAGGTGGAATGTCAATGGGAAAGGAAAACTGTTGGAGGAAATTTTAAAAAAAGGAAATTCTGGAAAGGAGCAGAGAAAGGAAGTGAGGAAGTCTTGGGAACTGCCATAATTTGGGACGCAAATTGGTCAATGAGAGCAGGAGTTTGTGCTTTACTTTGTAGGGTCTGGGGCAGAAAGTCTGGGAAGAAAGGGAATATAATAAAAGGGAATATAAAACAGGAAAAAAATCTTCATTTAACAATGGAGAAGAACACAGGTGTTGGACACCTGAAATCTATTTGTGAACCAAGAGCCCATGTGGAAAAAATACCCATCCAGGAATGTCACAATTCCCTGGAATCCAGATGATCCCAAAAGTGGTTTTTAAAAGCTTTCTGCAACTGGTCCGTGAAAGAAATAAGCCCAGAAAATTGAGTGTAATTTGGAGTATTCTGGCAAGGATATTCCCGAGGGTTTTCATGAAAAGCTATTTTTTTCCCCTCTTCTAAATAAAATCATGGAAGAGAAGGTGTTTTCCTGGAAATGCCGTAAGGTAAGGAATGCTCGGATCCCTGGAATTTCCTGTAGGAATGCCAGAGGAAGGTGTTTCCCTGTGTAATTCCACTGCAGAAAAATGGATGTGGAAAGGCATTATTATCCCTTCCAAACCCAGAATTATATTTCCCTTCTAAAATGTGCCTCAAATTAGATTTTGCGGGATCATTTCGCTCCTACCAAAAATCCATCTCGAATCCATCTCCGCGGGAGATTTCGGCAGCACTTCCTAAGCTTCTGTTATCTCCAAATCCCAGCACGGCCAGCACGGAAAAAAACACAGTTTGGGTTCAAAAATCAGTTCCCAGCAGAAAAACACCTCTCCTCCCATTCCAAAGTGGAATAAAAGAAGGAAACACGGGACGCAAGACTGAGAAATTCAGATGAAATTCGGCTCCCATGTGGCCCTGCCTGTGTCACTGTTGGATTTCAGGACATTTTTATTCCACCTTTTTGGCTTGGTGTTTCCTGATGGAATATTTTGAAGCTGGAATGGGAAGGATAGGCCTTGTGTGGTGACAAAATGTTCGCTTCTCCAGAGCTGCTTCGATGGATAATTGTGTTTATCGTGTGGGGAGTGTGAGATGAATGAGCTCTTAAATTATTCATTTCCCTGCTCTCGAGTGCTCGTGTTTTGTAAATTATGTGATGGAGTCTTAACCGGCTTTCCAAAAAAATGAGGGAGTTTTGGCATCTCTCAGGGGCTTAAATTGTGTCCTAAAATCCTTTATGCTAATAATACCTCCCAAATGATTCCTTCTCAATCACACATAGTACAGGAAGCACGAAGAGCTCCTTTGGAACCTTCTTATCCTACAGGATCATGGAATGGTTGGGTTGGAAGGGATCTCAAAGCTCATCCAGTGCCACCCCACACTATCCCAGGTTGCTCCAAGCCCCAATGTCCAACCTGGCCTTGGACAATTCCAGGGATCCAGGGGCAGCCACAGCTGCTCTGGGAATCTGTGCCAGGGCCTCTCCACCCTCACAGGGAAGGGCTTCTTCCATAAAAAACGGACCTGTCTGGAGCTTTCCTCGCTCTTCCAGGGAAACTGGGCCCAAGGCCAAGGAGGGAAGTCAGGGATCTCCCGCCAGACTCTGGGGTCTGCCCCCTCAGCAGCTTCTTGTTCTCCACCTGAAGGTCAAAGACAACCACAGTTGATGTTTTCCCTTCAAAAATGTCCCTTCATCCCCGAGGTCAAGGCACACTTCGTATTAAGAACGGCCTTTCCCATTTTCCTGAGCTACGAAGATCCCATTGAGCTCTAATGGATGGAAGAATTCCCAGCTTTTTCTACTTAGGAACTGCCAGTTTTGATCCCAAAGTATCCAATGGTGTTCAACACCCTTCTTCCTTCAACTTCCACTTTCTTTCCCAAGCAATGTAAACATTCGTGGAGAGTTTTAAACCAAAGCACCCAGAGAATTTGCTTTTTATTTGTCTGAGAGGGTGAAACTTTTCCCGTGTCATTGACGGTTTGGAATTAGGGCTCTTCTGGGTAATCCCTTTGTCCCTTAATTTGGATGGAGATGAGCATTCCACAGGCAAAGTCCAGGCAATTGCTGAGGAGAAAATTGCACTGAAAACATTTTTCTTTTCCTCAAGCGAGCTCAGGGAGGCACATTTATTTAATAAAATGGAAAATCAATATAATTTTAATTTTAAGAAGTCAGAGCCAATGCCAAGCTGTCCTTTAAGGAAGCTTGATAAGAATTCATGATCCTTTTTTTTTTGCCCTTTGGTAAGAAAAATAAAATTAAAACCAGCATTGATTTAATGATCCTCCTCCAACTTTGTTTAGAGTCTGGAAGTTTTGTCCATCGCTTTTCCTTCAGTATCTTTGTTTTAGTTGCGCAAAACCTGCTGGATCATCATGAATTTACTGAAGGGCTGGAACATGCATGGAGCTCCTCCCTGCCTGGAAACTTGAGGATTAAATCCCCGTGGCAGTTGCTGGGGATAAAAATAGTGAAAATGTGAACATGGCTTGGTGCAGAAATCTGGGATTTCAAGTGTCTTGTGGGGCACGTAAAGAGAGGATGCCAAGGAATTTTGGCCTTTGGAATGGAAATGCTCTGAAATCTCCGGGATTTTAGCCTGGAGAGAGTGATGGCCCTCATGGGTGAGGGGGAACCGGTGCAGGTCTCTGAGTCACGAATGGCTTCCCAAAAAACCTCCCAAACTGCTTTTGAGGTATTCCCATTTGAACAACCTCAGGAAAAGCCACGGCTGACCCTCATCCTTAGTTTTTTTTATCAGTATTAAAACCAACCAGGCTGATTTTTCATTGTTCCTGGCATTGAACCACCCAGCGGAAATTATCACACCCCCAAAAAAGCAACATCAGTCTTTAACGTGACATCAGATCAAAGAATCAACAGTGACAACACCTGGACACATAGATTTCAGAATCAGACTTTAAGATGCATATTTGATTGTGATAATGAATGAAATCCATGAAGGATTAATGTAAAAATCCATGAAATTTTCAGCCTGGAGAAGAGGAGCTCTGGGGTGAGCTCACCGTGGCCTTGCAGGGCCTGAAGGAGCCCACAGGAACCATGGAGAGAGACAATTTCCAAGGGCTGCAGGGCCAGGAGCCAGGGAATGGCTTCCCAGTGCCAGAGGGCAGGGCTGGGTGGGATCTTGGGCAGGAATTGTTCCCTGGGAGGGCGGGCAGGCCCTGGCACAGGGTGCCCAGAGCAGCTGTGGCTGCCCCTGGATCCCTGGCAGTGTCCCAGGCCAGGTTGGCCATTGGGGCTTGGAGCAGCCTGGGACAGTGGAAGGTGTCCCTGCCCATGGCAGGGGTGGCACTGGATGAGCTTTAAGATGCCTCCCAACCCAAACCACTCCATGATTCTATGAAATCTCTTCACTTGGTAAAATCCTATATTATTCCTATCCAAATCCAGCATTATTAAAAACAAATAAACAGGCAGGCCAGTGTGTATCCACTGAAAAATACATTTCTGAGTTGAAAGCACAAATCCAGACTAAATCTGTCCCTCCTGTGTGTGTTTGTGTGGATCAGCCATGATGTCACTTCTCCAGCACGCTGAGGACGCAGCCAGCTCTGGGAATTGTTTATTCTCCTCTGCTCCATCAGGATACAGAGTTTGGAAGTTGGAGAAGTGGCTCTCCCAGTCTTTGCTGGCCTTTCAAGTGGTGCCAAGGTCAGGCTGCCACTGCTACGGCGGCTGGAGTGACCTAAGGATGTCCCAGTGCAATTCCCAGGATTTGGAGCAGACTGGTCCCAAGTCCAGCGACCCAAGAAACCATAAAATGCACAATCCCAAAATTAAGTGTTTTACGAGTGTGGAGGTTTGGTTATTTCAGGGACTTGAAAACGTGACTACGATGACGTGAGTAATTCTCTTTCTCCTGTATTGATGAAGGAAGAGAAGAGGAATAGGATCATTTAAGTATTTTTTTTCCTCTTGAGTGTTAATTAAGGGGTTTCTGACTGCTGATAAACTCCCCCTCAGAAAGGAAGTTTGACTCGTGTCCACGGGCCTCTGTGTGAGGGAGGAATATCTACAATCCTTGAGGGAAGTTATTTATATCCACTTGGATCTGAAGGGAAAGGACTTAGAGATAGAACAGGAAATTATTTCCTGCTGATATTCCCTCAAAAGTGACAGTGTTGAATTTATAACAAGCAGGAGAGTGAGAGAATCGTGGAATCACAGAAGGTTTGGGTTGGGAGGCATCTTAAAGCTCATCCAGTGCCACCCCTGCCATGGGCAGGGACACCTCCCACTGTCCCAGGCTGCTCCAAGCCCCAATGGCCAACCTGGCCTTGGGCACTGCCAGGGATCCAGGGGCAGCCCCAGCTGCTCTGGGCACCCTGTGCCAGGGCCTGCCCCCCCTCCCAGGGAACAATTCCTGCCCAAGATCCCACCCACCCCTGCCCCCTGGCACTGGGAAGCCATTCCCTGGCTCCTGGCCCTGCAGCCCTTGCAAATTGTCTCTCTCCATGGTTCCTGTGGGCTCCTTCAGGCCCTGCAAGGCCACAGTGAGCTCACCCCAGAGCTTCTCCTCTCCAGGCTGAACAATCCCAATTGTCCCAGCAACGCATTTGATACAAAAAGTAAGGAAGCAGAGCCATAATTCATCCTCCTCCAGTCCCTCTCCACAATTAACCAGGGCAATGTATCCTAATTTTTATGAAAAAGGAGATTATTTTGTGACCAGCACGAGCATTTCTCTGCTCAGTTGATTATGGAATACTATTTTTTTGGGCTCAATATTTTTGCTGAGGGGGTGGAAATGTGTGCGAGGGAAAATCTTTCAGAAGTTGAGGTAAAATGATTTTTTAATCTACTCGACATGCAAGGCTTAATCTTCACTCCTTACTCCTTCCACGGGATTGTTCATCCACACACAGGCAATTCTTGTAATTAATGAGTCCAAGATAAGGTATCACAGTGCTTCCCAAAGCCATGTCCTGCCAGGCTTCCTGAGGGAAAAATCCCTGCCTGGAGTTATTTTTCCTATATTAAAAGAATTTCCCTTGTGTATGGAACTTCCAGAAACGCTGGTATGGGGCAATCCTCGGGAAGTGCAGCTGGGCCTGGATGCAGAAGGAACACACCCCACGTGTGCTGGTTCTACCCTGGGCTCTAGGATGTCTCCTGGGCTTAAATATCCATTGACTTTGAGATTTGTGGAAGCAGGCGGATTTTTGCAGCCCTTAATGTGATATAATGGCAGGGATTTGAAAGCTGTCAGCCCTTTTGGTGCAATTTAATCCAGGCTGGTTAAAAGGAGCAATAGGAAATCTATGGGAGCAGTTTCCAGCTGTCAGCTCCGATTTGCCAGGACAGCCCCTGATGCAGCCGGGCTGAGCAGCTCCGAAAGGGAAGTTTGAATTCCTGGGCTCTGCCTTGGAAAGATGCTGGGAAAGACACCCAGAGCTCCAGGAAAAAAGCCCTGCAGCCTCCGGGAGGATGGAAGAGAGCAGAGCTGTCAGTGGAAGGGATTTTGTGGGGATTGGTGCTTTTGGCTCAGTGTCCTCCCTGAAAAAGTGGTGCTAAGAACAGGAGAGACCTCTGGGAAACCCCTTTACAGAACCCCAAAATTATTTGGGTTGGAAGGGATCATAAAGATCATCCCAATCCACTCCCTGCCATGGGCAAGGACACCTTCCACTGTCCCAGGTGGCTCCAAGCCCCAATGGCCAACCTGGCCTTGGGCACTGCCAGGGATCCAGGGGCAGCCACAGCTGCTCTGGGCACCCTGTGCCAGGGCCTCCCCACCCTCCCAGGGAACAATTCCTGCCCAAGATCCCATCCAGCCCTGCCCTCTGGCACTGGGAAGCCATTCCCTGGCTCCTGTCCCTGCAGCCCTCGTCCCAAGTCCCTCTCCAGCTCTCCTGGAGCCCCTTTAGGCCCTGGAAGGGGCTCTGAGCTCTCCTTGGATACTCCCCTTCTCCGGGTGAACACTCCCAGCCCTCCCAGCCCGGCTCCAGAACAGAAGGATTTCATCCCTCACATCAACTTCGTGGCCTCCCCTGGACTTTTTCCAACAGGTCCATGTTTTTCCTGTGTTCTCCTTTGCCCCAGTATCATTCTCCTGTGGCAGTGACAACATTTTTGCCCACTGTCCCTATTTTCACCCTGTCCCATCTCTTTTCCTTTAAACCTAACGAAGCTTTTAAATTTATGCATCCAACCTTTAGACAGGTCCCTAACCATCAGGGGAATTGCTCAGGCCCTGCACTCTGGTCCAGGGGCCAGACTCTGTTTCTGTTTCTAACAACACCCTTTCCTCCCATGAACCTGAAGGATTGAATTCCCTACAGCACCACAGGAATTATTTTTCCATAACACAGAGAGCAGCACCCATCATTCATCTCCCTGGCTTAAGGGGCACTGGAATGCCAGGTTGCTTTTTCTCCATTAGTCCCAGCCTGCCACAGTCAACTTTAAAGCCAGGCTTTGGCACACCTTATAAATAACAATACATTTATGCAATTGAATGCCTGAGTAGTAATTCAATCAAGGCAGTTCTGCTGCTGGTCATAAACTACTTAAGCTGTTTGAGTCTCAGCTTAAGACATCAACAGAGGGCCTTGATTGAATTGCAGCCTCAGATTTACCTTCTATTATTCAAGGCTACCTCTCGCTGTGTGGTGAAACATTGATATGATGAGTAAATCTTGAACTGCTACCAAAATAAACTGGGTTGTTTGCCGGGTGGAATATTCTGATGCTGATGTTGAGGGAAGTTTTAGCTCGGATTTTGACCGGGGCGAGGCTGCAGGGCTTTAAGGGCAGAGTAGTTTGCAGAGTTCCCGTGATACAGCATTTATGAGGGCAGGGAAGAGCTTCCATCAGGGCAAAGAATTTGGGAAAAAATAAATTTGTGATGTTCAAGACGCCTTTGAGGTCTGACAAAGACCAAGGAACAAAGAAATGACTCAAAGTAGGTTGGACTCGATCTCAGGGGTCTTTTCCAACCTAAATTCTGGGATTGTTGTGAGTTCAAGTAGGGAGTGACAGCCCTGAGTGTAACCAAAATGCCCCAGCTTGGGAGAAAAGCTCCCAACACCTGCCTGGAACCCACAAAGTGCAGCATTTTGGGGTGTTAATTTTACCTTCCAAGTTTCTGGCGTTTGAAGGTGTGGTCCAGGCCTTCTCTGAGGATCAGGCCTAAAGCAACCACAAGCAGGAAATGTTTTCCTTGAAGGTCTTCCTGACTGTCTGGGGAAGTTGTGGAATGAAGTTTGGTTCATGAAACCATTTGGTTTCACCCATGTCTTCCCCATGGGAATAATTGGTGTAAATGGTAAAATCCATTGCATTTGGATACTTGTGGAAGAACCAGAAACCTGGGCACGTCTGCCCTGAGGAGAAATTTCTTTTAAGAGATTTTTTGGTGGGAATTTAACGCACCATCCACCCCATTTCAGAGGATTGCTCTCATTCCAAGGCTCCTCCACCGGCACAGAGGGTGGAAATGGCCTTGACAAGTATCCAAAGGCCTCCTTGGCGCAAATCTCTGTTCGCAGCCCCATCCACATCCCAGCCCCAATTCCCAGAGCAGGAGCACGTCAGGACAAGCTGTGGTCTGGCCAGGAAAAAAGGGAAAGAACCGTTTGTTTTCCCCTCCCAGAAGAGATGGGCTCATCCAGAGAGCTCCCGAGCCTGAGAGAAAGAACACAGACATCTCCAAGGGTGGATTTGGATAGAAAACTTTATACGGCCCTGAGGATTTCAGCTTCCGGTGCCTCAGACAGAGCTGGGAATTCTATCAATATTTATTGCCAAATATAGATTAACAAACCCAGCTGCTCCCACTGTAGTGTGAAACAGCCCGGGGGACTCCACGTTAAATTTTGTCCCCAAAACCTGAGCCCTGCACACAAATCCCACCAAAATATCCCCATGAACGTGGAGAATTCTGCTCAGAGCTTCTTCTGGGTATAAATCACCACCATTTCTCCCACAAATACCAGCGGATCTCGAGCACCT
Organism: Mohoua ochrocephala; assembly: GCA_013398855.1. Taxonomy (NCBI): domain Eukaryota; kingdom Metazoa; phylum Chordata; class Aves; order Passeriformes; family Acanthizidae; genus Mohoua; species Mohoua ochrocephala. Next base: position 9,263 of record VZTA01026005.1, on the reverse strand, counting down.
CTCAGGCTCTGACACACAGAACCTTCAAGCTGCCTCAATATTTCTTTTTCAGAGGAAATTCAGCAGAAAGGCAGCAGCACTGGGGCTTTTTTGGTTTTTTGGTTTTTTTTACTTTCCCAGTCCACGATCTTCAGAAAAAAAACCCCACATAACAGAAAATGGAATATTGTGAGCAGCCCACATAATTACTCATGATAGATAACTGTATTAAAAATTAAACATAAATTATTGGAGGCATTACAGTGTTGGCACAGGATGAAAAAGGTGCTTCATATTCCTGAAAGGTTGAGCTGACTGCCTGCAAGTTTGGCTCCATAGAAAAGAGACTAGGCTGGATAAATGGAAAGCATTTATTGTTTGAAATATGGATTTTAATATAGCCCAGCACAACCCCAAAACATCAGTCCTTTTCAATAGGGTTAAAGTAAGATGGATCTTGCAGATTAAAGCAGTCGGGGAGATGCTCTTTGGCAGAGAGAAGCAGGAGAAGGAGGGAAGGAGGCTCCTTGGAGTCACTCCATGTCTTTGGAGGAGGAATCTTCACTGTTTTATTGGGCTCCACAAAGTCCTGCCCGGCTGGTTTGTCTGGGAGCACTGGGACACTGCTGATGGCTTGGCATGGGAATGCCCATCCCGCTCCTGAGGGCATCCAGGAGTCAGCCAGAGGGGGAAAAACCCCGAGGTGGGAGTCGAACAAAGCTCACTCCAGGCAGATCCACGGTTTCCCAGACCGGCTGAGGAGAGAGGATTCAATTTCCCGTGGGTTTATAAAGTTCTGTCACTGATGTAGAAAATCTTGGAGCGTCTTTAAGGTGTTTTATGCAGGGTTGATCCCTTCCTGCATTTGGCATTGCAGCTTTTTAGCAGCTCTCAGCAAAGATTTGATTTTTCCCTCGTGTTTCGTAGGTTTGAAATATTCAGCAGGGCCTGATTTCCTAGAATTTCACTTCCAGCTCTGACATCAGGGACCAACTCTGAATTTAAAAAGCTGCGAATTCCTGGACAATCCTCAAACTGAGCCTGGCCTCTGGCAAGAATGGGACTCTCAGGGTGATGCTGGTCAGCTCAGAGCACTGCTGAGTGATTCCTTGAAATGGGAAAAGGCAAGGAAAAAAATGTCTGTGTTAAAATCCCTCCTCAACAGGAATTCCTGGGGAGGATTTAGCTGAAGCTGACTGGAAAAAGAGTGGGGAGAGAAAGGGAAAGGTGTAATGTTACTTTCACAAACAATGAATTGAAGAATTCCAGAGGTCTCAAGATTTCCGAGTCCTTCCGTGATTAAAAAGTTTGCACATCTAAAAATATCTTTGTGATTTTTAATACAGCAACAATGAAAAGGGGAGATCAAGTAATTCTTAATATTGAGTTTTTGGGATTTTCCTGGTATAAAAAAATGTCATCATGTAAAAAGCTGTGACAGGGAACTCACTTGCAGCAGATATTTCATTTTTTTCCTTGTCATTCCTCCTGTTGCTCCCCCAAGTGTGACTCAGATGTTTCCAGAGGAAGAAAAAATGAAGATGTGAGACCCCACGTCTCATCTTTAAGAAAAGATTCTTTCAAAGAGGAAATCCTGGGGGGGAGCAGCCCTGAGGAACTTTATCCTGAGCTGGGCGTTACGGAGGAAACAATGGGATTGAGGATGGATCTGTGAGAAATGTGAGTTCTGCCTAAAGAAAAGCTTCTTCCTCAGTGAACAGTGTAGCACTGAGATATTTGTGTCTGTAATGAGGATTTATAGCTATAAATTATATAGATTTCCTTCAGAAATTCCAGACAGGTCTTGGAAAATGCCAGGGAGAAGCCTCTCTGTGTCCAGGTGCCATTTTCATGACCTGATCCATGGGCAAAGGGCTTCCATGAGGTGGGGCAGGAACACGACCAAAACCAGCCCGAGGGTTTCCTCAGTCTCCTCTCCAGGAGACACCATGGGTCACCTAAATCAGGAATTTCACCTCTTTCCCAGAGGAAAAGAGGTGGCACAAGGGACAGGGAAATGTTGGAACCCCCCCTTTCCTCCAGCCCCTCTCACACCAGAGCAAGACCCAAGGAGCTGGGATTTGCACCCTTTGTCCTCCTGACCTCTCCAGGTCTTGTCACCTTGTCCAGGACAAGGAAGTGTCCTGTCTTTGCCTTTCCTCCCTCCACCTTCTCCTTCCTTCTCCAAGGCATCCTCGGGAGATTCCCCCATGCCTGTAAAATGTCCCCAGCACTGGAAGGAGCACAGAAAAGTGAGATTGAGCCTCACATCCTCCACCTCAGTGGAGAAGATTTTGAGAACCTCTTTGCAACCATGTTATCCCCTATTTGTTCTCTAGCCCACAGCTTCAGGAAGAAATGTTTAACCACCGTGGAGCAGACTTAATAAAACTCCTTTAACGTGCAACGAAATGAAGAATCGAAGCGGAGTTTTGGGAATTTTGGGGAATTTTTTTCTCCTTCCCATCTTCTCAATAGGAGGGTTTGCTGCAAGACAAAAAAGCTGGAGTTTTTATTCCTGATCACAACATTCCCACTCCAGCTCAGGACCTGGCCAGGATGGAAAGAAGAGCAAAGCAAGGAGTGAGGTCATAAAAAATTCATCCAGGAGGGGATCCAAGTGCAGTAATGAGGCCTCACACGCAGGCAATGGAGTACTTAGCACTAAAACCCTCTCTCGGTGCTATCTGGTTACCATCTTATCAACACGACACCCATTAGCCACTGATAATAGTAACTAATCAGCTGTTCTGCCGTCCTTTATTTGCCTCCCCAAAAGATCTCCTTCCCCGTGCAGCCCCTCCCCACAACAATCTCAGGCACTCAATAATTCATGGCACCGAGGCGCTGTCGTCCAGCCCTGATGTCACTTCCTGACGAGCTGCTGGGGTGTGCTGGGGACACTCGGAGCTGCTCCCGTCACCCATCCCAAAAGAAGGCCCTGGTCCCCTCCTGACATCATGGATCAGCTGGAGTTTTGGGCAGCATCCAGGACACGCTCCTTGTTGCATGGAAGGAGAGCCCCATCCCCGAGTTCATCCTTAGATCCAATGCTCCCGATCATCACCAAACTACATAAAACACGTCTTTTGTGTTAAAATTGGTGTTTCTAACCCAGAGAAGGAGACTGACTTCAGGCTGAGAAGCGGTATGAGGAATTTCAGGAGGAATTTCCTCCTGGAAAGGGAGGTCAGGCCTTGGCAAGAGCTGCCCAGGGAGGTTTGGAGTGCCCATCCCTGGAGGTGTCCAAGGAAGGCCTGGACGTGGCACTCAGTGCTCTGGGCTGGGGACAAGGTGGGCATCGGGCACAGCTTGGCCTCGCTGGGCTGGGAGGGCTTTTCCAACCTCAGGAATCCTGGGATTCTGTGATTCCATGACCTTTATCACTCAAAGTGGGACATTCCACACAAATTTTTTTGTATATGTCAGCCATGGTTTCCAGCTATAAAAAGCACTTGACGGCTGAGGGGTTTTCATTTTGTGGTCGAAGCTTTGAACTGCTGCACTGGAAAATGGGATTTGAGGTCTGTGGACACCCAGAGCGTCCCCAGACTTCCCATGAGACTCAAACACGTCAACTCTTCTCTCTTTCATTTCCCCATCCATAAAAGAGTAGCGCTGAGAGCTGTGTAAATAAGTGACTTCCACCTCAGGACCAGCCTGAAAACCCGAGGAAGAAATGAGAACCTCATGCTTGAGTTCATGGAATCATGGAATGGTTGGGTTGGAGAGAGCTTAAAGCTCATCCCATTCCACTCCCTGCCAGAGACAGCTTCCACCATCCCAGGCTGCTCCAAGCCCCAATGTCCAACCTGGCCTTGGGCACTGCCAGGGATCCAGGGACAGCCACAGCTGCTCTGGGCACCCTGTGCCAGGGCCTGCCCTCCCTCCCAGGGAACAATTCCTTCCCAATATCTCATCCAGCCCTACTCTCTTTCAGTTTGAAGCCATTCCCCCTTGTCCTGCTGTGTTTCAAACAAGACTTTAACCCCTGAAAAGATTCTTCAGACCTTTCTCCTTACAAGTTTCTGGCTATTCCCAGGGGACCACGGGAGAGGAATTCTCGGTCTCTTTTAGGCCAGACAAGTTCAGGAGCAGCAGCGCCTTCCAGAGTGGAAGGAGGGCTTGCTGACAAGGCAATGATCTCGAATATTGCACAGAGGAAATGAGATAATCTGCCCAAATCTACGTGCCTCGAGTCCAAGCCTGAGGATGTGGTTTCATCATCTCCTTCTCTTCCAAATGGAGAAGGGTTCATTTTGTCTCATCCCAAGTATTACCACAGACCGATTGCCAGAAGTGATGCTGGAGCATTCAAAACATGGATTGAGTCACTCTGGGACATCCTTTCCCTTGAAATCTGAGGAAGTTCAGAGTCTCCGGTTTCGGATGTTCCTCTTCTCCAGTTTCACCATCTCTGAAAGGGAGGTAAAAGCAGGAGGCTGTGAGGGCTCATTCAATTCCATGGTAAAAATAGGACATGAGTACTGAGTGGCACCAAAGCACGAGTGGGATGGTGTTGTTATTCCTAGACAGCATTTCCAGAAATAATTCCATGCAGGGAGGTTATCGGGCACATTCCTTTGCCTCCACGGGCTAACAGGCATTTGGAACAGGATGCAAATCCTCCCCAGGAATGACTTCAGCTTGCCCAGGGACAGAGAGTGGGGATGGGATTCTTTGGGGCTCTGTCCATTCTCTGTTTCAGCTCTACATTTTTAAATCACAGTACATTTCTTCTTAAAATTCATCCCTTTTGGGAATCAGAGGAGGAGGAACAGCACCCTGACAGGGCTCCTTCCCCCTCACTGACACCCCCCCGTGAGGGTTGCTGATGGATGTAGATCCCCCACAAGAGCTTTAAATCCCACCCTGTCCAAATCCTACACCCTCGCTACAGTGGGTTCCCACTAATAAATCTATTTCCTATCCCAATGGGACCATGGCTGTGTCAAAAGGGGAAAAAAACCCACACTTTGGAAATAAAATTGAGCCTCAGATTCTGAGAATCAGCCCTTCCCTTTCACAGCTTCATTCTGTGGCCTTCCAGATACGAAACGGGGCTTAAGAAAAGGAGGGAGAGGGAGTTTTTATAGGGCAGAGAGTGACAGGACAAGGGAGAATGGTTTTAAACTGCCAGAGGGCAGGGCTGGACGGGATCTTGGGCAGGAATTGTTCCCTGGGAGGGTGGGCAGGCCCTGGCACAGGGTGCCCAGAGCAGCTGGGGCTGCCCCTGGATCCCTGGCAGTGCCCAAGGCCAGGTTGGCCATTGGGGCTTGGAGCAGCCTGGGACAGTGGGAGGTGTCCCTGCCCATGGCAGGGGTGGGAATGGGATGAGCTTTAAGCTCTCTCCAACCCAAACCATTCTGGGATTGTTTACAAAACCATGAACCGACTCTGTTTCTCAATCATATTAGGGATCAAAAGACCACATCCTGGAAAACGTATCCCATATTCCTTCTGTAACTGGTGTTTGGCTATAGACATACAATAATATTGAAAATAATGAATAATTTATACATCTAAAATAATACGAGTCATATAAAATACATATATTTAATAATACAATAATAGCATAATGAGAAAACACAACAAAAACCACCAGCACTGTGATCTGTTGGCTCTCTCAAAACACAATTTGAATCCAGCAACAATTAAAACATCTAATTTTGCTCCATTCAGCTTTTCTAGTCAGATATTTCCCGGTCAAATCCACTAAACACCCCCTGAACTGGACTAAGCACTGGGACACCTTTCTCCTTCCCAATCAGGACCTCCCAAAATTGGCCCTTTGCCACGTGGGAGCTGTGGAGACAAATCTGACACCTCCAGCCTGGGAACAGCCTCTTGCCCCGTAGCTGAAGACAGGAGATACAAATTCCCTGATTTTCCTGTCATTCCCATAACACAGGATAAATCCACAGGTAGCCAAGATTATTTTCACCAAGTTAATCCTCAGGAGTGCAGGAAAATCTTGATCTTGAACTCACAGCTCATCCCACACCTCTGCAAAGCTTGTAACTCTGCAGATGAGAAAAACTCTTCACTCCGATATTCATTTCCAGGAAAATGAAAATCTTTCCTGTTTCTGCTCAGGACTACAAAACCACACTTGGGAGGTGTTTCCATCTCAGGGTCGGTCCCTACTTTTGCAGGCTGTGTATCAGTGGCAGTCTTTCACCAAAAAAAAAAAAAAAAGGAGAGCATTTGCAGCCATCCAAGCTGTTCCTGTCCCAAAGGATTTGTGTTCCTGATCTATTTAATGAGGGCAACGAAAGGACAGTGGCAGAGGAGCTGATTTCTCTCCCCTCACCAAACTCGAGTGGCAACAAAGCACAGAGCATCCCAAAAATCCCATTGATTCCTTCTCATCCTCTGTTCCCCACCCAAATGTTGGGTCCAAGCTGAATTTCCACACAGAGGTGGCAGAAGTGCTTCCTCTTTTGTAGGATGTGAGGATTCATTCAATTCCATGGTAAATTCCAATTCCAATTCCATTCTTTTGTAGGGAGCGAGGAGCAGCTCCGACATTCCCTAAGTCCTGTTGAGGAAATTGGTTTTATTTTGCAACGGGGACAGAGCAAACCACGTGTTTAGGAGCTTTCCTAAACTGCAATCCCTGTCTGTCCATCTGTCTGGGATGAAGTAAAAATCAAGATTACTAATTCATGACTGGGCAGTCTCTGGATCACCCTGACATGTGACAAGACACAAAAACGGGACAAATCCTGGCAAAAGAAACCTTCAGGAATATGAAGTCCCTGCTCCAGTTCTGCTCACGCAGAGTTTGGATTCACTGCTGATAAATATTCCAGCAGGGATGCCCAGAGGCAGGGAAATTTTTCCCAACCACGGAAGAGCACAGGGCTCTTTTTTGAAGGAAATTTTCAATCTCTGTGCAAGACAAACACAGTTCCAATCCTGTTTGCAATGAAGAGTGGGAAGAGGCTCTGACAGGAAAAGGAAGCACGCAAGGTTTCAACACAGATATCCCAATAAAATCGTGGAATAGCTTGGGCTGGAAAGGTTTCGCAAGGATAATCAAGGCCAATTTCAATTATCGTGAGATTGCTTTTGAGCAACTACAGGCTGAGAAGAAATTATTGGACAAAAAATGTGCAACTAATGGAGAGCTTTAAAAACATCTTCACTGGTTTACAGATATTTCATAAACTAAAACGGAACATAAAACATAAACTAAAACTTTGGACAGACGATAAAGTCTGGAACTTGGAATGTGCAGGGAAAAAAAAATAGGGAAGAAACGCTGCTGAAATCCAGCCTGAGAGCTGGATGGAAAATGGAAAGGGATAGGTTGGTTTTGGATCTGGCTGGGAATTGGTGTCCATGGGAAAGGAGCGGCTCTGTGAGCTCCCATCACCCAGAATCCTGCATCCAGCCCTGGGGCCCAGCACAGGGAGGACGTGGAGCTGCTGCAGAGAGTCCAGAGGAGGCACCAGGATGAGCAGAGGGATGGAGCAGCTCTGCTGGGAGGAAAGGCTGCGAGAGCTGGGATTGTTCAGCCTGGAGAGGAGAAGCTCTGGGGTGAGCTCACTGTGGCCTTGCAGGGCCTGAAGGAGCCCACAGGAACCATGGAGAGAGACAATTTCCAAGGGCTGCAGGGACAGGAGCCAGGGAATGGCTTCCCAGTGCCAGAGGGCAGGGCTGGGTGGGATCTTGGGCAGGAATTGTTCCCTGGGAGGGTGGGCAGGCCCTGGCACAGGGTGCCCAGAGCAGCTGTGGCTGCCCCTGGATCCCTGGCAGTGCCCAAGGCCAGGTTGGCCATTGGGGCTTGGAGCAGCCTGGGACAGTGGGAGGTGTCCCTGCCCATGGCAGGGGGTTGGAATTGGATCCTTTGGCTCCCTCCCAACCCAAACCATTCCACGATTCCATTCTTTTCTTCCTTCTACCTGGGAAAGTGCAGAGATTCCTGGATACGGCCTCTCCACAACCTTCCCCATCCAAACCCCCGGGCAATGCAGAGATCCCCACACTACCCAAGGGATTTGACCTTTGGACAGGGAATAAAGGATTGAATAAAGGAATCCCAGAAGGAGCTGAGCTTTGAAAAGTCGAGCAAAGAGCAAAAGGAAGCAGAGCTGAGACCCAACAAAAGAGAGGAGTCCATCCAGCCCTGGATACAGGAGGAGGGAATTTCAGAGCCTAAAGAGTCCTGCTGGAGGATCCATCCATCACAGAATGGACTGTCCAGCCAAGTGGGTATTAAGTCCGAGACTTTCCTTGTGCTTGCATTTTTTTATGCCAAAAATCCCAGCTATTCAGAAAAACATGTTTTTGTGGAATTTTCAGACATTGTTGCTGTTTCCTAAAGTCCCAAAGCTTTCTTTTGACATTTCATGGGCTCTCCTCTCACAGATCCACGCACAGAAATATTTTGTGAATTAATATAAATATTAATATTAGTATTAAGCGGGGTGTAGCTGATAAATGTGAAGTTTTCCAATCCCTCCCTCCCAAGTGACTTTGCATTCATGATTTTAATTAGAATTTAGGTTCAGGTGGAGAGCAACCCTTTGTTGTCGTGCACTGTTTTAGGGCTTCCCTGCGAGTCCATAAGAAATTCCAGGCTGTGGGGTTAATCCATGCTCTCCAAAAAATCCTAACCAGGATTAAGGCTCGGCCACACGAGCTCTGTCTCAGGTGAGAGTGAGAAAGATGAAGGCCACAAGATGTTCCTGTCTCCAGTTGCAGATGTTCCCACCTCTATTTTCACCCCTTTCATGGATTTCCTCCTTCCTGGCTCCATCCATGCTGGATCCCATCCCACGGATTCTCCAGCAGGAGCATGAGGGTTTCTCTAAATCAGTTTAGCACCAGTTTTGCACCACATTGCAAAATCAGGGCCGCATTTTTTTCTGTGAAACTCAAGAAAGTGTCTTTTCTTTTCCGAATTGTCCCTCCTTGCCTTCATTTCCTGTCTCCTCCAGAGCCCTGCCTGCTTTGTTTGCTTTTCAGTGATGAGGGGAAAGGAGTGGGAACAGGAGAGAATTTATTTCTATTTATTTGGTTTGATTTGATGATGTTTCCATGATTAAGAAATTTCTTCTTTCCTGTGGCAGAGGCAGCAAGGAAAACTGTTTAATTCGAGGAAGTCCAGGGTAAAATAACACCAAAAAAATCAGAATGCTCATTTCCCTGGACAAATGTTTAAAAATAAGATAATGAAACAACAAAGTGGTTTTGATGAGGGGGGGATGCTGTGGAGTAAAGAAATGACAGAAGTCAGGGGGTCCACAAAACTTCCAAAGTTTTATTAATAAATT
>VZTA01025999.1:86469-107940 GCA_013398855.1 Mohoua ochrocephala | reverse complement strand
AAAGAAATTAAAAAAAACAAAAAAGAAAAGATAAAAAAGAAAAGAAAAAAGAGGAATAGAGAAAAAAGAAAAAAAAAGAAAAAATGAAGGACATAAGAGAAAAATAATCATAAAAAAGGACAAAAAAATAGGGAAAAAATTAAAGAGAAAAAAAAATAAAGAGAAAACGAAAAGGCCAGGAATTCTTTTAATGTTAAAAAAATAAAATAAAATAAAATAAAAGCAGATATGGCAACGCTACTAAGGGTGTGGAATACGTCACGGAACCCAAAGTCTTTGCAGGCAACACTGTTTTGGAGAGAGGAGAACACTCGATGGTGAAAAAAGTGTGAAGTTCTAAATTATATACAAGATATCTAAGGGTGGCTTTGAAAAACAGTCCCCGGGCCGGGAGTTGGGGTTTCCCTCGCCGTTATCTATTGCTTATTGAGTCAGATCCAGAGGAACACTTAAGAGACGGATGCATCCAAATGAGACACCGTGGAAGAAAGGAAAAGACCGAACCCTCAGTTTCTGTATGAAAAAACGCCGCGTGTACGAGCCTGTCCCATGTGGAATGTACCGACAGTCGTCTCATGGGCCGGGTGCTCCTCCTCGCCACGCCGCTCCGCTGGGGAACCGGCGGGGAACCGGCGGGGAACCGGTGGGGAACCGGCCGCAGAGCCGGGCCCGGCGGGGGGGAAGCCCCCCCGCCAGCCTCTGCGCACCCCAAAACGCGCTTCCAGGCGGAAAAGTCCAGCGTGCCCGGATGGGAACGGCCAGGATCCGAGTGAGATGGAAAATGGGGCGGAAAGCCCTGATCCTTATGAAGGACGAGGCTCAGTTGTTAAATTTTAAGGGGTACCCGATGGCTTTTTCCAGGCACTCTACCAAAGAGCCGGCAGACAGAAAATCCCTCTCCACTTCCACAAATTTGATGTAGATGGATTTGGGTGAGACGCCGGGCTCTACGATGCAGTTCTGAGATAAAAAGGCGTTGATCCCGACCCAATCTTTGCTGAAGGTTTTGGTGTTTGCCTGGAAGTGTAAAAACAGGCACTGCTGGAGAGTCCGAACCTCGGCGATGCCGAGGTAACAGTAGATAATCCGGGCGGATTCCATATCCACCCGAAGGGAGGCCTGGGGCGAGGGGACCTCGAGTTCCCCTGGAGTCTCATTGCCGGGGTCGGGTGCCCGGTGCTCGGCCAGCGGGGAGGGGAGTTTCTCGTGGCACTCCTCATATCCAATGGCGTACAGGCCGGGGCTTTTTGGGATCCCTCCTGGTAATAAATACTGCACCACGTTCCCTCCGGTGGGCTTGGAGTGAGCGATGGGAATCCAGTCGATCTCCATGTGCAGCTCCAAGCATCTGGCTTCGCTGATGGTGATCTCCAGGAATTTGTAATAAACGTTCTTCCAGTTCATTTTCTGTACTCGGGTCATGATCACCCGACCCTCCGGTTTCTCCGAGTTGAAATATTCCCGGAGCCGCTTGCCGAGGGGCACCTGGGAGCTGATCTCTGCGTAGTGGTAACGGATATCCTCCTTCCAGCGGGTGTTGTACCCGATGCCGAAAATGGCCAGTTTGTTAGAAAGGTGGAGCCTGGAGAAGTCTGTCCAGCTCTGAAACAGCTCCCACTTCAACTGGACCGACTCCAAGATTTGCATAATGTTCTGCATGACGTCGCGCTTCCTGGAAATTAAGAGACAGGGAGAGAAGGATAAAGGCATCAGAGCTGGAAAACTTTCCCAGCGAAGGCACCGACCTTCAGAAAACATCCATCCCAATCACCTTTCTGGCCTGATTTTTCTTACTGCTATACACATTGCCGGGGCAGTTCATGGGTTAGGACAACCCCCTTGATGGGGAAATTTTACATTAATCTGGGCCAAACCAAAACAAACCCAACCCCAACTCCTCCTGGTATCAAAGCAACTGCAAGGAAGCAAATATCTGGCCCTGCTGAATAAATACACGCTCAACTACCGGGTCATTCTTTACAACCCTGGGCTTCCATGTGCTGCATCTCGAACTCACAACCGCCCCTCGAAACACTTCCGCCTCGTTGTTATCCCCAAATTAATGCCAGCAAACAGGACTGTGATTGTACAAACCCCAATGGGAGCATGAAGCCACTCCCAAGGGCTCTGTCCCAGCGCTGGGGTGGAAACACAGCTCAAGTGACCAACCCCCTGGAGCAGAAGATGCTCCCAGACACATCCCGGGTGCTGCTGGATGGACAATCCCTCTGGAGAGCCAACAAAGAAATCCCCAGGCTCCCAAAGAGCTGTTTTCACTCCCAGCAGCGAGGTTTCAGAGAGGGGTTTACATCGGGAGAGAGCATCCGCGTGCACCTGCAGCGAGCTGGAACAGCTTCCTCCGGGATAAATGAGACCGTTAGGGTGTAATTAGCTGGTAGGCAGAACTCCTAATTTGGGGAGTTATTGTCCTATAATCAAAGCTGTAGGAAGATACCGCAACTCGTTTGCTAACGGAGAAACCTCTCTTGGTCCAACAAACGGGATGTAAAAGATCTTCCCATGCAACTCTCCTTCCTTTATCCGTTGTGCCACATCTGGGAAGCTGAATTATGGAGGCCGCCGCACTCCCAAGAGGATTTTTTTCTCCTTCCACAGCCCACCAGCAGGACGTACTGACCCAGGCGACACAGGTTTTCTTCTGCAGGGCACACGCAAACTTCCCTCCTCCTGCAGGTTCCTCAAGATCACTCAAACGCCCTAAAACCAGCCCTTCCCAGCAGCTTCCCAGTGGAGTCCAGCATCAGACTGGTGAGGGACGTGAAGGCCTCTAAGAGCAGATATGACACCCCGCAACCAAGGCTGACCCTGGCAGATGCATTGCTGCCCAATAAATGCCTATGGGGAGCAGGCCTTTTTCCATCATAATGTACACGAGGGTTCAAAGAAAACTGCACTGGGAGCTGCAGAGCCTTCCACCCCAAAAAACCTGCTTTTACAGTTCTAACCACAACGCACGTGATTCTGGCAAGGTTCTCTGACTGCTGGCTGTCCTGCAGGTGAGGAGGGAATGCCTCTGGAGCAGGCTGAGGGCGCTGGGGCTCAGGACACAGAGATCTGGTTTGACGCACGATGGTTGGTGCACACCATCTGCAAACCTCACCTGTGGTGTCCGAACCCCTGAATGAGCATCCAGGTTGGGATAGCTCCCTCCTCACAGCGATACCGGGACCACATCCATCACCACCTCATCTATCTCACCTGTCTTGCAGCACCAATCATGCCAGAAGATCCCTGGAAAGACCTTAAAAGGCATTTTGGGAAGTGCGTTTCCACCACAATTGGAGTGTAACCGAGTTTCTAGGGCACTGAGGAGGGACTGGCTGGACAAGCAGAGCCCTGTCTGTGCCAGGGGTTCTTAAAAACGCTGGTTCCATCAGTACCAAAGTTCTGTTTCTCACTGCACGTAATTCCTGAGGAGCCCCTTCCACTGCCCAGCAGCAACGGAGAGAAACCCCAGGCATCCTTGGCAAGAAGAATGTGTGCTTACCCCAAACCCATTTACACCCAAACGCCGTGGCAACACTGATTCAAAGCTTCCCTGACGCTTTGCCACGCTCGGAAAACATCTTTTTGAGGCTTCTGGAAGTTCAAGTTTATCTTCTGGGCACAGGAGGGATAGGACAGACAAGGGGACAGGGCAGTGCTGGAGCACAACGCGGTGCCTCGGCGCTGGCATGCACGCTCCTGCCGGCAGCTGAGCTCCGGTTATTCCCTTCCCGAGGCAAAGACAGGAGAGCACGGCGTGGGCAGGTTTTCATTCAACAGCTGAGGAACAGAGCGAGGAACTGCAAGCAAAGCCCCCACCTTTATTAACTGCACTATAAATACTCTGCTCCGTTTAGCTCGGCACAAGCCAGAGCCCGAGCTCGGCTGCATTAGTCACTCCGACTGCTCCTGCAGGGAACGGGAATCGTTGCAGGAGAGCTGAGCTCGGGCAGCAGACAGAGAAGGGCTTTCCACAGGGAACCCGCCACTTCCAGCACCGAGAAAAACGGGGAAAGGCGAATTTTAAGGAGTTTTGCTTTTCAGGTTTAGCATCTTCTCGCTTATACTTCGGCTTCTCAGGCTCTGTCCAGGATCTCGATGACTTAGCCAAGCAGAGGTATCATGAGCAGTAAAAATCACTGTTATTTAATTATTCATTAATTTCGAATGTCATTTTCATTCATTCAACTATTTAAAATTATTTCTTAAACATGTACTTATGCATTTGCTTTATTGATATTGCTAATAGGGTTCATTTTTCAGGAGGAAAATGGGAGCTGAGCAGAGGGTTTAACCTGTCGTGTCTCGGGACAATCTCACTTTTCAGCTGCAGAAGGTGCCCTAGAGCTGGATTTTCCCTCATCCTCAAACCATCACCTCCCTGCTGGAGTCTGGGACCTGCTGTTTCTTCCTCCTCGGAAGCTTTTGCAATTCAAATGAGGAAAGACTTGAGACAAGAGTAGGCGCAAATTTGTTCTGAGGCGCTGTTTCCAAACCAAGCAGACTTCAAAGGGCCCAGCACAGCCGCGTTCAGTGAAGAGCCACAAGCTTTCTCTAGCTCATCTTCCCAACACCGGCAGTGAATCAAACCACTTCTCAAAGGCTCTAAGTAGTGTTTCACTTTTCAAAACAGTTTATTGGGAGACAACAGCCAAGGGCAGGAATCAGCAGAGCCGACACGGGGAAGGAGCTCCCTGATGGAGGATGGACGCAGGTTACCTATCGCCCTTTGCTTCCTTTACAGTCAAAAATAAGGTGATGGGTGGGAAGTCCCTGTGTGTCACAGACTCAGAACACTTTGGCCTGGACGGGACCTTAAAAGCTCATCTCATTCCCATCCCTGCCACGGGCAGGGACACCTTCCCCTAGCCCAGGTTGCTCCAAGCCCCGTCCAGCCTGGCCTTGGACACTCCCAGGGATCCAGGGGCAGCCACAGCTGCTCTGGGCACCCTGTGCCAGGGCCTCCCCACCCTCCCAGGGAAGTTTCTTCCCAATATCCCATCTCACCCTGCCCTCTGGCAGTGGGAAGCCATTCTCCCTTGTCCTGTCACTCCATCCCTTGTCCAAAGTCCCTCTCCAGCTCTCTTGGAGCCCTTTTAGGCACTGGAAGGGGCTCTGAGGTCTCCCTGGAGCCTTCCCCCAGCTCTCCCAGCCTGGCTCCAGAGCACAGGGGCTCTGGTCTTTGGAGACCTTTACCATGTCCCCCCACAGGAGCCCATGGCTCTCTCTGTGTCACTTGCAGACACATTCCCCAGTGGGGGCAGCTGTGCTGCCCCACATTGTTGGAAGTTCAGAGGAGATGGGATATCTGCCCTCAGACACCCAGACAGCTCATACAGGTGCTGTAACTAAAAGCTATCCTTAGGATCTTCACTATGATGCCTTAGGTTTTAACTTTTATATTTCTCAAACCCTGCCCTGCCTGGTGTGTGACTCTGCAGTTCCTGTGCCCTGGGAGCTGCTGTTCTCTCCTGCTGCTCACACACAACAAACCTCTGCAGGCTTCCACTCCAAGGACACCGGGCCCCAAATGTGTCAACTAAAAGCCTCTAGAGGGGGGCAAACTTGGGGTGATTCCACCATGAACTGAGGTGATCATTGGAGAATGAACCCTGAGATGCAAATGAACCAAACTTATCAAAGGGTGAAGAACCCGTGACCCAGGGTCCATCTGGGGTGGAGCCTCTGCACTGCCCAGGGTGAGCCTTTGAAGGCCCTTCAAATAAATACCTTCCTTTATCATCTTATTCTTGTTTGGTCTCTGTGTTTTAGGAGGCCACTTAAAGCATCAACTAAAACCCTGAAGCTGCAATTGGCCTTTTTTCCTCCCAGATTTGTAACTCGCTTTTTCCCAGCCCTTTCAGTGTTTTGGGGCTCTGTTACACCTCATCTTCATCCAGCCCTCCTTCACCCAACCATATTCATTAACTGGTCCTTGGGGAACCTGCTGCAGCCATTCCCTATCCCTTGCTTTCTCCTTGGCTCACATCCATTCCTCTCCCCACAGCTACACGAGCTGATGGCAAAAAGCTGCCTGAGCACAACCAAACACCACAAATATTAACCCAGCACCGCTCAGCGCAGCGAGTTCCCGGAGCCATCGCTGCGTCGGGTCCTTGGGGATCTGAGGGGAGAACGAGACACCGGCGGTGGGGGATAAACAGCTCCTGGCTTTCACACAGACCTGCACTGGGACCTGCAGCAACCTGCTCGCCCTCCACGTGCTCCTGCTCCGTGGCTGAGGGACGGCTGGAATCCAGAGGGGTCAGGACAGGCTCAAGCAGTGGCCTTGGGGAACCTCCCGAGGTGTAACAAGGCCAAGGGCAGGTGCTGCACCTGGCTCGGGGTAACCCCCAGGATCAGTCCAGGCTGGGGATGAAGGGATGGAGAGCAGCTCTGGGAGAAGCACTTGGGGTGCTGGGGGGTGAGAGCTGGACAGGCCCTGGCCCAGAACCCCCCCTGTGCTGGGCTGAGCCCCCAGCGTGGGCAGCAGGGGAGGGGGGGATTCTGCCCCTCTGCCCCGCTCAGCTGAGACCCCACCTGCAGAGCTGCCTCCAGCTCGGGGGTCCCAGCACAGGGAGGAGCTGGAGCTGCTGGAGAGGGTCCAGAGGAGGCCACAGAGATGCTCCAAGGAGCCCCTCTGCTCTGAGGCCAGGCTGGGAGAGCTGGGGGTGTTCACCTGGGGAAGAGAAGGCTCCAGGGGGAGAGCTGGAGAGGGACTGGGGACAAGGGATGGAGGGACAGGACACAGGGAATGGCTTCCCACTGCCAGAGGGCAGGATTAGATGGGATTTTGGGAAGGAATTGTTCCCTGGGAGGGTGGGGAGGTGCCCAGAGCAGCTGTGGCTGCCCCTGGATCCCTGGAAGTGTCCAAGGCCAGGCTGGACGGGGCCTGGAGCAACCTGGGATGGTGGAAGGTGTCCCTGCCCATGGCAGGGACTTGAAATGAGATGAGCTTTAAGGCTCCTTCCAACTGAAACCATTCTAGAATTCTGTTTCTCTATGTCAAAAAGCACATCACAAGTTCCACCAGAATCTGAACGATTTATGGAGGCAATTTCTGCTGAAAATCTGCCCTTAACCCAAAAGGCAGATGAACCCGACTTTGAACTGGGATAATGCATTTTAAAATGCTGTGCAAAGAGGTGAAAAGAGTTTGGCAACTATTTATCTACTGTGGCTTTTAGATGAAATTCTATTTTTTTAAGATAATAAATAAATACCCGGCTTATCTTTGTATCAGCTGTGCATCTTCTGACTGCTTTTAACCTACTGAGTCAGAGTTTACAAGTTCCTTCTCCTCAAAGACAAGGGGAAAAGCAGCTTTCAGCAAATCTGTGGGTTGGAAAATGCTCTGTGCTTCCACCCCGCACGCAGGATGAGTTTATCGCCTGCACGCTTCTCAAAATGCCCCAGAGTTCAGAGACTCCACTGCATTTTAGAGGGAATTTGGGGGGGGGAAATGAGCATAAAACTCTGAAAGGTCTCATTTACCACAATCTAATTCAGCTGTTCATGTACACATTAAAACTTGGAATGGAAGTTCACGTGGTCCGAGCCATCACCTCAGAAAATTCAGGATTATTTGCTAAGAAAAGGTAAAATGACTGCAGAGCAGCACCAAGGAGCTGTTCAAGGAGGCAGTAAGAATATTTATACTGAAAAAGTTACTTTTCTCCAGGTTGCCCCTGAGCTGTTAAACTGAATTTGCTCCACGTGAAGAAAAAAGTCACCTTTGGCCATGTGAATATCCACCTGAAGTGAGGAGTCTGACAAAGCTACACCACTGCCGTGGAAGCTTCTCGTTAATTATTTTTGCTTTGAAATTATTTTTATTTACTTATTTTCTTTTAATTGTATTTCTCTTTTTACTTATTGATATTTATTTTAAATTTTTTAGAGGATTTTTTTTTTTCCCACTGAGTTTCAGCACAAAGCCTCTGTTACAAATGACTCACCAGGGATGTTCTGCTGCTGTTCCCAGGGCCGGTGACCTCCTACCCTACAGCAGCTCCTTTTCCACCATGGAAAATCCCTGGTGACACCACAACCCCACTGGTGTGGGAGCTCCCGTGTGGAACCCACCCCAAAGGCTCTGAGATTCCCCACAGACCCTTTGGCTCCCTCCCACTGCAGAGATCCACAACCACCCCTAAAGGCTGGCAGAAAGCAGCCCTGGGCAGAGCAAATACAGCACAATTCCTTTCATTTTTGGGAATGCTCCGTGTTATTGTTGGAGAGGCGAGGGAGATTCGCATGCTCAAAGCATTTAAAAAGCTCCAGTGTTTGTTAGATTAAACCCGGCCAAAAGGTTACAAGGAAGGTCTGGAAAGTTATAAAAATGAAAATCAGAGACTCTCAAGCTTTGGCAAGCCTTCCCACCAAGGAAAGGAGCTTTTCTCGTGGGTTTTATCCGTGGTTTAAGTCCTCACATCCACGTAGTAAGTCTCGTTTCGTTTGCTGAACGGCAAAGCCAAGGAGGAACAGCGTTGTGAGGCTTTTCAGCTGTTCTGAGGTAATGGGAATAATGCATAAAGCAGATTCAACTGTATGAATAGTCTTGCACAATGTATTTATAATTATAAACAGAAGTTTCAAATATCCTCCCCTCCTGCACAACATTCCCCAGGGAAATACATTCCAGGGTAAAACATTCATAAATTACTTACTGCGTGTCTTCGGAAGATTCCTGTTTTATCTTTAATGTTCTTTTCGTGGTAGGCATTTCATCTGAAAGGTAAAATTCCAACACATAATTAGATTTTAAATAATGTTCTTAAGGCTTCTTTTTTTTTTTTTTTAAAGAGGTTGAAATTAAATAAAAAATAAATCTGAGTTGCTTCCTAAGCCAGGCGGTCTGCTGGAGTTCTGCACAAGACAGCTCCAGCTCCTACACCCTCTGTAATTGATTGGGTTTTTCTTTAACTTGGAAAAGACACGGTCAGTTAATATCTGAATCTCTCCCTGCAAGTGCAAAACCTTTCACGTACAAGGCTCCAAACCCTGCTGCTAAATCACACATCGACGGAATTGCAAACTGCATTGTTTCAAGAAAAAAAAAAAACAAAAAACCAAGAAAAAGCCACTCTGCTTCCAATGGCACATTTCAAGAGGAAGCAGAGGCAGAACTGCATCTGTGTTCAATTTAGACGTTGTGTGCCAAGTGCTTCGCTCACAACTCCAGAGCGTGAAGGGCACCGTCAGCCCGAGCGCACGCAAACGGCCCCGAAACTGGTGACAAACCAGGAGATCCCAGCTTGACTCACCATAACGAGCCATCCCAGACAGAATTAGCCATCATTTACATACGTTTTGTAACGTTTTCTTCTCCCCACCGTTTCTCTCCCACATATTTCTGACTTTTAAATCCCCCGGGGAAGAAGTCTGAGGAACTGGAACGCGGTTAACAGCCAACTTGCAAATTTTAACATTCAACTGCGATCTAAGGCTCTTTCAAAGCATCCTGACTCACCAGTCCCCCCAAACACAGATGTGTACAGAGACCCGACTGCATCTCCTCTCCCTCTTTCATCCTACAAATGGGGAAAAAAAGCCTTCACACAATTCACCTCCTTCGCCTGTGTCTCCACTGGATCTGATCAACTTCTGCTGGGAAAAAAACCCTGCTCAGGCAAGGGAGGAACAGACACCCGTAAGAGCAGTGCCTTGAGAGAAATTTGCCTCAAGAAACCCACTTGTTCCCAGAACTGCTCAGGTTGGAGTGTGTTTTCTATCAGGAATGTGGTACCCTGATCTGTGGAACAAAGTTCAAAAAGCCACGAGCAACAATTAAACCTCCAAATGAATGAAAATGTTGACTTTTAGGCAGAGACGGCAATAATTCAGGCAAGAAACGCATGTGGAAGAGTTTGGTTTAGGTCTCAAACATCAAGTGTGAGCTTGCTTGCTATTTTTTCATTTAAAAAACACCACACCTCTGGATATAAACATATTGTTTAATACCAATTTATCAGGGTATATAAGAAAGAGAACCATTTTTACAGTTGTTGGTGTTGCCAGCAGCAGGCTGAAGTCTTGCTCACAATTTCAGCAAATGGTGTTGGAATGGTAACACCCAGGCACCACTGAAAGGGAATCCCACGAGGGAAAGCAAAGCTGAGAGTGGAAGGAGAGACAGAGAAGGTGCCACCTCTGCCATTCCTGGCCACACAGCCCTTCTTTCCTCCTGCTGAGCTCTTCGAACTCCAGTCCTGATCCTAAAGTACTTCAAGAACCACGGTTTGTCCTGATCCTAAAGTACTTCAAGAACCACGGTTTGCTTTTGATTAACTGAGGAATTTCTGTCCCTTTTCTCCCCAAGGATGTGTTTAGCGTTGTGAGCACGTTGTGTCCGAGAGGTGAAAGTTGGTACTGAGATTTGTGTCAGACAGCCACGAGCAGAGGTAAAATCCAAGGATGGAGATGTGCCAAGATGGGATTGATGGGATTTCTTACCCAACTCCTGCTCGCCGGTCTGGTAGCAGTGAAGATCCTGACTGTGGTTTCCCCAATCCTCCTGAGAGTACTCCTCCATCGTGCTGCCATCCGACTCCAGCTCCTGGTACAGGCCGCTGCTGTTGATGAGGACGGGCTGGCAGGGCTGGGAGTCCCATCCTCCCTGCCCAAACACCTGCTCCAGCTGCTCAAAGGTGTAGCTGCTTTTCCTCTTCCCGACGCCGTGCTCCTTCACGCGGCTGTAGCACCTGCGGAGGGTCTGAGAGACAAGAGCGGGTCAGTCAGGGCGTGTGGGGCTGGACGAGCACGCAGGCACTCACACACAGTCACACAGGCAGAGTTTAGGGCTTTGGGGGGTTATTTCTGCTGGTCATATTTGCCCCACGCTCATGAGCAACGCTCCCAAATTAATCTACACCCACCAGGAAGCATCATATATATCCGACATTCCCGCTTAGCGTTAACATCTACGACACAAGACAAGTTGTGTAGCAGCTACAGATTCCTCAGATTTAACTCGGGTGATTTATTCTCTTTCCCACTTTAAAAAAAAAAAAAAATTAAAAAAAAAAAATCCCCGGATCTGCTACGGATGCAGGGAAAAAATTAAAATAAAAATACCAAGAGCCCCCCAGTCAGAGACACCAATCAGCCAGGAAAATGCACACCTACTACGAGGAGGAGAAAGCAGAGCTGGTGTTGTGCCCACAGCTTGGAGAGGGGGAAGCAGGGAGGAGAGAGAAAGGAAAACAGAAAGATTTCCCCCAAAGCAAAGACAGTCCAACCTTCCTTACTCTGGTAAGAAGACACAAGGTACAAAATGGATATGCCTAAGCTATTCAGCTAGGAAAATATATATTACTTACATATTTTTGCATTCCTTACTAACTCACTCTGTCTCTTGTGAAGCTGCTGAAATTTAAAAGAGGTCAAATCAATAATGCTCCCAGTTCCCAGACTTCGATATCAAGCATCAAGTAAGTAACAGCACTGAGGTGGCTTGGTATGAGCAGCCTCTCCAATAGAGCTGGGGCAAAACCTCCCCCACAGATGCCAAAGCCTCACCCATTTTTGGTGATCCCTTTGACATCCCACACCAAGGGCTCAGCCACTTCATTGCTGCTGGATAAGCCTATGGTTCCATCCACGTTTTCCCCCTAATCTGGAGCAAAAGACAACTACTTGGGGGTAAAAAAAACTTTCTGCACAACCCTCGACGTGGTTGTAACTCCACCACTGCTCTCATTTTGAAAGACAATGACATGCCCCGGCTTTGCTGGATCTTGGTTTTGTTTTCGGATTGGTAAAGTGCTAGAAAACATTCAGTTTTTTAAAAATTAAATGGATCAGATTGCTGAGGTTGTAATTTGAATGGTAAAGCTGTCTCTGGAATTCAAGAGAGGCATTAATTTGGGAAGAACTGGCCCTGTTCCCTCACTTTCTGCAGGAGGACTGTAATGGACACATCATTACAAAAACTACTTGGTTTTTTTCCCCCCAAAGAAAGGAACTTTTAAAACTCCAGAAAGCTGGAACCTACCTAATGCTCCTCATACACTGGTTTAACAGCATCAGCAGCAAAGGGATACATTTCTAACCAGTTTCCTCCTGAGATTCAGAGCCCTGGGGGCAGAAGCAAAACTGCTAAGCAGCAAGTCAGTATCACCCTGCTGTTTTAAACAAAAACACACGAAAATAACACAAAATAAAAAAATAACCCATATAAACACACAGGCAGCAACAGGCACGAGTTATTCCACGGTTTAAGGTGGAACCCTTCCCAATTTTGCCATAACTACCTCAGGATGAACGGGCAGCTCCTCTTTGGATGGACACCAGCATATTTTCTGTCTCTGCCTGTGAGCAGGGTGGAAAACAACCTGCTGTGGCAACCTAGGACCAAAACCCAGCCTAGAAACCTGTTGGTATTGGCTGGTGCCAAGAGGGTTCCCTCAGGCTGGGGTACAGACACATTTGGTTGTTAGAATTCAGTTTTCTCACTGCAATTTCTCTCCTTTCAGCTCCAACCTCACTGAGCCATAAGGGCAAAGTCATTTCACTCCCAGACTCTTTCTAAAACCCACCCAAGTTAGATTTTTTAAAAATATATTTCCCAACCCCATTCTTCTATCTGCCCCAGCTTATCCATAAGAGTTAAACATGGATTTGGAGCCTCCAGCTGAATTTACCAGCAGCCTTGGAGCAAAACAGTTTCCAAAGCATCCCTGCTCTTGGCCAGGCCCTCTGCGAATGCCCGACACCCTCAGCCACTCTATTTTCACACCCTATTTTCAGCATGTGCTTCAAACACCTCTCCCCACCAGTGGGGTTACGGAGGATCCCACACTGGGTTGTAGCCTCGTAGTAATTAATTCTTTCAGTCAGGCTGCAAGCTGGTTTGTTTTACTATCAAAATTTAGCAGCAAGTCAATGCAGACTAGCAGAAAAACTCAAGGGAGCAAACACAGGAAGGGGGATGAAAATAAATGAGCAACAGTGTCACTGCTCGTTACTCTTAAAAGTGAAGATGCTTTTGGGGGTACTGCCCAGATGCTCACCTGGCTGCGTTACCTCCACTTCTGGAAGCAGATAACCTAAAATTTGAGGGAGATAATCTCAAATATAGGGCTTTCCAAAGCACCGAAAGGCCTGTGGCCAAGCAGCTGGTGGCTCCTTGGTCTTGTGTGCTGCAGAATCAAGATTCCTGCCAGCTCTTTCTTCTTGGAGGCTCTCCCCAGTGTCTCCAACAGGCAGTCCCTACAACTTTTCCTGATGTTCCCTCCAAATGCCATAAACTGGCCTCGTTTCATGCAAACCCCCAGGCTTCTCTTCTTCAGAGAGCCCAGTAAGACCTAAAGAATTGCTCAGCCCTCAGGAAACCTGGACATTTTATAATCCTTCACCTTTCTCTCACCAGGTTATTCTGATCTCCAAGGTCTAAGATCTGGGTTTTTTTTTCTTACGCACCTCCTCTATTCCTGCCGGTGTCCAGCTCAACTCCTGCTCCGTGGTTCCTAAAGTGCACATACAGATATTGATACAGATACAGAAAGCAGGAAATTTAGGACAAGGAACTGAAAACAGACCTGATCACTGCCCAGTGACTGCTCAGACTGGAAGAGACCGAGGCTTTTGCTTATTGTTCTGCAACACTGCCTGCAACACGAACACATATTATCCCCGCTTAATTGATAGTCAGGAAAACCAAAGGAGGAGACAGTCACAAAGCTCAATGTGGATTTTCTCACCATTTCTAACTCACGAGTCCTCATCTCTACAAGTGAAGCCACCGAAGAACCTGGAGCTCTGCAGGAACTGCAGGATGAGGATGAGAAAAACCTTTAGGAAGGCTGCAGACATCGTCCTCCTTCCAGCAAAAAAATAAGATGAGGGAGAACCAGACCACAGCAAGCTTTTCATGTATAACCTGAGGTCGTCCAACACAGGGAATTCCAGATCCCTGATCTGAGCCATGCTCTTACTCAGGGAGAAGCTATGGGCTCTGCAGAGCAGTTTGGTGGCCTATGGCTGTGTCCACATTCATCTGTTGAAGCTGATTAATTGATAGCAGCCTAAAGGGGTCCTGATGTCCCAGAGCACCACTTAGCACAACACTCAGCTTCAAAGATGCTCTTTCACTTAATGGCAAGGAGCTCTCAGCTTTATATCCCGAATTAAGAACAGCAGTGTCAAACAGCTCCCTCCCTCATCATCCCAGGATACTCACAGGCAACACAAGATGAAACTACACTGGGACAAAAAAAAAAAAAAAGCTTTTGAAGCCTGGAGTGGTTAAATCCTGATTTACCCAAACACATAAGGATTTCCTGAAGGATTTGGCTCCAGTACAGTAGAAAAGTGATGGGAATGCCCTCTTGACTGAGGTAAGAACCAGAGCTCTCTTTGGACGATGAAGAAGCAAAGGCACCCTGGCAGACCCAGGTAGGGATGTCAGTCGAGGCAGGGCAGACACGGGTTTGGATTAGCGAGAGCTGGAACCGAACAAAAACTCACAGCCACCACTGCCAATTTCTAACTCACAATTAAATATCATTTAAAAAAGCAGCTCTTGCCTGGACAGGAATTATTTACAGAAGCGCCACAGCCAGTTGCAGAGGTCAGCCTCCAAGAGACAGGACTTTGCCAGCAGCCAAGAGCAAACGAAGCTGGGGTTGAACAGGCTGTGGCCCATCAGGGTGAGGAACCAGTGACGTGTGGTGCCGTGACAAGAGACCCCAGCAGTGCTGCAGGCTCAAACTGGCCACCTGGGAAGATGCTCCATTGGCTGCTGCTATCAGAACGCTGAGGATACTCAGACCCTTCTCAGGGATTTGTTGCTAATTGAGCCAGACCCTTAGAGAGGAGATTCCAGCACCGCCTGCAGAAAGGCTGGCAGCTGGGCACCTCTGCCTCTCGATGCTCTGAGCTCCTGGTTTTCTTAAACCAGCACTGGATGGAAAGAATAGGAACTTGTTAGGGATTGAGAAGGCAGAGGAGCAAAACCCTCCTCAGACCCACCAAGCCAACAACTTTGTAAAGAGTTTAGATGTAGTGGATGGTCCTCCAGACAGAGCTCAGCTTGCAGAGGTCACCGAATCACAGAATACCCCGAGCTGGAAGGGATCCACCAGGATCATCCAGTCCAACTCCCGCCCTGCTCAGGCACCCCAACAATCCCACCACGCGTCTGAGGGTGTTGCCCAAATGCTCCTGGAGCTCTGGAAGGGTCAGGGCCATGACCATTCCCTGGGGAACCTGTGTCAGTACCCAACCACCCTCTGGGGAAAGAACCTTTTCCTGATATCCAGCCTAAAGGGATGAGATGCCTCAGTAAGGTTCAACCAGCTCCTGGCACGACCTGTTCAAACTTTACTTACTTTGGAGCAATGAAGGCCACGCCTGAGTAGGTTACCTTGCCTTCAGAAACAAGCTCATGCTGAAAATCAAGCTTCAAGTTTCATGCATCTACAAATATCATTACACCGCTCACAACACCAGGCTTTTAAGGAAAACCCAAACTGCAGCAGCCTGGATGAAAAAAATTGAAATACCAAAAGCGGCTTGAACCCCAATTTTCACCACTAGTGAGGAAAGGTTTGGTAACAGGTGAGGCCACGGCAGTCCATTGTCTGCTTGGCCCCCAAATTTATACACTCAGCAAGAGGAAGGTAAGCAGGAATCTGCCCCTGTGACAGCATTTGAAGTGGAGTGCAAGAATCAGGAAGATTTTTAAATCTTCCCCCAAGTCCTCCATAATCAGAGAGCACTACAGGAAAAAACTGTGCGTGCCCAATTCTAGAATTTAATGTTCACAAATCTCCCCTAAATGAGATTTAATGCTCAAGTTTCACAAATCTGTCCTCCTGCAATGAGTTCCTGACCATCAACTGTTTCTGTCCTCAACAAGAGAACCTACCAGCTCGCCCCCAGCTCCCTCTGGGAATTGTTCTGCATCCCTGGAACGAGCAGTGGATGGCCCAGGCACACCAGAACGATCAGACCAGAGCATTATAAACACACAAAATGCCTGCAGAAGCCACTGGATTGTAAAGACACTCGTCCTGCACGTGCAAATCAAGCCAGATTCTTACCAGCACAACAGTGCTCTGCAAATGCCCCGGCTGAGAGCGAATCCGAGAGGGTTCCTTCCACGTGACACTCACATCCCAAAATTGCTCCTCTGCCACAGCCCCACAAAGGATTGAAACAAAGAAATCTGCTCTTTGGCACTGAAGAATTTATTTTTCCCAGCTCTAAATGTCAACAGAAAGTTGCTCCCACCTACCGGAGTACATGAGATCCTCCAGTGAGGAGCTGGGCTGCTGGGAAGGATTCAAGGAATGGCAAGAGACAGCCCAGCCTGGAAAACCTGGGACATCACAATCTATTTAAGCCAAGGGAAGAATGGGAGGTAACTTGAACACCTGCACACATCACAGCCCAGGGAGGTAATGGGATGGGGAGCTGAGACTGAGATAAACTCAAGATAAAGATAAGAAACAGAAACTCTGAATCATGGAATTGGGTTGGAAGGGACCTTAAAGATCATCTCATTCCAACCCTCCTGCCATGGGCAGGGACACCTTCCACTAGCCCAGGTTGCTCCAAGCCCTGTCTCCAGCCTGACCTTGGACACTTCCAGGGATGGGGCAGCCACAGCTTCTCTGGGCACCCTGTGCCAGGGCCTCCCCACCCTCACAGAGAAGAATTTTTTCCTAATATCCCATCTAGGCCGGCCCTGGCACTGGGAAGATATTCCCACTTGCTCTGCCACTCCAGGCCCTCTCCATCTTTCTTGTCAGCTCAAATCAAAGTTGCTTTGAAGGTGGCTGGCTGGCTGGCTGCTATGAAATGCACCAATGCTCCATCATTTGAGATCTCTGAGTTACAAAGATACAAAGACAGCCACTCCACACGAGGTTATTGGACCCGAGGATGGAATTCCAGAGGAAATCCTGTAACATCCAGCAGCTCACACTAGATCACAGCAAGCATTGCTTCCCAGACAGCTTTGTTGGAGCAGCTTTTCCTGCCTTACAAAACAACTCCATGCAAGATTTACAAACAGATTGTTTACACCACAAAGCAGCTGAAACCACAGCCCCCTTACAAACAAACCCCACCACCACCACGTCAGTGCTGCTTAAAGCAAGAAACACCAACAGCTGATAGTCAGGTGTCATTTTCCATCCCTTCCCATTTCATGGGGGTTTGTGGCACTCCCAGCTATTCTTTGTGCCTATGTTCTTTCCGAGCACTGAACCAGCATCTTCGAGGTATTTATTTTGCTTTTGAAAAACAAATTAGTGTTGTGGACAACCACAACCCAGCCAAAACCTCCAGTCACCCATGTGGGGGGAGGAGGAGGTTGTTACATACAGAAAACCCAACAACAGCAGAAGTGGACTGGCAGTGATACTTGGGAATTGCTGCAGTCAGGAGTTAAGATGTTGGAGCTGCTTCTCTTTGAATCAATGGGTTGGCATCGACTCTGGGAAAGGCAAAATAAAAGCAGAACTCGCATTTCTGCAGTAGCTGAAGAAATGACATTTTAAAAATTCCCCCAAATTAGTTTTAACAGTGACTTCTAAGAAGGGATTTGTCTCTGCTGGGGAAAGGCTCTCCAGCTGTGCCCGCAGGCAGAGGATTTGCAGCCCTGAAACGCTCCCTCAGCCCCAGTGAGCAATGTGCCACCAGGAGGACGAGTCTGTGATTCCACCTTCCGTAAAGATGCAAGCAACAAAAGCTGAAATTCTCCATGGGTTTAAAAAAAGGCCTAAAGTCTGGTCTTGAACAACTGGAGCCCATTCTTTCAAGAACATTCCTTTAAAACAAAGCAAGCCTTTACTGCCTGAAAACGCCCCTCGACTCTCACAGCTCCCACCTGCAACACCCGAGCTCACCTGCACTCTCCCTGCCACTGCAGCCACCTGGGATGGCTGGAAGAGGATGGAACGATGAAGTTCCAGCACACTTAAGGAACATATTCCACGTTCCCTATGGCCTTCACACAACAGCTTCACAGCACGAGGCAAAGGCTCATTTTCCCACGCTCAAATCCCCAGCAAACCTCCTGCTGGCCTGGTTGAAACAGCATCACCCAGCACAAGGATCCCAGCAAGGCTGGAAGGATTTTGGCCAAATACTCCATCACCTGCCTCAAAAACCTGGCTCTAAGGTCAAACCTGAAAACTAAAAGCTCTCCACGTGCTGCTGTGGGAAGGTGATGAGTTTCAGGATAGACAAACCAGGCTAAATCCGCGCTCAGGAACATGGGGAATAGGAAAGGGCTGGATGAAAAGAACAGAGACTGTCACTGAATGAGGGAGGGTTAAGGATAGAACGTGACTCGTCGGGATGAGGACGCTGTGGTGCACAAGACAGCTTTTCTGGGAATGCAACAGGCAGAAATCAAGATGTTCCAATTCTTCCTGCAGCTCCCAACCTCAGAGCTCCCCAAGCCACCTACCTTAGAGTCACCAAGTCGGACTCGAGGTTTTCTTTCCAAAGGAAAAGCTGCTGGAATGGTTACATGTGAATCCCTAAATTGGAAACAGACCCTTCCAGAGCGGCTCCAACCTGACAGCGGCCTCGTTCCAGCTGCTGATGTGCAGAAAAGCACACGCAGATGGTGGGAGACGGGCAAAAATCCACATGGGGACCTTCCTGCACACCCTGTTTGAATTAGGAGGGAATGCATCCGTGCCACCCAACTGGGAAACTCTCTGCTCACAAACTGATTTGTTCCTTTCCAGCTCTGCTGGCTGTTGAGAGTCAAGATTTGGCTGTGTGCAGGGAGTGCAGGTGTTCCGAAGGAAAGCAGTGCTGTGTCCTTATCTAAAATTCATTTATAACACCAGCTGAACCTGCAATGTTTGGAGCACCATTTATTACCCAGCAGCAAAGCCTCATGCTTCTGTCCCCCGATGGGCGTTAGGTATCCTACAAAATCATGGAAACTCAGAACATTTTGGGTAATAAAGGGAACAGTGCAGCTATGGGCTCCTTCATCACCATCTCCCCAGTCCCGTTTTCAGTGTGGAGGATTCTGAAGCGCCTGTGCCCTCCTCTTGTTCCCGCAGCACGTGACTGTCCTCCTGCTCAGTCTCAGAGAGGAATCCACTCATGACCCCTCCACATCCACAAGTGACTTCTGTTGGTGGTGGACCATCGAAAAGTCAAGCAGCCAATCCTGCCTGGAATCCTCCAAAAACTGGGATTTTAAGGTTGGCAACAGCTACCACAACTATCTCCGTGATCTCTGTAACAAGGTAAATTCTCCACACCCAGGAGAACTTCCAGCTCTCAACAAGCATTCATTTCCCAGCAATTCCAGGCCAAAACCCACCAAGAGCCCAAAGGCTTTGGAAAAGCCACATTTTTGCCACTCCAGATGACTGTGCTGAGGAAGGCCCTCACTGGGCATTACAGTGTTGAAGGAGAGCCCACGCCGATGCACTGCAATCTGGAAACATCTAACAGGTCTGTCAGGAGCTGCTCTTGGTGATAAATATCAGCCTTGAGCTCTTTTACTGCTGTTGGACGGGTGGTTTCTTCCAAGCTTGAACGTTTCAGGGACAAAGACGTGTTCAAGCTTCGCTGCTGAAGGGAAAGTGGGAGAATCCTCAGCTGCAAGGAGCTCAAACTGCTGGGAGTCACCAAAATGCTCCAAAATGCAATCAACTCCATCCAACAGCACTGTCCAAACCCAAACAGCCAGTTCTGGGCTGTTCTAACAGTGAGGTGGCTCCTCACAACCCCAAAGCTGTGGCCAAAACCGGGGCTGGGGGCCTCAACAGTCACTGCACTGACTCCCATCACAGCCCAAAACCGCTGGACAAAGCCAAACCCCCTCAAGGGACTTTTCCATCGTGCATCTGCCTCTGGCAAAGCCCACGGGTTCGCAGAGGAGCTGATTCAAGCAACAAGCACCTTGAAAGGCACCAGGAGAACGAGGGACTCCAAGAGGCTTCGCAGTGCAGCAACGTTCCTCTCCAAAAATATCTGGATGTGTTCAAGGGAAAAAGATCCCTGAGCAGCAAATACACGAGGAAAACACATTGAGAAACCCAAACTTCTGTAGAAAGTGAGTTTGTTTAGAGTATCTATTTCCAGGACAGGCTGTTCTAATCAACAGGGATCAAAGTGGAAATCCTTCACTGACTCCCAGGCGTTCCTGATGCTGCAGCATCCCTTATTCCATGGATTTTGCAAACCAAAGGCAGCCCAGGTGTTCCCTGGACGGCTCCAGCCCAGCTGGGCTAGCACGGGTGTCTTTAAGGGATGGGAAGAGGAAGGGAGAAACAACCAGCCCCATGAGCCCCAGCAAGAACAACACGTTCGTTTTTCACTCCAGCAGCATCTGAAGTAGCTGCAGGAGCCTAACGGGTCAGGAGAGGAGAAATCAAGAGCCAGAGGGAGATCAGAGCGTGTAATTCACCCTCCCAAACATCATCCACATTTACAAACCCAAACCCCACAGCGATTTCCACACCATCCAAGTATCTCCTGTCTGTAAAAGCAGGATGCACAGAGTGACTGCTCCCAAAGCAGGCACCAAACCCAGCCCTTTTTTTCCCAGGGAATGATGGAACTGGAAAGACCCCTCTGCAAAACACAGCCCGTGGGGCTGTTCATCAGTTACTCAAGAGGTCTGTGCAGCCACAGCACGTTCCTATCGAGCCAGGGAAGCCATCGGATTCTACAAAACAACTCCACAGCAAAGGACAGAGCCAGGAGTGCAAGAGCAACCAGTGCCACCCCTTGTTACAGGGGGAACTGGGAGCCCCGTTTTCCTAAGGGGCTACAGGGAGCAGCCAGGGCCAGCCCCTCACGGACAGAGGTTGCTGGAGGACGCGTGAGGGGACAGAGTCAACCACAGCACCCAGAACACTCGGGGCCAAAGGAGGAAACCCAGGGGAGGTGGTGGTCCAAAAACCCAGGGGAAGGATCCTGCTGGGGCTGTCCCCGTGAGGAGACACAAACAACTGGGATGCTGTGTCCGTGCCCGCTCAGGACCACGGGATGCTGCCACAGCCCACCCACACGAGAGGAATTGAGCCCACGGGACGCAGGGCCCGTGTCCCAAAGGTGCTGCTGGAGGCTACGGGTGCAAGGCAGGAACCCAGAGGACGTGGCACCCAGGGGACACCCAGGGAACCGCGGGGAGCCAGGCAGCTGAGCCAGGGAATGGGATACCCTGCACCCAGGGCAAGGGCTGGGCTCAGTCCTGGGGACAACCGTGCCAAGGCCAGAGAATGCTCCGGAAAACTGCAGCACGGAGACCCCAAAAAGCCAAGCCCTGGGGACACGGTGCCCCCAAAGCCAGGGCCAAAGGACAGGCTGAGCCAGGAGGATGCCCACAGCCAGCGCCAAAGGACGCTCAGGACAGATCCTGAAGGGACTGAACTCCCGGGACACGGTGCCCCAGACCCAGGACCAAAGAATGCTCCGGGGCAGTGCCCACAGACCGCCCCGGGAACTGACCCACCCGCGGGCGGGCGGCCGAGC
>VZTA01025999.1:50254-65639 GCA_013398855.1 Mohoua ochrocephala | reverse complement strand
CCCCCTACAGCAAACCCCCCTGCCTGCCCCGCGGGCAGGTGTCCGGCAGCTGCTCCACCACAGGCAGCGTCTCGTCCCGCGGCTCCACCAGCTCCCGCGGCCACGGCTCGGGGCGCAGCCGGACGCCGGGGGACCGCGGAGAAGGGACCGGCCACTGCCGCCGCCCAGGGGCCCCGTTTCCCTGCCCGCCGCAGGAGAAGCGATAAAAGGGAGGGCGAGTCGGTGACGGAATTGGGGACACGGGGACGGGAACACAGGGGACATGGAGGGACGTTCTTTAATTTCTGAGCGGCTCTGTGGAAATAGGGTTGCGCAGAGCTCGCGGCCAGCGGGCATCAGCGTGAGGGGGAACGGGGATGCTTGGGGTGGGGCAAGGGCGGTCACAAGGAATGAGGGCCCTGGGGAGGGACAAGGATGCTCAGGAGGGACAAGGAAGATGCTCAGGGAAGGACACGAACCCTGGGGACAGAAATGGTTGGGACAGATGAGAATGCTGAGGAGGGATGAGGACGCTGGGGAGGGATGAGGAGGATGCTTAAGCGGGACAAGGATCCTGGAGACAAGGACGGTTGGGAGGAACCAGAATACTGGGAAAGGACAAGGATGTCTGGGAAGGATGAGGTGGTTGAAAGGGATGGGGACAGTTGGGGGGGGACAAGGACACGGCAGATGGATGAGGGTGCTGGTGAAGGACAAGGAAGGCTGGGGGACAAGGATGCCTGGAGGGAAGAGGACACGGAGGAAGGACAAGGATTTCCAGGGGTTGAGGATTGCTGGAGGGAAGAGGACACTTGGGAAAAACGAGATTGCTTGGGAGGGACAAGGACAGGGGTAAGGGACAAGGAGTCTGGTTGCAGGGGGATGAGGACAGTGGGGAAGGACAAGGACACCTGGCACGGGGAACAAATCAACTGATGAAGGATGAGGAGGCTCAGGAGGGCGGAGAACCCTGGGAATGAGCATGATTAGGAGGGACGAGGAGACTCGGAGGGAGCACAAGGCCACTGAGGTGGCTTGGGAAGGATGAGAACACTTGGGAGGGACAAGGATGGTCAAGGTGGGACAAGGATGCTGAGGAAGGACATGAACTATCAGAAAGCACGAGGACAGTTGGAAGGAATGGGAATGGTCAGCAGGGATGGGGATGGTCAGGGGGTCAACAACCCTAGGGACACGTGGAGTGGATAACCGTGCCTGGGCTGGACTAGGATAGTTAGTGGGGATGAGGATGCTGGGGAAGGAGGAGGACGCAGAGGAAGGACAAGGACATTTAGAGGGGATGCAGACTCTTGGGAGGATGAGGATGCTGGGGAGGAATGAGGAATTTGGGAAGGGGTGGGGACGCTGAGGAGGGATGGGGACACCACGGAAGAAGGAGGACACTTGGGAAAGACAAGAACGCTGAATAAGGAGGGACACCCACCCAGCTTGGTGCCACCCACCCTTTGTGAGTGGCTTTTCCTGGTAAAGAGCCCCTGTTTGGGGAACTGCCTAATAAAGCTGGATTTTAGATGAGCCAAGGGGACTCTGGCCTTGCTGCGTCCTGCGCCCTGGGGACTGCCACGCTCCTGTCCCTCCTGTCCCCAGGTCACCACCTTCCCTGGCCCAGGGGCTGCCAATCCCTGACCCCCGGCCACCTGGAAAGCAAAGGAAACAATTTCCAACACCCTGCGACAGATGACACTCCTCACCATCCCCAGTGCCCCCACCCCGGCACTGGGGCACTACGCACCGTTCTGTGAGCTACCGTTCGTGGCCGCTTCTCTCCTCATTCTCTGTGGGATGTCCAGCGCTGTCCACCAGTCCCAGGTGGTGGCGGGGACTCCGGGTGGGAAGACCTGCTCCAAGGGCGATGGTGGTGGTGAGGGACCTGCAGGGAGGAAGGCAAGAGATGGTGGCATCACCACGGTGTCATGACGGAGCCGTCTTCCTTGAGGAGGTGATGATGCTCCGGGTCAGGGAAGGGGTCCAGGGACCCTTCGCTCACCCCCGTAGTCCCCGTCGGTGTCCTCAAGGCTGTAGCAGAGGCCATCGACAGCCACGGCCAGCGCCCGGGCGAAGCTGGCGTCCAGGAGGAAGGAGCCGTCGCAGGAGCTCACCAGGCTGCAGCGGGCGCTGGCAAAGTTGTCCTCTGAGACAGACCCCCAGCCGTTGATCAGCGACCCTCCCGGCGAGCCCCTCGTTGCTGTACGCTCTTCCTCCTCCTCCTCTTCTTCCTCCTCCTCTTCCTCCTCCTCCTCCTCACCCAGCTCAGAGGCTGTTGGTCCGTAGATGTAGCCGTAGGTGTGCAGCGGTGAGAAGGACCGTGGTGTGGTTGGTGCTGGCGGTCTGTGGGGGACACAGTGGGGGGGTACCGCTGGCACCAGGGGATGCTGCCATCACAGGAGTGTCCCGGGGGATGGGGAATACCTGCAGCAGGTAGTGTCCTGGTCCATCTCCAGGACCTCAGCCACCTGCTGTTGTGTGAGGACCCCGTCGCTGAATGCTGGCGAGANCGAGCCCCTCGTTGCTGTACGCTCTTCCTCCTCCTCCTCTTCTTCCTCCTCCTCTTCCTCCTCCTCCTCCTCACCCAGCTCAGAGGCTGTTGGTCCGTAGATGTAGCCGTAGGTGTGCAGCGGTGAGAAGGACCGTGGTGTGGTTGGTGCCGGGGGTCTGTGGGGGACACAGTGGGGGTACCGCTGGCACCAGGGGATGCTGCCATCATGGGAGTGTCCCGGGGGGATGGGGAATACCTGCAGCAGGTAGTGTCCTGGTCCATCTCCAGGACCTCAGCCACCTGCTGTTGTGTGAGGACCCCGTCGCTGAATGCTGGCGAGAGGCGTCCGGTGGCCGGGGATGTGTCCTTGGGGTACCTGGTAACCAGGAATACGTCCCTTGGGTGCCTGGTCTCCAATGACGTGTTCCTGGTGTGGCTGGTGGCTGGGGACACGTCCTTGGGGTACCTGGTGCCCAAGAACTTGTCCCTCTGGTGACCAGTGACCGGAGACACCTCTTCGGGATGCCTGGTGGCTGGAGATGTGTCCCTGGGGTGCCCGGTGGCTGGAGACGTATCCCTGGGGTGCCTGGTGGCTGGAGATGTGTCCCTGGGGTGCCCGGTGGCTGGAGACGTATCCCTGGGGTGCCTGGTGGCTGGAGATGTGTCCCTGGGGTGCCCGGTGGCTGGAGACNGTGCCCAAGAACTTGTCCCTCTGGTGACCAGTGACTGGAGACACCTCTTCGGGATGCTTGGTGGCTAGAGACGTATCCTTGGGATGCCTGGTGGCTGGAGACGTATCCTTGGGATGCCTGGTGGCTGGAGATGTGTCCCTGGGGTGCCCGTTGGCTGGAGACGTATCCCTGGGGTGCCTGGTGGCTGGAGATGTATCCCTGGGATGCCTGGTGGCTGGAGATGTATCCTTGGGATGCCTTAGTGCTGGTGACCTGTTTTCAGGGTACCTGCTGCACAGGGACATGTCCCTCGTGTGCATGGTCACCAGTGATGGATCCCTGGGGCTCCTGGCGGCCTGAGACATGTCCTTAGAGTACCTGGTGCCCAAGAACTTGTCCCTGCGGTGCTCGGAGACTGGTGACATCTCCTCAGGGTGCCTGGTGACTGGGGATGTGTCCCTGGGGTGCCCGATGGCTGGCAGCGTGTCGTTGGGATGCCTCAAGGC
Organism: Mohoua ochrocephala; assembly: GCA_013398855.1. Taxonomy (NCBI): domain Eukaryota; kingdom Metazoa; phylum Chordata; class Aves; order Passeriformes; family Acanthizidae; genus Mohoua; species Mohoua ochrocephala. Next base: position 61,986 of record VZTA01025999.1, on the reverse strand, counting down.
TGGTGACACGTTTTCAGGGTACCTGCTGCACAGGAACACGTGCCTTAGGCGTGTGGTCACCAGTGAGGGCTCGTTGGGGTACTTGTTGGCTGGGGACATGTCCTCGGCATACCTGGAGGCCAGGAACTTGTCCCTGCAGTGCCTGGTGGCTGGGGACATCTCCTTGGGGAGCCTTGTGCCTGGGGACATCTCCTGGGGGAGCCTCGTGCCTGGGGATGTGTCCTTTGGGTGCCTGCTGGCTGGGGACATGTCCTTGGGGTGCCTGGTGGACAGTGACATGTCCCTCTGGCACTTGGCCACTGGTAATGGGTCTCTGGGGCACCTAGTGACCAGGGAGGTGTCCTCAGGGTGCCTGGTGGCCAAGACTGCGTCCCTCTGGTGCTTGGTTGCTGGTGACGGGTCCTTTTGGTGCCTGGTGGCTGGTGACATGTCCCTGGGGGTCCTGGGGACTGAGGACACATCCTTAGGCTGCCTGCTGTCCAGGAACATGTCCTTGGGGTGCTCAGTGACCAAGGACACGTCCCTGGGGTTCCTGGTGGCCGGTGACACACCCCTGGGGCTCTCAGTGACTGGAGATGTGTCCCTGGGCATCCCAGTGACTGGGGACACATCCTTGGGATGCCTGGTGACCAGAGATGTGTCCCTGGGGCACATGGAGGCCGGGGACCTGCAAGTGCGAGGGACACGTTGGGTTTTGCAGCAAAGGGTGGGGTTGCAGGGCACCCATGTGGATGGGGACACCCAGACTCACCGTGTCACTGGCGGGTGCCAGGCGTGGGGTGGCCTCGGTGGTGTCACCGGTGACCTGGTTACAGCAGAGGCCAGTGAAGTGCTGCCCCGAAGAGGTTTTGGAGAGCTGAAGACCGGTAGCCGTGGGTCCCTGCCGTCCATCAGGGCAGTGACGGTGTCACCCTCGTGTCCCCTTTGCTGAGGCTGCCTGGCTGCCAGCCCAAAATCTGTGCCCCACTCGCCTCCACTCCCAGCGACAGGGACGTGGCTGGGGCCAGCTATGAGCACCGGGGTGCTGTGCACTTGATGCAGCTCTGCGTGGAGAATGAGGGACACAGAGCCATGGGCCATCACCCTGGTGTCCCTCCTGTCCCCCCACGTGCCCCCCACACCCACCTCTCTTGTGAACACGCTCCCAGGGTGCTGGGTTTGGGGTGCTGGGTGAGGTATGCACTCCGGGGTGCCCCCCACCGCAGCACCCCATGTCCCCGAGGGGCGGTGGGTGCCCCCCACGGAGGCTGCTGTGGATGGGGGGCGTGGGAGGGCCAAGGCTCGGCGGCTCCAAGGAGAGGGCTGGAAGAGTAAGAGAGGTCAGGGCACCCACGGGGCCATGTGTCCCCTGTCCCCTCCGTCTGTGTGTCCTCAAGTCCTTGCTGCCTGCAGACAGGCAATGGGGGGCACCACGGTGGGGTTCTCATAGCACTGGGGGTCCCAGGCATGGGGTGGGGGTCTTGGGTACACTTTGCTGGTCCCATAGCATTCTGTGAGGGTCTCAGGCCTGGGCTGGGGGTCCTGTTGCAGCAGGTCAGGGTTCCATGGAACTGGGTGGGGATCCACTGTCATCACATGGGATGGGTGGGGGTCCCATGGCAGAGAGTGGGAGCTCTATGGCACCAGGTGGGGTTCACTGGAGGGGTGGGGGTCCCATGGCAGTGGGTGGGGATCCCAGTCCCCACGGGGCTCACTGGAGGGGTGGGGGTCCCTGCCATCACTGCCCAGGAGTCGGCTGCTGAGGCTGCTGCTGCTGCTGAGGTTTCGGGGGGCACAGCTGGGTTTCCAGGGGCCACCAAGCCATGGCGAGTCACCAGCCACCAGCCTGCAGGGCAAGAGGTGCTGTCAGTGCATCAATCCCCGCCACACCGGGGACCTGCCGTGTCCCCCGCTCCGTGGCCTCTCACCTGTGGCGAGCTGCGGCGTCCTGGCTGGCACGGCGCTGGCACACGAGGAGGAGGAGGGCGAGTAAGGCCAACCAGAGCATGGAACCAGCGGCTGCGATGACAGCGGGCTGCTGCAGTGCCTGGACCACCCTGCTGCTCCCTGCTGTCAGCCCTACAAGGGTCCCATCAGTGTCACTTCATGTCACCACCTTGACCCCCACCCGCACCCCGTCTTCCTCTCCATCTCCTACCCAGGACACCACACGTGGCATTGCTGGGAACCCCCAGCCCTGCGCTGTTGAAAGCTGCCACCTGGACACAGAATTCGGCTCCGGGGTGTGGGAGGAGGGTTTCCAGGCGGCGGGTGGCTCTGTCCACTGTCCTGTTGGTGGGGTGCTGCCAGCCCTCACCCATTGACCAGACCTGGCAGGCACCAAGAGGATGTGTCCCCTTAGATGATTAGCCTTGATGGCCTCCCTTTAATGGTCCCCCTTTAATGGCCTCCCTTTAATGGACCCCCTGTGGATGGACCCCCTTGGATGGGACCCCCTTGGATGGACCCCTTCGGATGAACATCCCTTGATAGACTCCCATTGATGGAGCCCCCTTGGATAGATTCACTTGGATGGGTCCCCTTAGATGAATCTCCTTGATGGGCTCCCCTTGGAAGGACCCCTTTGGATGGGCTCCCTTGCATGCCCCTAGGATGGACCCCCTTGGGTGAATGTTCCTTTGATGGACCCCCACTGATGGATTCCCCTTTGGATGGACCCCCACTGATGGATCCCCCTTCGGATGGAACCCCTGGGATGAATCCCCTAGGCTGTACTCGTTTGGATGAACTCCCTTGGATGCCACTAGACAGATGCCCTGGGATGGACTTCCACCTGTGTTGGCCCTCTTGGATGAACCCCCATGTTGAGATGCCTCCTGGATAGACTCCTTGGATGGTTCCCCCCTTGGACAGATCTCCACCTTTGACAGGCTCTCTTTTTGGATGGATCCCCTTGGATGGAGCCTCTTTGGCCAGAAGACCCCAGCCCTGCTCCCTCATCCCATTGCCCCAAACCTGGTAGCCCTGGATGACACCATTGTGGGCTTCAGGAGGAGGTGGCTCCCAGCTCACAACCACGGTGCCATTCCCCGTCTCAGCCTGGCTGACGGTGACGCGCTGGGGGGCCGCACTGGGCACTGCCGGGACAGGGATGCTGAGACCCCTGGGACCCCCAACCGACCTCCCCGTCCTCCACCCAGGCATCCCTGGGGACACACAACGCACCTTCCTCGGGTATCCAGAGGTGCCTGCTGTTGCTGTCTGAGCCTTGGCTCCCTCCAGTGTAGGGTCGGACCTTGAACTCGTACTTGTAGCCCCTGCGGAGCGCGGGGATGACGGCGCTGAGCTCCCTGCCTGCATCATGTTGGACCCAGGAGGTGGTGACCGGGAGCAGGCTGCGGTACAGCACCATGTAGCCCACAGGCACTGGCACCGGCATCAGCATCTGAAGGGGATGGGAAGGATTCCAAGTTAAGGTGGGACACGGGGAGGTGTCCCATCCCACCCCTGCACTGGGGACATCACACCGACCTGCCAGCGGAGCTGGACAGCGGCCGTGGGCAGCGCAGTGCCGTTGTCCAGGTGCAGCCGCACAGCCAGCAGGTCCCGTGGCGCCGTCTCCTGCTGGCCCGTTGCCAGCCGGTCTATGAGGCAGAAGAAGGCTGATGGCACCAAGGTCCCCTGGCACCTGCCCAGACACCCACCCCAGATACCTGCACATCCTGATGTCTACCTGGATGGAGCCACTCAAATGGACCCTTTTGGACAGACACCCTTTGATGGGTCTGTCTTGGATGGACACGTCTTGGATGGACCCCTCTTGGATGGACCCCTCTTGGATGGACCCCCTGGGATGTGTTGCCCTTGGGGACATGGGATGGGTCCCCACGATACACTCCTGTGACATGTCCCTCTTAGATGGAGCCTTTTGGATGGATATCTCTTGTTCTATCCCACTTTAGTGTACTTCCACCTTGCATACGCCCCCTTAAATGGATCCTCTTAGAGGAACCAGGTTGGCTGGGTCCCCTTTAGGCGGGCCCTCTTGAATGAATCCCCTTGGATGGACTCCCACCTCGATGCATTTCCTTAGATGGATCCCCTTACATGGACCTCCTTGGATGGAACCCTGGGATGGATCCTGTCGGATGGACGCGTTTAGATGGAAGTGCCCCTTTTGGTGGATCCCCTTAAATGACTCAGCTGGACAGACCTTCATCTGATGGATGATGGATGCCCTTGGATGGACCCCCATGGACAGACTCCCCTTGGATGACCCCATTAGATAGACCCTGTAAGCTGGATTCCCTTGCATGAACCCCGAGATGGCCCTGGGTGCCTGTGATGACGGAGGCCACGGAGGTCCCACCACTGACCCTCCACGTGGAGGAAGGTGGCGGCGGCGGCGGTGCCCAGCTGGCTCTGCGCTGTACACACGTACGTGCCGGCATCGGTGGACGTCACGGCGTAGAGACGCAGAGTGTGCTCCCGGTCCACCTCGTGCCTGCGGGTCACCAGCTCTCCGTCAGCCCCATCCCCACGCCAGGGATGGGACACCTCCCCCCTGCCACCACCTACCTGCCCCAGGGCAGGTCGCCACGCTCCTTGTGCCACTGCACCTGTGGCGCCGGGTCACCTCGGGCGCTGCACCCCAGCTCCACGGTGCTGCCAGCCACTGCCACGGCTTCGCTCGGGTGCCGCACAATGGTTGGCTTCTCTGCGGGGGGACATCAAGGACATGGCACCGTGGCTGGGTGTGGCGTGCCCACCACCCATGGGAGACCCTTGGCTTACCCAGCACGGAGACACGGGCGCCCCGGCTCTCCCTCTTGCCCGCCGCGTTGGCCGCCACGCAGATGTAGAGACCGGAATCGCTCCGTTGCGCCGACGCCACCTGCAACTTCCCCTTGGTGACCACGTACCTGTCACCTACCAAGTCCAAGGTCACCCCGTCCTTCTTCCAGCTAACGTAGGGTTCGGGGTACCCCAAGGGGGGGACACAATCCAGCTCCAATGTTTGCCCCGCTGTGGTCACCAAGTCACCCGGCTGCAGGCAGAAATTGTCCCGCAGCACTGCAGTGGGGAGGGCACATTGTGGGTGGGGGGAACAGGGCTTCCTGGGGTCTCCCCACCTGCATCACCCACCCACCAGGTGTCCTTACCAGCTGGAGTTTGGGGTGCCGTGGCCACGCTGGGGAGGCGGCAGCCTGTGGGGTGACAAGGAGGCAGGGGGATGCCAATACGTGCCCCGAGTGGGCATGATCTCAGATCCGGGGTGGGGCAGAGGCAGAGTTAAGTGGATTTTTTGGCCCCCGAGGGCTGCACTCACCTCCGCGGTGCAGGGCGGCGAGGCAGAGCCCCAGGCCCAGTGCTGTCTCCCAGCCGCCCGCCATGCCGACCCCGACCAGCCTTCCCGTTTCCTCCCGAAATCCCGGTTCCTCCCTGCCAGCACCGGGGCTGGATCCGGCTCCGGATGGGGGGGTACAATAGCCGGATGCGGGGGCCGGGAAATGCCGAAGGGGGGGACGGTGACGGTGAACACAAACAGCTCGGCCATCCCGTGGCGGTGGGAGTGCCCGGCCACGGTGGCACCGGCAGCACCCGGAGACAGTGGAGTGGGGGACACCAGCGGTTAATGAATTTAATTAGTCAGAATAAATTCCCCTCTTCCTTCGCCATGTTCAGAGGAAGATAGATGAAGAAGAAATGGGCTCTCAGCTGAGGACACCCTCAGTAGGTACCGGAGGGAACAGTCCGAGGTCTCCCAAGCACTTCAAGTGACAGTTTGAGTGCCAGCCAGGTGCAGAGGGTTTGTGTGGTCTTCGCTGTCAGCCACCCCTCATGTGTCCCCCCACCCTGGGGGGCCCCTGTCCCACAAAGACACCCAAAGGTGCCACCACCAGCTGGGTAGTACGTTTAGTTTATTGGTTAGTAGTGCACCCCGAGCACTCCGGGGTGCCCCGGCACCCACCCCGGGTGCCCCAGGGCCCGGCTCGCTTGGCCGGCCTCTCTCTGCTTTTCATCCTAAACCTATTTCCCACGAAGGCTTGGGGAGAGACAGCGTCGTGCGCCCCAAAACAGGGGGATTTTCACAGAAAATCCTACCGTGGCGAAGGGGCGATGCTTGGGCCAGGGCTTCCAGCCCACATTTAGGGGACATTGCAGCTGGGGAGCTGGAGGGCAGGAGGGAGCCCCCTGTTTAGACCGCCTGATGCATGTGCGCCCTCGGGCGAGCTTGTGTGCCGCTCCACACACGGGAGGTGTGCCACGGCGGGCAGGCACTGCTCTCTTACACACGTGTGTGTCGCTGGGCGAGCAGTGCGTGTGCTCCCTGTGTGCGTGTGCACGTTCCAAGCGTGCCCGGCTGCTCTTTCCACGTGCACCACACGCACTCTTTGCACACTCACTGCAGGCTCCACGCGTGCCAACACTGCTGGTTCACTCTCACGCGTGCTCTGAGCACACTCGGCCGCTCGCTGTGTGCACGTTCTTTCCACACATGCCCTGTGCACGCTCAGAGCGTGCTTCGTGCAAGCACTGCACACACCCTCTCTGCTCACGCTCTTTGCACACTTGCCACGTGCTGCGTGCGTGCCCCATGCAAATCCCGTGTGCACGCTCGCTCCACGTGCTCCACGGACGCTCTGCACGGACTCTCTCTGCGCACTCTGTGCACGCTCGGAGCGCACACCCAGTGCTGGCACGCTCACAAGGGCCGTGCAGGTTCAGTGGATGCTCTGCACGCTCCTCACACACTCTGTGCACGCTCGGAGTGCACACCCAGTGCTGGCACGCTCACAAGGGCCGTGCAGGTTCAGTGGACGCTCTGCACGCTCCTCACACACTCTGTGCATGCTCCGTGCAGTCTTGGCTGCACGCTTCACGTGCGTCCTCTCCATGGGCTCCACGTGTTCTCTCGCATGCTCTGTGCACCCTCTGTTTGCACCCTGCGTGCACACTCGCTGCACGCCCTTGTGCCTGCCCCATGCACCCTGCGTGCACGCTCCGTGTGCCCTCCTGCACGCTCCACGCACGCTTTCCCTGTGCAGTGCTTGAACGCTCTCTCGGCCCGCTCCACGCACACCCTCTGGCACACTCCCTCCGTGCACTGATTGCATGTTCTCTCTGCACACGCGTGTGCTTTCTGCACGCTCCCTGCACACTCGTCCCGGCGAGAAAGCCATTAAAGCGATGCCCCAGGAAGATGGGGGACGGAAGAGGGGAGCTCTGGGTGGGATCAATAGGAAATTAGTGACTTTACGCCGAGCGGAATGATGCCCAGTGGTGGGAGCAGGGCTGTGCCGGTGTCCCCGCTTGCTCGGTGGCAGAAGTGTGGCCGTGCTGGTGTCCCTGCTCGCTTGCACGCTGCCACCAAAGCGTGCACAGTCCCCCCTGCTCAGGCACTGATCTCCACGGCGTTGGCCTCTTCCTGCTCCCGAATTACGTGGACGCCGGCAGTCCGCAGCAGCCGCGGGGCGCCGCGGGAACGTGCCGGCGAGCCCGGTGGTGACCTGTGGGTCCGCGTCGAGGCGGGTGAGCGAGCTGGCGAGCGATGGTAACGACGAGTCGAACGCCCCACTGGTCCTGGCGAGCGCCCGGCTGCTGGTACCGGCGAGCTGGTGTAACCTGGTTCAACTGTGCCGCGGGGTTCAGGTAGTGAATCCTCCTCCGCCTCTGGCGAGTCCTGCCAAAAGCCAAGAGCAGAAAAGAGTGGGACGTGTGTGAGACCCTGTTCTGGGATGCTGCTGGTGTGCTACTGGTGCTACTGGTTCTCACCTTATCTTTAAGGATGTACAGAGCCACTGGGTTCTTGCGCTCGTGCTCGCTACTCCGTGGGATGCCTTCAGCTGTGTGGAAGAAAGGTGCTGCTCACCATGCCAGGAGATTGGTGTTCCCCCAACCCACTACCACCACCGCGCTGAGGCTGGCACTCACCATCGTGCTTCAGGCGCTCCTCATCCTGCTCAGAGTAGTCAGAGGTTGGTTGCGTCTCCGCTTGTCGCTTCTCCCTGGGAAGGGATAGGGGATGGGGCAGCACTGGCATCGTGTTAGAGGCAATGGGAGACTGCCCCCGGCTCATCCAGGGAAGCGTCAAGTACTGCAGGGAGGGAGAGTTGGGATGGGATGGGATGGGATGGGACAAGGTGGAATGGGATGGGGTGGGATAGAAAAGGATGCGATGGAATAGAATAGGACAAGATGGGATGGAATGAGATGATGTGTGATAGAATAGAATAGAATAGAATAGAATAGAATAGAATAGAATAGAATAGAATAGAATAGAATAGAATGGGACAGGAGAGATGGATCAAAGTGAGATGGCATGGCATGGCATGGGGTAGGATGTGTCAAGATGAGATGAGATGAGATGAAGATGAGATGAGATGAGATGAGATGAGATGAGATGAGATGAAGATGAGATGAGATGAGATGAGATGAGATGAGATGAGATGAGATGAGATGAGATGAGATGAGATGAGATGAGATGAGATGAGATGAGATGAGATAGGATGGTATGGGACAGGACAAGATAGGATGGGAAGAGATGAAATGGGACAAAACGGGGTGGGACAAGACAGGATGGGACAAGATGGGACAACCCCCTTTGTCTCCCATGTTATCCCCACCCGTACTTCTTGGAGGGTTTCCAGCAGGCACAAACTGTCACCAGGGTGACAAGAAGGAAGATGCCGCCCGTGGATAGGATGATGTAGAGGGAGCTCCGGCCTGGAGGAGAGGAATGAGGGGGTACAACCCCCCAGAAATTTTAGCTGAAAGCATCTGCAAGGGATGGCCAAGCCTGGGAGTGCAGGAGGGGAGAAGGGGTGGCTTACGGTAAACAGTGAGCTTCACGGGGACACTGCGGCCGTGGCTGATGGGGTTCTCCACCAGGCAACTGTAGACGTCATCGTCAGCCATGAGAACGCGGGTGATGGTGAGAATCTTCTGGTCAGGAGACAGGAGGAGGCGGGAGTCGTTGCTCAGCGGCCGCCCGTCCTTCAGCCAGGTGTAGGTGGGTTTGGTGCCGTTCTCGTGCGAGCAGTTGAGGGTGAAGAACTCACTGAGCTCCAACACCGTCGAGGAGGCCACCAGCACTTGCGGCTTTGAGATGGGAACTGTGGGCGAGTAAGGGAACCGTGGTGATGTCACGTCTCAGTGGACGGGTGGGCTCAGGGGACAGGAAGAGAGACATCAAAACCCCGCCAACTTGGCTGCATAGGGTGGTCGAAACCCCCAAAACCACCTCCCAGTTGGAGAAAACCCTCCCAAAATGTGGTCGGGGAAGACATCCCATGGGTAACCCAGTCTCCACTGGATGCCCTTCTTGCCCTTACTGTCCACGGTGAGGTTGATGGTCTTCTCGCCGGTGAAAGTGTCGTCGGTGATGGACACCTCCACCTCGTAAGCGCCTTCATCGGCCAGCTGCAAGGGGCTGATGAGCAAGGAGCCGTTCTCCAGCACCCGGATGCGGTCGCGGTAGTCGGGCCGCAAGTTGCCGATGATCTCGGTGCCGATGGACTGGACGACGGTGACGGGTTTGTCCCGCTTCAGCTGCCACTTGACCACCGGCTTGTCAGCGCTGGCGCTGGCGTAGCGCACCGACAGCAGCGCCGCTTTGCCGGCCGTGCCACGGACCAGCGGCGTGGGGCTGGTGATGTTCACCCCTGCCAGCAGACCTTGGGGTGGGGGGAGAGACAGTGGGGTGCCAAGCGTGGAGAAAACAGGGAAACCCCAAGCTGGAGCTGTGCTGAGCACCCCCAAGGTGCCCAGCTCGGTGCCATAATATTTGCACGCGTGACCCCAAAAGTGCGTGAGGGGTAGGAGTCCTCCTGCACTCAGATCAATGCAACATGTCGTAAAAATCGAAGAATCACCCCAGAAATTGCTTTGGGCATGGGAAGTGGGTCCATGCAACCCTCTGCAAAGATGCATTGTCACCCCCCAAAGCTGCATTGGAGGTGAGAGTGCTCCTGCAGTCGGGTCAATGCAACCAACCCTCTGCAAAAATGCGTGCATCGCCCCGAAAATGCAAGGAGGAGGTGTGGGTGGCAGACCTCCTGTTGGCGGGTTCATGCAATGCTCTGCAAAAATGCGTGTGCTGCCCCCCCAAAACGTGCAGGGCTTGGGCAGGAGCTCTCCTGCACCTGGGTCAATGCAATCCATGGCAGAAATTCGTCTATCACCCCCAAAAACGCAGGGGGAGTTCTCTTGCAGCCAGGTTGATGCAAAAATGCGCACATCGCTCCCAAAAATGCAGGGGGTGGGAGGCAGGTCCAGGCAACCCTTGGCAAAGTTGTATCATTGCCCTGCAAAAGCTGCCTGGGCAGTGAGAGACGCCAGTGCTCGGGTCAATGCAATGCCTGGCAAAGATACCTTAATTCCCCCCAAAAAATGGTGGGGGGGAAGGATTTTGTATCCCACCCCCATCCCCATTGGATGCTCCTGTCCAGACAAAGCCCCCTCAGATGCAAAACTGCATCACGGGAGTCGGCACACGTGCATCGCTCCTCATCGCTGGTTTTAAGCCAAAAAAGGCAGGGAAAAAGTGTAAAAAACATGATTTTGGGGGGGAGGGGACTCCCCAGAACATTCTCCCTCCCCAAAATACCTCCGCATCCCCTTGACGCGTCCCAGAGGTCCCATCCGTGAACCCCCCATCTGGATACCGTCATCCGACAGCGAACAAACCCCATATTGAAGAGGAGGGGAGAGTGGGAAAACCAGCTGGGCAGGGTGAAGCGGGAGCAAGAAAGGCCTTAAACAAGCCCGAAAAGTCATGGGACCTATTGGTATGCAGCGTCCGTCCGTCCGTCCTCCCCGGCAGCGCTGCGCTCGGCCCCACAAACATGCCCCGACTCGCCAAATTTAGGGGACCCCCGCAGGGAAGGCCAAGGCATGGGATGGGGATGTGGCCTTTAACGCATCCTCGCCCCCTCCCCGTGCACCAAATCCCCGCTCTTTAACTGTTTCTTCCCTTTTTTTCCCCCCGCTCCTGATTTTTTCCTCCGCTCTGGAGAAAAGATTTGGGAGTTCATTAATAAATCGGGAAACGTTCCCTTTTCCTACAGCATCCTTGGCTTGGGGATGGAGATCTCCCGGCCCTTTTCAATGGCTTTTGTTGAAAAAAGCCCACCAAAAATCCTCATTTTCACACTACTTTGTGGCAAAAATCCCTATTTTTTTTTAAAAAAAGCCCTGCAGCGTTTTTGGGGTGCCCTGGCCGCAGTCCTGGCTGTTTTTTAGGGTCTAAATCAAAGCAAGCGAAGAACCCAGCCGGTTTTGTTTTGCATCCATCCTCCTCATCTGAAGGGAAATGGGGCCTCCCCAGGGCTGCTTTTGGGTGCAAACTTTGGTAAAATGGAACAAAACTGTTGAAGGTGATTTTTTGTGTTGCCAGACCTGGGATGGGGCCGTTTGGGGCTCATTGAATGCCAAAATGTGAGACTTTAGAGAATAAACGATGGAGAAAACCAGGGTTGCAGTGGGATGAGGCAAGCCTAGAAACGGGGTGAAAAATGAGTTTTTAAGGAAAGCCGAAGAGTGGGTAGGAGAAAAGATTTGGAGATGCTAAAAAATTAGGGAAAAAGGGGGTTCGGGGAAGAAAAAAAACTGGGGAGAAGCTCAGGGTGGGGGCGGTGCCAAATCCTCCCCCACATCAGGACCCGCTTAGCTCCAGAAAAGTGTTTTCCCCAGTTTTCGTTTCCAATTTTACCCCTTTTTTTCCAGCTCCCAAGCAGAGGGTACGCTCGGCAGCGCGACAACCCTCCCTCCAACCCCCCCCATAGGGTATC